>BSBM01000812.1:0-600000 GCA_027924585.1 Larix kaempferi | reverse complement strand
TTCAAAAGCATCTTAACCATAATATTATATTATGCATTTCATTCCCGCTTACCATGATTGATGATATGAGTGATGAAAACAATTTGCTAAGTAAGACATCAAAAAGAGCTCCTTCAAGTTCATAAGGGTTGATGTCAAAACCATGCATATTGGTAAGGCAAATCAATTTTCATGTTTCAAAATGTTTATTTGCAAAAGTTTTCAAACCTTTCTAAACATAGGTAAGATTATCAAAATGAGGAGGTTTAGGATTACGTTGACTTCAAGGTAAGATTACCAAAATGAGGAGGTTTAGGATTACGTTGACTTCAAAGAGTATAAACTAAATCATTGTCCTAGGCTTAACCCATTAAATTGTAGAATCAAACATGTAAAACTAAAGCTGCCAATTTAATAGCCCTGTCACATTATAAATTTTAAATTTTAAAACAAGGTGCCAATTTAATAGCCCTGTCACACTCTAAATTATAAATTTTAAACCTTTGCTTTTGAAAAAACCTAAAAAGTTAAGGCTATGGGTTTCAACCAAAAATATGTGAGGAAGTAAATAGAGTTGGAATTTTTTTATCTCATATTTTGACAACCAATACAAAAAATTTAGATTTAGAAAATTTATCAAATTTAATTTCACAAAGCTCTTCAGTGTTCTTATATTTCTCAATTAACAATGTAAACCAAAATTACCATAAAGCCAACAAAAATAGAAAGATGTTGAGACTCTGGTTTTAATCTTTGTATGATAATAGTAACATTTTGTGACCAAACACCAAGGCATAAATGCTCTCTAATACAGATTGCTTTTGTAAAGCAATTGATATGATTTCACCGAGAAAGTAGAGATCTTAGACACTATATGAGGTTGCATGATAGATTTCCTTCATCAATAGTAATACCAATATAGTTAATCTTGCTTTTGAAAACCTTGCATTCTGATTTTCTCATAATAAGACCATATAGATGAACCCTTTCTTGAAATCTATTTAAATGATCAAAATGATGACAAGATTGAAATCTAACATGTCATCGATATATAAGGTTGGAAATTCTTCACAACCTTCAAAGATAAAATCCATGTAATGCCGAAACCATAAAGGATCATTTTTCAAACCTAATGGCATACATTAGAAAGGATCAGTTTTCAAACCAAATGACATACATTGTAGAAGGTAGACAATATTTAGTCAATCTATGACAGTCAGTAGTCAAAATCCTCATCTTGGTATGCATCGATCTTAGAATCTCCATCCTCCCATGGCTCGATATCAGAATCATTATCCTAGTATACATCGATCTTAGAATCATCATCCTCCCACGACTTGATCTCGGGATCCTTGTCCTCCCATACTTCGAACTCATACTCCTCAATATGGCATGATTCAAACTTTCTGCTAGCCTTTAAAATGGCTGCATGGAAATCGTTGACATCAAAATTCTAGGGTTTTATGCCGTAAGTTGGTTACTCGTTCACACAGGTTGTTGCTTGAGGGGCATTGTTGTTGTTCTTCGTCTTACCATAATTTCTTGAAGAAGATCTGCTAGCATCAGTATTAGTACCCCACCACTTCAAATTAGTATACTTCCGCCCAGTGACTGAGTCAGTCTTGAAATCATATTGGTCCTTCTATGCGTCCATCTTCCTACGAGCCTCTAGAAGGGCCTCACACATGCTACACATGTTGTGTTCTATGGATACATGGGTTGACATGTGGATTGATGGTCCATGGGTTTTTATTTAATAGAAATTGGCAGGGGGCGGCTCCTCATAGGCCCGTGATAGACAATGAAGCCTTGAGAGGCACCGCCCCCTTAAAAATGCCTTTGGCGTAATTATAGTTTATGTACATATTTTAATTATTGTTGTAGTAGTAATTTTAGGAATGTTCTTCAATGAGTATATCCACAATTTATTGTGTACGCTTTGATGCTTTCTACAATGCGACTGGTATGGCCATCAGCGTTCAAAAATCTAGTTTTCTTTACAATTGTTCAGATACAAAGTGTTGTTATCGGATTAGAAATTTTCTTCCATATAAAATGGAGAAACTAGACTCAGGTTTCAAATATCTTGGATATTATCTCAAACCAAGCAGGTACCGCAATGAAGACTGGAACTGGTTTCTACAAAAAATTGATAAGAGAATTAATAATTGGGTGTTCCGTTGGCTGTCTATTGGTGGCAGACTAATATTAGTCAAATATGTACTACAGAGCATTCCATTTTACTGGTTTGGCTTGAAGAAGGTTCCAATGTCCATCATCAATTGTATTCGTAGGAAGGTCTTCCACTTTATTTGAGCAGGAAAACCACATATTACCAAATACCATTTATCAAGTTGGGAAAGTCTCTCTTGGTCGAAGAACATGGGGGGGTGGGGTATATTAAATATGGATTGGTTTAGCCATGCTTTATGGACAAAGAGCCTATGGAGAGTGTCATCAGGTGACGGATTATGGAGTACAATTATTAGGATAAATATTTCAAAGCTTATTTCGCTATACAGTGGATCTGATAACTAGTCCTTTATTGTCGGAATGCTTCTATAATCTAGAGGGGGCTAATCAAAAGTTTTCCTTGTATTGGTGGATTTTTAAGTTGGAAAATCGGTAGGGGGACACAAGTTTTCATGGGAATTGATCCATTTGCGGGTGCTAATGATAGCTATAAACTTTCATCTAATGTTCTTGCTTAGCTTCATACAATGAACATACAAGTGTTGTCCCAAGTATATAGAGCTGGGATTGATGAATCGCCGCCTCACTGGATATGTGCAAAGGAATTGGGATTATATGAGGATGTCTCATTTGAGTGGAATAATTATGTTAAGGTTCTCCAAAAATCAAGTATTACCCTTTCAAATGTTCAAGATCGGTTGGTTTCAGATTGATATGATGCAAATGGGATTCTTACTGTCAAAAAAGCATATGCAGCTATTATGAACATAAATGTGGCTCCTCTTGCAAAATGGTGGCATAGAAAGATATGGAAATGGAACATCCCTATGAAAATAAAATGTTTCATATGGCTATGTCTTGAAGATAAAATTGTCACTTGGAAAAATCTTCTTAAGCGTGGTTTAAATGGACCAGGTATTTGTTTGTTGTGTAAAAAGAATGATGAAGATACCTACATTTATTTGTGCATTGTCACTTCTTCATAGCTGTTTGGTATGAACTACAAAGACTGCTTCAACACTCAGATGTTTGGTATGATATTACTTTTGAAGATTGTATGCTCAGATGGTTCCAATCAAAGGTAAAATATAAAACTTTACCTCTTTTCACTATTTGGGAGATTTGGAAATGCAGAAAACATTTCATTTTTTAGAATATTATGCCCTTATAATTTGTCATATGCAGGAAAGTGTTATGCTCATTAAATGAATTTCCAATTCACATTAAGAATCAAAGGTGTGGAAAATTTACAAGTCTTGAAGTTGACAGTGATATTTCCTTTGAGTTTTTTGATGGTGCGTCAAATAATGGAATCTGTGGGGTTGGCATGGTTTTATATATAAAAAAGGATCACAAGATTTTATTAAACATGGGTGTTGGGGAAGATAGTAATACCAGGGAGGAACTACTTGCCCTTTGGGGTTTGATGTGGTTCGCATTAAAAAGAGGTACTTTTCATGTTAAAATTTTGGTGACTCTTGAGTTACCATAGAATGGGTTGCTGGTGTATTTGATCTACATGCCATACAACTGGAGCATTGGATGCACAGAGCCAGGTGTTTGATGAAAGATTTTGATGATATATCTTTCTCTCATATTTACCGTGAGGTAAACCAGGAAGCTAATAGTTTATCTAAAGAGGCTTTGGGGCCTATGAATGGCTGCATTTTTTTTAAGAATACATTGCAAACACCATTGTGGATAATGGTTATGTTACTATATTTTAGTTTTTGAAAAGAATATGTAAAACAGGGAGATAATAGTTATGTTTTGTAGGATGTCTTAGGAATACTATCAATGAGTATGGAGTTAGATTCACATTGACTTTGAATAGAGAAGTTACTCTCATATGTATGCTTTCTGTAACTTTGATTTCTCAAAGAAATAACAAATTATTGTTTTTTTTCATAAAAAAAAAATGTAATGAGGATATTATGGTTTCATATGTAGACTAAGTTTTATTCCAAACCCCATAATAATATGGTACACGTGTCAACATCACATGGGTGGGTTTTCATAGATTTTATGTTAAATGTTGATTTATTGAAGAGTTGCAGAAGGAATGCAAAAGAAAAATCACAAGGAATGGTTGAAAGCCATTCGCCTCCAGACCATATTTAATGGGAGCACATGTATTATTCATTTTTTTATAATGTGGAAATAAAATTAAGAGTAGACAGGTTTACAAAATCCGTGTCCTTACAAAATTTGGATTCCATTACTTTTCATTTTCGGTCCCCTGCTAATTAGGTAATGGCAGTTACTCCATATGAGTGTAGGCGATGACCTTATCCATGCCACCAACTTTTTATATTTTACCTTTAATTCGAATGTACTTTTCAACTTTTAGTTGGCAGGGTGTACGAGATTCTCGATGGGCGAAATTTTACCGTGTAATAATAAATTCGAACATGTGAGTCGGTGGAGGGGTTAATTATAACTAAACGTGAATAACGTCTCGTTCCTTTTTGACTTATTACGCACATAAACAACCCGCAACTTGTGCTGCTTTTAACTTGCTAGTTGGTCCCGCATAGAACAAAGGACAGAATGGTGGGTCTATTCTCCTCTTTCCTCATTTGTTTATCTCTAGCATAACTTTGAAGCAGGGAAGTAGGGTTGGAATTTGGATTTATCTTTGCTTTTTATATAAATTTATTTTGATATTTTTGGTTCTTATATTTTCTATCGAAAAACGTTCTATCTAAAATTGTGACCTTCAATAAAGATGTTTTGATGAAAAATTAACTCTTCCATAATGAAATTTTAATTAACAAAAATTACTCTTCTATTATGAAGTTTTAAGTTAAAATTACCCTTAACCCTTGTTAACAACAATATTAAATGTTAAATAATAATAGTTGCTTTTCAAAATATCAACCATGAGCACAATACATCATTTTCAACCAGCTAACAAATACCTAAAAACTCAATTTCCAAGTTTGAAATAATTTGAAAATTCAACCTGATAATCCAATTGTAATTGTAAATTCTCTCTCTCTCTTATTTTATAGATTATACTTTAAATCTTACACTTACTGTGCTACAATACATAAAACCATATACTACTAAGAATCTATTGAAACTCATTATGTTTTCCTTTATAAAACCATATACTACTAATAATCTAGACAAAATTCTTGGTTATTTTATTATATTGAAACTTATTATTTTTTTCTTTATAAGTAATGATTTTCATTAGTCTTTAATTCTAATGAGTTTTCAAGATTCTCTATAGAATAGTGAAATGACTAATTAAGTTATAAAATATTAAGAGATAATAATGAATCATTTATTTGATTTTAAAAAATTAATTGATTTAATCGACATTCTTAAATTTCATAATACATGTTTTTTTTTGTTTATTTCCTTTATTTGTAATGAGTTTTCAATATTCTTTAATTAAAAATTTTAGTTACAATTTTATAGAAAAGTGAAAATCCTAATTAATGAAATTTCTCCTTTTTAGATTATAATTATATAATTTAAAAAATAGTATTTCTTTAATCATCTTTTTTAGAATGAGTGAAAGGCCAAAACTCAAGACAGTTCTAAATTCTTATAACAAAAAGATCACTAGAGCATTATAAGTTATTGATGATTACACTAAATGTAATTGTAGTGTGTTTTTCTTATATTTTAAAAATTAAATGAAATTATGTTTTGTAATGTAGTCAACAATGATTGATTTTTGTTAACTGCTATAGTATTCTGAATTATGACTTCCGTCAAACACTTTGACTACCGGCACCACTATAAAACTCACAAATAGTCCTCGCTAATTTTTGTATCATTGCAATTGTTCATTTATTGTAGGTATGGCGCCACTACTTGCCAGAAAAACCATTTGGGGTGAAAATGGACAATGTGGCAACAAATTACTTTGCCACCTGTGGCAAAATACTCTCATCAAATTAAGTATGGTGGAAAGAATATTTGGAAGATTTTGACAAGACCATTGAATATCATCTATAAAATCTAAATGTTGTGGCACGTGCCTTGATTAGTAAGGCATGGTTCACAATAGTTGAAAAAGGGATGATTGCCTACATGAATGGAAAGTGAAGCAAACCTTGTCATGGTGAACTTGAAAGAGAATACCCATATGGGGATCTTGGAGGATCCAATGGCCACATAATCCTTAAGGAGGCGAAGCCAAGAAAAAAATAGGAACTTTGGATGGAGACTTCCTATACTATGGACTCGATGCTTGAATTTATGTGCCAAGAGTGGTTAAAATCTAGAAGGAACTATTGATTCTATTTGGTTGGTGCATCCAAGGTGTAAGACCTTTTTTGTTCAAGGAAGACTTAGGCAGCTTATACCCTTGTCCAAGATAAAAGTGATGGCAACTTAGCATGATGATTTAGTGACTTGGGTGCTCGATGCACTTAGTTGTGTGAGAAAAATGACATGTAGTGCAACCGCAAGGAATTCATCTTGAATGGTTTAAGTGTTGAGTGATCTGGATGTAGAGTTGCATGGGAACATGCCATGCATTAGAAGAAGGTGCAATGGAATCAGATGTAAAATATGCCTTAGCTACAGACATGGAGGTTGAAGGTTAACGTAAGTTTGTTAGACATCTTGGAAAAAAAAAGTAACATTAGTGTTTCCAAAATGTAGCTCCATATAAGTATGGATGAAACTTGGGGTTGTTGGCTAAGTTATGGGATCTTTGGACTTGGAAAGGCACATTCTAAGGATTTGAAATAGTTCCATAAAAGACTTAGTTGAGCAAGGCTTAGTTGTTAGATAGGTAGTTAGGCACAAAAATGTTGCTTGGTGGGGACATCTTGGGTGTGCATGCCACACCTTAAGGAATTAGTTAGAAACTTAAGGTATATTGGGTTTATGGATACACTAAGGAAATTATGGAGGGGAAGGGATGACATTGGTTCAAGGAAGTAGTTATATCTTCCTCATATACAAAGATGGGAATGTGGAGCAAGAAGGTGTTGATAAATATTCATTCAATTTAATTCAAGTTTGAGAAGTAAGATTTGGTGAGCATGATGGAGTTCTAACACTAAATGGAGATGGTGTTTTGTTTGGATTTGGTATCCAAGTCTATGAAGTAATCCCTGGAGATAAATTTCTTTCAGTCGAGAGAATGGAGGCATAGAACACCAAGTCTATGTTAAGGTAATATTGTGACTTGGAAGTGCCTTTGGAAGTTCAAGGATTCCAATGAATCTCTAGAGTAAACACAAGTGGTAGGTTGGGTCTCAATATAGAGTTGTAATTGAAGTAAGACTTGACATTGGCAGTTCTGAGTGGTGGAAGTCTACAACAAATTTGGACAACCAAGGTAATTTGGCATGTTGCAAGGTAGAGTTTCCAACACATAGTGGAAGATGTCTAGGGTGAGAAAGAGAATTCATGGTTGGAGTTCCACTTGCAAAAATACCAAGGTTGTAGAAGGTAGTCTTGCATATCATTTCATAGTAGTTATACTTATACTGTGGAAACAAGTCTATAAGAAGCTTGGACTATTGGTTGAATGAAGAGTCTCAATGGTTGGTCAAATTCAATCTTGTAAACAAATCCGGTATCATACCTCTTAATAAAGTTAAAGGTTCCTAGCTTGGGCACTGCACACATATCTTGTATATTTGATATGTCAATGTTGCATTTCCATTAATTCCTAAGAGTTGAAGTTGTTAACTTGAGATGCTTTTCAAGGCTACAACTAGATATTGGACCTTTTGGTTGGTGAACTTGTTGAAGTGATAACATTGTAGCTTAGAAAGAAGGTATGGGCATTTTGTAAGTAAAGAGGCATATTCTGCTTACAAGTAATTTCAAGGTGGTTGAGCCACTAAGTCAATAGCAAGGCAATGTCGCATGCCTTAGAGTGCCTAGAGTGGAAAAATGGTTGGAAATATCTAGGGTCATGAAAGTCGGCATTATAGCACACTTCACCACCTTTCTAAAGGAAATTTGGTATCATAACAACACAAATTTATGAAGGAAAGTTGGTATAAAAGAAAACATTGAAGAAGAGCTACTCTTCACCAGAACTTGGAAGAAAAAAAATGTTTTTAGTGACAGGTTTGACAAGTGGTTATTGATGGATGTAGTACCTTAGAAGAGCTAGCTATTGTAGAACGTCTAAGATGTTTCTTGACAATAAGTATTGTTGGAGGATCCAAATGCATAAGACTTGGGTAAGCTTGTTTTCAAGTTGCATAGACCAATAAGTGGAGTTTTCCTTGTAGACTGGACCTTCCTTTGAAGTTTCCTTGGAATATAGTAGTGGTAGATTTGCAATGGAACCTTTGGGTTAAGGAAGAACTCTGGGAAATGAAGAAAAGATACTCTTCGCCACAACTTGTAAGTAGCAAAAGGTTTTAGTGATAGATTTGACAAGTGATTGTTTATCGATGAAGTGCCTTGGAGGAGCTAGCTATTGTAGAACATCCAAGATGTTCCTTGCCAAGAAGTCTTGTTGGAGAAGCCAAGTGCATCAGACTTTGGTAAGATTATGAGACATGGGTGTTTCTCATAAACAACCAAATTGAGTAAGACACATAAATTTTCGCAAAATATGCTACGGTTTGAGAGATACCAGTGGGGAATCGAGGCAAATCTGCCCAAAATGATAAAAACACGGAAATTGAAGATTTTGTATAAAATTGTGAAATTCAAATTCTCTGTTTGTGGATCTCATCTAATCATGTCTAATTAAGTTTTTTATGTATAAATACACCGTTATGAATAAAGTAAGGGGGTAACTTGGAGTTTGAATACACTTCAAGTTTTGTGCTCAAGACTTGTAATTTATGTTTCTATTATGCAATAAAAGATTCGTGAGATTTTGTTGGGTGTAAAGATCATCTAGAGTAGCATTTTCCAGTGGTTGTTACCAGTTTGAGAGGGCCCCTCAATTCTAATAATATGTCACTTATTTGTATTTATCATTTTCTGATTATCATTTGTTTAGATAGATTCATTTAATTTTTATTTCGTGTGTTTTAATTAATTCTATTTCACAACACTGGCATTTGTTTACATGGAAACAATTTATTGATGGAGTGAGTCTCTCTTAATCACCACGATTTCCATACTATTCCTCGATCATGTCTAATTATGTTTTTGATGTATAAATACACCCTTATGCATAAAGGAAGGGGGGTGACTTGGAGTTTGAATACACTTCAAGTTTTTTGCTCAAGACTTGTAATTTTTGTTTCTATTATGCAATAAGAGATTCGTGAGATTTTGCTGGGTGTAAAGATCATCTAGAGTAGAATTTTCAAGTGTTTGTTACCAGTTTGAGAGGGCCCCTCAAGTCTCGTAATCCATCACATATTTGTATTTATTCTTTTGTGATTATCATTTGTTTAGATAGATTCATTTGATTTTTTATTTCGTGTGTTTTAATTAATTCTATTTCACATCATTGTCATTTGTTTACAGGGAAACAATTTATTGATGGCATGAGTCTCTCTTAATCACCACGATTTCCATATTATTCCTCACTATATATTAGATCCATATTTCACACATTAATTTTTATCCATCCTTGTTCTAATACATTCACTCCTTTTCTGTGTACTATGTCATTTGGTTTAATAATCTAAATCATTGCATCAATGTACATAATTCAGTATTAAGAGAAGAGATTTGTGTAAACACATTAGGCACCTTTGCCTCCACATCATGACATTTATGCACACTCTATTCTCTACAATAAAGAATTGACAAATACTTTGTTCAGTTGTACATATTATTTTTGCGTTAGAACATTGCTACATATTTTGTCTCTTCTATTGTAACTTTGTTTTTACAAATATAAATTTTCTTCTGTATTAGATGGCAATCTATTATAGCAATGTTTACTTGTCCATCACATAGCCATTAGTATCACATGTACACATGTATGTTTGTTCTTTCACAATGAGACTATCTCGAAGAGCATCTCTCCTTGAATTTAAATGTGTTTTCCTATGTGTATATATATGTTTCATTTGTAGATTTCAAGTGTTCATGTGTACTATTATTTTGGTGTGTAAGTGTGTCTAGGCTTAGGAAGAGTACTCTTAGGTAGATTTACCTTTGTGCAATTAATTTCCTCTATCCTAGTTTCTACAATTTGCTTTGTGTGCTCAAACACTATTTGAGGACCATTGAAGACTCAAGACTTATGTCCCATAGTCCAATGAAAAGTCAGAATCCTTTAGTGTTTGATAGTTCATTTTGTTAAATGCGTGTGAGTTTATTTTTAAATTGAGAACTATTTCAAAGACACTTCAGTTAGTTTACAATTGTGATTGGAAATGTAGCACCCGTACAACAAAATGCCTTTGAGTTATTACATTGTTTTGCTTGTAGTTTGATTGATCCCCAATCTTTCCATTAGATAAATTTTAGGAGATTAACTGATTTCACAAAGAGTCTTCAATTTTTTGAATTAGGTAAGGATAGTCCAGCTTTGGTCCTACACATACAGTGCTTGCACCTCACAATTCTACGAGCCCGATGTTGAAAATTAAATCGTTGGAGAATTAAGTAACATAATTTTGCTGCAACATTTTTGGCGTCATTGTTGGGGAGGTGCTAAAGGGACTAAAGTCTAGGTAGGTAGGTTTCTTTTACATTTTCATAGGGTGGAGGAATAGATAATAAAACAAGAGGTAAGAACCTGTACTACTTCCATTGGTGAAACAAGGTAAGTATTCATGCTCTGCCACCATTGATGAATACATTCCAAATCTTTGTCATGCTTGTAGATTTAGCAGAAGATTAAATGTAATTTCTGAAGTTTTCATTTTCTGGCATTGGAAGAATATTCTTGAGTACTAATCCATTCCTCTTGAAATCCATGTTCAAGCAAGGAACCAAGAATGATCGAGCATCTTAGTGTGTAAGGAATGTTATCAGGGAATTTCTCAAATCCTGATAGCAGTTGGAAACCTCTCCACATCTCAAGAGGAGAAACTCCTGACAGTAATCAGAGACGTGTCTAAATCCTGGGAAGTGATAAAGGATCATAAGAAACATTAAGACGACCTAGAGGAGACAAAAGCGCTAAGAAAATAATATGATGAAGAATATATGTTGGAGTGTGAGATTGAGGAATTCCTTGCATGCCTAGATCCCTTGTGCATCCAAGAATGTGAGAGCCAAATTGTTGAAGACTTAAAAAGCATGAAAAAGTCAAATATGCAAGGTGACAATATTGACATGCAAGAAAAGCAAGGGTTAAAAGATTATATTGAAGAATGGTTCCAATCCATCATCAAACCAAGGAATGACTTCATTCGTCAATACTTTTTGGTATCAGATCTAACGGATTGGCCAGTTACTCATATCCATCAATTTTCAAGGTATATTTTCCATATTTGGATATGAGTTTATTCTTGGGTTTTGTTACGTGCATGGTTGCAATGGAAGTTTTCTTACACTTGACGAATGCTTTTCCTTTAGGTTAGTAAATGAATAATATTTTAATAAATGTTGCACATAGTTAGTATAATCATAGTGCAAAATATTTTTGTGATTTCCAAATAATACATGGGATGTTAATAATTTGTAAGGTAGATTGTTCTAGTAACAGACTTTTGTGAGATCTAATTTAAATGTGCATGATGGAAAGGCTAATTTGATTGTTTATATAAGTGGAAATCTGCAGATGTATTTTTTTTCATCAACTAGATAGGTATGTAGTAGCCACTTGCACAATGGTTTGGGTTATCATGTTTAGCAAATTACACCCTTTTCCTTCAAATCCTATTTTTTTCCATTATAGCCTTGAGAATCTATTATTATGTTCCTTAAGGTATGTAAGGTCAAATTATTATTATTATGTTGTTGATGATTACATAATTAAGTGGGTTTTGATCATTAAACATGGTAACTTGTAGAATATTACATTTCTTTTGAGTTTTTACACGTCTTCGAGTTTTCCTGTTTTTACTAGTTTTCTTGTTTCTACAAGTTCTCCAAGAAACTCGTAAACCTAATAGTTTTGGGTACTTACGGCTTTGCAAATCAGAAACAAACACATGGGTTCTCTCTAGCTTGGCATGGACTAGCTTCCTTTACTCATTTTTCTAAAAAAATTGCCATGTCAGCACCACGAGAATGGATCAATTGAAGATGGGTTGTAGTTTCATCAGAGTTTACAATTTTATAGCAGACTTTAGAAGTTCTTCCAGAATTTACAAGCTTTCTGAAAAAATTGGAATCCGATGATACTATAAAAGAAAACTTGTAACTGGTTTTTTTCAACAGATTTCTTGGATCCTTACACCGCAGAAAGATATTTAGCAATATTGATATCTATTTGATCAAAGGAATCATGTTTCATTCATCCACGGAAGGAACCGTTTATCCTATGCAGTAAAATGTATAGTTTTAGCTTCTTCAAAGTTTTCAACATGCTCTTTTAATTTAATAGGCTAGCTTTCAGTGCACATTTTCATATCATCATCATATAAAAAAAAAACCTACAAGCAGCAAAAAATATCCATCATCTTCCTTTCCTCGTGTTTTGATGTATTTTTCTTAAAAAAAGAAAAAAAAAATAGTAAAGAGAAAAATAAGTATTGTTGTGAAAACCAGTTTACTGGCGCAACTAGACAAGAGCTTTGTTTGAAAACTAGGAAATTAGTAGGCAGAGTTAACAATAAGTTTGGTGAGTCTATGTTGGTCCAAATATTATATTATAATTCTTCAGAATCATTTTTATGCTCGTGTCATTTGATGGGGGATTCCTTAAGGGCTTTCTTCTAACAAATCTCATTCCATTGACTCCAACACATTATCTAAGATTAAGGTTAGAGATTTCATAGTGCCCTAGAATCTGTGTGCATCAATAGCATATTTGATCCGGATTTATGTGGGAATGAAACAAAAGATAGCATATACAGAATCATATACAGAGATGTATTGCAAATAACACAGTATTGATACAGTAAACACATATTCTATTAAATAGCGGAAATAGAACAGACTGTAAAATACAATAGCTAGAATGGTGGTAGCTATCTCTGAGAAGAGACGTGGCCTCTATGCTCATTCGTGCCAAGATGAATACAAAGAGAGGCCGAAAGGGCCTATTTATCATAAGCATGAGGGAAAGAATCCCAAACATCCAAAAACCTAACCCTAGAAGATGAACCGTCATAGAGTTTTCGGCCCCAAGGTGGTTAGTTGAACAGTCAACTTCCCGGGGTCATAACTTTTGCATACGATCTCTGTTTGGGGCGCTCGGTAGCCCGTTGGAAAGGTCTATCCGAGATTTACAGCTTTCGACTGGGCCCCAAATGTATGTCGAGGGCAACCATTTGGTCCCCCAAATCGCCAAAAAATGTCGTTTAGGGCCTCAAAATGGCTCCGGAAGTTCAGGACCCGAAAAACTGCTAAAAATAGTAATTTACCAAGATTGCCAGAAGACTGTTTTGAGCCAGTTGGAAGAGGTGGGCCGCCACCGATATCCACCTGGATCAATATTGCATTGTTGTTAATCATGAGGATTCATCAATGCCTCTTGATTGAAAAATATTTCGAGTGACTCGACTCCAACACGTCCATTTGTTTTTGTTAAGATGCACTAAGGTACTTTAGCACTCATTGCCATTAAATGTGAGTTGATTCACGTTGTTGAAAGGCATACATTAATGGCCGGTAATCCAATGATTTCTTTCCATGTTGGAATTTAGGCACATTTATTCACATGGTAAGAATTGTACCTTGGGTTTTGTAGCGGTTGAATATTATTTATTTTTATGATATCAAGAACTTGCAGTCATTCATCTTTCTAGTGTTTCATGTTGCAACATTTCATTTTCTTGTAGTAGCATATATTATTCCAATAATGGCTGCCATACAGCACCTAGTCATTCAGTTTCAGTAGCATTCAAGTCAATTCTCTTGCATGATGACATGCAAACCATTAGACATGGGGGAGTGTCTTCTTGGGCTTTCATATTATTCTAGTATCTTAAGAGTCTTCTCAGCATCTTCAATTTATTTCCTTCAGCATTATCCTCTTCTTCATTCAGTTGGCATTTATTAGCTCTAGCTTTCTTTCAGATATTTCAATAGATTTTCATCAGTATTCATCTCTCCAGTGGTCTTATTTAGTTTCATATCTTCATGTACCTCATTTCCATCCCCCAGTCAGCATACATATTCATCATCATGTTCCCCAAAGATTCCTACATCCACAACTAGCTTTTCAGAGGTAAAACTTGAGGTAAAAAATGTATAAAAGTTTTTTATTTATTAAAAGTCTATGAGAGTGTCATGAACAACCACTAATACTTATAATTTTGTTTCAACTTCCATATGTTCCATTTTTCTCATATTTCCCATTTATGACACCATTTATTTCAAAGTATACCCAACAACATGAAATGCCAAATGCATACTCTATTTTTTTAATTTCAAAATGTATTCAATGTAGCACTCGGTTTGATATGGCAGAAATCAAATTCCACAAACCTTCATCCCATGATCTCTTGTAAATAAAAAATGATATAAGAAGGCCCTATGTTTATGTCATTGCTACCTGTTCAAGCAAAAGACAAAACAAATATGCACTCTGTTTTTAAAATAATTGTTGTGGCAAACCAGTTTTAAGAAGCACTTCATCCTATGATCTCCTATCCATATATTTCATCAACAATCTTTACAGAGTTGAAAGCATAAGTATTCTGTCCCGATTTCCTCTTCTTAAATGACAAGACAAATATGGTTATGGGGTAAAAACAAAGTTATATATGTCTCTTATGCCGTATATGATAAGGTACAACAAAATAATGGCATACTCAATACTTTACCATTTTAGAATGAGAACATGCCAACCCTTAGGCATGGGGGAGATGATGGGCCACCAATTAGCCATCATTATTTCACCATCATCATCATTTGTAGACATCCATTTTATCATTATTACTTCGTTTGTTGTTCACTCTTTTTGTCATAATAACTCATAAATTTCCATTTCACACCCTTTTATACTTCAGTGGTTAGACGTTCATTGTCATTTTCCTTCATTTGTAATTAATTAAAGATGATTATACTTGGTATTTAATCAAATATAGCTAATTACGGGTTTTTCCCAGTGTTTACAAGTTTTCCATAAACTTGTAATTGGAGTAGTTTGAGATAGTTGCAAGTTGCCGAATGAAAATCCGCCACTTGTATTTGGTAAAATATATCTAGATAGAATGTTTCTATATCCATTGGATTGCACCCATCTCACACGTGTGAATCTCCATTTCTTGTTCAAAATTATAGTCAAACCCATATTTTTAGCAACAGTTTTTCTAGACATCCATATTGCACCTTGATTTGCGTGCATATGGAGGAAAATATAAAGATTCCGAGACATGGGTTTTTCTCATAAACCACCAAATTGAGTGCTTGTTAGAATTTTTCGCAAGAGATGCTATGGTTTGAGAGATATTAGGTGGGGATCGAGGCAATTCTGTCCAAAATGATAAAAACACAGATTTGAATATTTTGTCTAAAATTGTGAAATTTGAATTCTCTGTTTGGGGATTTCATCTAATCATGTCTAATTAAGTTTTGATGTATAAATACACCCTTATGCATAAAGGAATGGAGTGACTTGGAGTTTGAATACACTTCAAGTTTTTTGCTCAAGACTTGTAATTTATGTTTATATTATGCAATAAGAGATTCGTGATATTTTGTTGGGTGTAAAGATCATCTAGAGTAGTATTTTCCAGTGGTTGTTACCAGTTTGAGAGGGCCCCTCAATTATGGTAATCTATCACTTATTTGTATTTATCATTTTGTGATTATCATTTGTTTAGATAGATTCATTTGATTTTTTATTTCATGTGTTTTAATTAATTCTATTTCACAACGTTGGCATTTGTTTACAGGGAAACAATTTATTGATGGAGTGAGTCTCTCTTAATGACCACGATTACCATAATATTCCTCGTTAAATATTAGATCCATATTTTATGCATTAATTTTTATCCATCTTTGTTCTAATACATTCACTCATTTTCTATGTACTCTGTCTTTTGGTTTAATCATCTAAATCTTTGCATCAATGTACATAATTCAATCTTAAGAGAAGATATTTTTGTAAACACATCAAGCACCTTTGCCTCCACATCATTACATTTATGCACACTATTTTATCTGCAAAAAGGCATTGACAAATACTTTGTTCAGCCATAAATATTATTTTTGCATTAGAACATTGCTATATATGTTGTCTCTTCTATTGTACCTCTATTTTTACAAATATAACTTTGCTTCTGTATTAAATGGAAATCTATTATAGCAAGGTTTACTTGTCGATCAATGAATCATCTTCACCGAGAAAACCTGAAGTACCAATTCTGAAATCAATCAATACAATGGTGGAGAGATCAATAAATACACACACAAAAAAAATAGCTCTTCTAGAAAGCAATTAATAAATCAAACAACTCCTGGTCAAGGAAGGGGCCCCTTTTTTTTCTCACCAAGCTGCCACACACACTTAAAGACTTAGAGAATTAAAAGAGAATACATATTATTAGAGAGAGGGTCCAATTACAAGTTGCAACAATATTCTTCTTGCTCTCCTTCCTTCCACCAAATCTTAATCCTATGTTCTACATACCCCCTGAGAACCACATGATACATCTTTTTAGTGTCACTCAAGTAACAGCTTCTCTAAATGCGAACAATTGAACACCTTGGGAATCAGATATTCTCAAGGTTGTTCATTCAATTTATAACCTATATATGTTACTTGCTAATTTGTTGTTAAAACTCATTTATAAAAATATACATAGTATTTCGTATATGTTAAGGATTCCATATCCTCGAATAACCACATGTTGGAATTCGTAAAATTTGCACTTGAGCATCAGTCAAATACCAAATGCTCAAGTGTCAACATGATGAAAATTTTGTATGAGAAGAAGTAGCAGCATCGTAGGTAACAACAACCCAAAAATAGTTTGTACTTTGGTCCACGGGGAAGTAACAACATCCAATTTCCAATGCACAGTCATCCTGTTCTTGCCTTGTTCACACAAGATCCTGAATCATCTGATTAATAATCCAACTTAAGCACAAAAACCACTTTAAATCGTTACATTATAACTCAAAACAAAGCAATATTTAGAAGGTTTGTACCTTGGGTCTAGGACTTCAATTAGGAACAAGATAGTATCAAAAGAAGGTAAAAATGGGCTCAAGGAAGTCCAAAATAGGGTAAACAAGTGGTAAAAAAGGTGGCAATTCACGGGCCCAACAACAATCATTTTTTTCTAATTTCTTCCTGTAATAATTTATAATTTTCTATCACACGCATTTTCTTTAACTCTTCTCCAATAATAATTTCTAAAATTGACATTTTGGATTTAGTGTTTTGACATTTTGGATTTAATATTTTTATAGATTGGATACTTTAATATGTACATCAAATTTAGTATAATAAAAAATCAAAATATTAAATTATTATTTCAACTTTTTAAGATGTAATATTAGGTATGGAAGATTTCTAACTTGCACATTGACAACAATAAGTGGAAACCAAATGTTACATAGAAATCTTCCACCCTGTGAGCATCAGCATTGTTTGGCCTATAGGATCCATTTCAGTGACTCAGATCCATTTATATCCTTCAGTGATACCAATTTGCCCTATTTTTATCCCTTCCCGCCTGTTGCATCTTTATAGCAAGCGTACCCGCGAGTTGCACCCCTATAGCCCGCGGGTAGCATGTAAAATGGTAAAAACCACTATTTTATTACTTTTTACTCCCAAAAAGCGGTCATTGGGTGACCTTTGGCTCTCCATCTGCCCAAGTAATGCCTCGATGTGTCCTTTCACCTACCTTTGAGAGGACCATATATTGAGCACATATGGCTTATGGACGGGAGGAAGAGGAGAATCGTAAGAGAAATCTAGTGGATTTTTGCCCTATCTTGATTCTGCACTCATTGATCCTTGTATTCATGAACCAGTTATGTTCACCTTCCAAACTCCTATCTAGTTTGAGTTTTCCATTCATGGAGTATTGAAGTGGTGGAGGCACAAGTGGATTGATCCAGATCTTGGTTCAGATTGGTTTCCGACAAGAGGTCGTATCACTTTGTACTTCTTCTTGTTCATTAATAGAAATACTCATATTCTCGTCCATTCATGGTGTGAATGTCATTTATTATACATTGGGTTACATTTGCTTATGATATTATGGACAATTGTTATTGATAATGTTAATGTCATTTATATATTATATGTACTTGTTGGATATTGGCTGTCAAGACTAATTTGCAGATTACAAGTGTGTGGATTGAAAGCTCCAACGGGGATCTACATCAAAAGTTTGGATCGAGGTTGGTTACATTTCTCCATTTTCTTAACATTGTCATTTATAATAGCATTGCTTTGAGAATTGAGTAGATTTCTGGTAGTCATCTGTCTATTGTGGTATTCCCAAGCCATAGTGAGTTTTCTCCAATACACCAAAAGGAAAAATTTTATTAAATTTTGAAAAGATAGATGAAAAATTACTAAATCCCAAGTAAATACAAGAATCATACACTCATTCAAACTTATGTAAAGCTTATACAACAAAGATATCAAGAGAGTGTAGCTTACCTTGGTGTCATAAACTCAATGGATATTCAAGTGAAGGTTACCTTAGAATATTATGATTACTTAGGAAAGTAAGCAAAATTGAAATGCTTTATAATCATTTGAATTCATACAATCTTGCAATTATATTGAAAGAATGCATTTTTAAAAATTTTGATGGGGATGCTTTCTCCCACAAATGAATTCCTTAAGGGTGTATATTTAAAGTTAGATCTATCAAGCATTGAGAGGAATCAAATCCCTTAAGGTGCAAACAATTTTTTAAATGTAAAACTTAACCAAAGGTTTGCATCTTAAGGGATTGGATTGCTCTTCACTCTTGAAAGATCCAATTCGATGGTTTATATAGATTTATGGTGGTATAATTTCAACTATAGTAATCATATTATCCATGTAAATCTACACATTAATTACATGTATATATTATCCAATACATGCGATGTATTAAGATTCTATATTCTCTACAATATATCTAGCATGATATGAAAATCTATAATTTCATATTCACGATTACATTAAGAACACTTGAAAGAAATTATTTAGTCTCGACTACACTACTAAAACTCATGTAATAAATTCTATACTCTCAACTATATTATTTATACAAGTGCATTGTTTTCATGCAAAATTTCCATCATGAACTATTTTATTTAGAGTTGCATTATATTAAAATTCCATAATCTTGATAGAAAGAAATTCCATAAGATCAATATAACACTAATAGCATCACTCCATACTAACATTAATAGCACTACTCCATTAAATGTGTTCTCATGTAATTCCACACATTAATAACACCCAATGTTGACACATAATCATTGTTGTATGTGGAGATGATTTCACTATACATAATCTCCCTCGACATATTTTTGGTTGATTTGATTTAATAAAGATAAGAATCTTGTGATTCCAATTCTTTAACAAAAAACTATAGCTAGAAATGTTTTAGGTAGCACAATGAGCTAAATGACATAGAACACGTGTATTGAAGAAATGTTGAGAATTGGCACAATCTTGATGATTGGAGTCTAATGGTTGGCATAAAATGATAGCATTGTTGCATCTAATATAAGAATATTTTTTTGGTGAAGGATAATGTATATTCACAAAAAAATGGAAGCTAAGGTATATGTAAAAATTTCATTGCTAGACCATGTAAGTAAAGATAGTGTTAAAAACCATAGTGAAAACCTTTATGAAGATATGAATATGTTTTTAATAGTCTAAGGGGTTAGTTCAATGGGTTGTCATCATTATATAAGAAAGTAATAAAGACAAACAACAGTGATCCTTTGATCCCAAATGATATGAATTGGACCAATATATAATTTTCATCTATTTTGGTGCTTTTGGGTGGAAAATTGGAGGATTTGGATTGTAGGGATTATTTTAGGGATAGGTCTTACTTTGTCAATTTGGAGTCCAAAACCTTTTGAGACCCTTTTGAGGGCCTAAACAATGTTTTTTGGGGTCAAAAGTTTGTGGGATTAACTTGAATCCCCTCCACATTGTTCTACACTCCAATACCTTTCCAATGGTGCAAGAATTTCCTCAATCGGAGTCAGTATGAGGAAGTTATGCCTCTTGCAAGTTGACCTATCCAGTTGACCACCATAGTACCGAGTGGATTCCACGTCAGCCCTCATTACCCACACATGTGGAGCTAGTCACATGTGGAATTTCAAGAACATTCTAGAAGGTAGAAAACACTAGCACTCATCGACAGTTGAGGCGTGTATAAACCCTAAAACTAAACCTAGATGACTATCAAGCTATGTTAAATATTGGGCCATTAGGAGGAAAATGGGTTCCATTATGATGATGTTATTGTATGTTTCCATAACTAAGAAATAGTAAGGGAGTGGATATTAGAGCATAACATATGAAGTATGATATTTTGTAGTAGTCGGGCAGGCCATAGTGTCAGAGGTAACTTCATAGTTAGTGACACTTTCTTTATATTTGCATTACATATTGGAGAAGAAATTAAGAGAAATGCATAATACACAATTCTTGCTGGGTTTTCCTAGGATATGTGTTTTGTTATTTTTTTGGTTGTGTTATTTTGCTCTGGTTATTTTCTTTTCAATTCTAGTTTATTTATCGTTATGTGGAATTAAGATAACACATTGAATTAATTTGTAAGATTCATTGTGATGAATTGTTCTTGTGGAATACCACGACGACTTATGGATCACCAAAATAACAAACGCAAGCGACAATTTATGGTGCCCAAAGTCTTTAATATTATGTTCAAACATAAGATAATTAATACAAATTATTATAACATATTTATAAAGTCCGAGAAGGCTCCAAACTTCAAATTTTATAAAATCAAATCAAATTTAATTTATTCTATATTTTCTAAAGTAGATTCCTACTAAAACCTCATAATGTGACCTGCCAAAACATTCATGAAAAACAAGAGCCACGAGGTGGCAATGTCCCCGCAGTTGCTAATAGCAATAACAACTATTGGTATAAGCGAAAAGCTATAGAAATATGATACTCTTGCCACAAAATTATAGCAAGGAAAATTTTCTTTTGAGATAAAACGAATTAGCCATTGAGCCTCAAGTTTTCAATAGCTTATATCAGCACAATACTGAAGACATATAGTAATACAACATTTGGATTGGTTATGTTTATCCACGAGTACTAGTAAACAAACTGATATACTCAATAGATAATACCATTTGGGTTTAGAGGTCATTTTTAGGGACAAGATGATCAGAATATGACCTTTAAAAAAATGTAATTAATAGAAATTAAAAATTACTATAATTTGTATATAAATCAAAGTAAAATAATATATTAAAATAAAATTGTCAAACGTAGACACAACTAAAACAATTTTTTTATTTTTAAAGATTAAAAAAACAATACATGCTTTTTGGTATGAATGAGGCTTTTATGAAACCAAATGTATATTTTGTCATTAATATATATATTTTGCCTTTATTCATTTTTTTTTATTTATGCATCAAGTAATGAACATTTAAAGGCATGAATTGAATTACAATGATTGTCAATAAATTTGTGATACACTTTGCATTTGTATTAAAAGAAGGATATTTGCATACCATTGCATATATATATTTTGCTCTCAAACATTGGATGATATAGATTACTTAAACCAACATTGCTACAAACAACCACTAGCAGATGCAACATTTCCTTATCTTTTCCATAGTAATAAGGATGTTCAACAACATAACTCAAAAATGTTATCAGGTATGCAAACAGAAACATTTACACTTGTAGCACATGATAGCAAAATTGATTCAATTGGAAAAAATGACCATAAACAAAAGACATTGCAATTTTCCTCTACGATAGTAGTAAAAAAAGGATATGCTTATTGAATTAGTTGGAGGCAACTACTCAAGTCAGGATGGATTGGTTAATGGTGCAGAAGGTGTGTTTAAACACTATACTCAAACAAACTAAGATATTGTCTGGATTGAGTTTGCAGATCCAAAAGTTGGAGACAAGCAACGTGCAACGATGCAACATCTTTATACGCCTGTCGTAAAGTCCAATTGGACATGAATCAAAAGGATTGTGATACAAACAAGAGTTCAAAATAAAATCAATGTTATGTGAGCACAATTCCCAATTCAGTTGGCATGTGCAAGGACAATCCATAGAGCACAAGGATTGACAATGAACAGATTGGCATTTGACCCAAAAGGAATTAAGAGACATGGCCTTGTTTACACTGCGCTCTCGCGTGTCAGAGATATGGATTGTCTTTATTTTTTAAACAAATTGGAACAAGGAAATTTTATAGCTTGTCCAAAAGTCACCATTGAAATAGATAGATTAAAAACACAAGCAAGTTTGCAATTTGAATATGGTCTACATTCAATGCCGAACGCTGAACAATTACTCATTTCATCGCTAAACACACGCAGCTTGCTTTTGCACTATGACGATGTTCTAAATGATCATGAACTTATGCAAGCAGACATTCTATGTTTGCAACAAACTCACATGCGCACACTTAGCAAAGAAACAACAATGATAGAGAAATACAATTTCTTCTCAGCATTTTCAGTGCATGGAATCCTTACATTGATTAAAAAAAACATTGCTATTATCAACTCTAAAAACTATACAGAAAACTTCACTGAAGCAATTTGCGTAGATGTCATGAATTAGCACAAATGAATGCCAGCAAGATTTTTTAATTACCAAATCATAGAGATTCTGGTTGGTTTCAGTAGTTTGTTGCAAAAAAGATGAGCAACTACGAGAGTGTATTTAAAGAATGTTGCATGTTCATATTGATACAGGTTTAATGTCACCATTGATATTATTAAAAAATATTGTTCACGTCACTTCAAATTGACAGAGAGAGGCCGATTTTAATGCAATTGATTATGTTCTTCAGCAAAATGACTGCCAGCTTGCAGGAACCCTATGCATAATAACTTATCATGAGTTCTACATGTCAACTAGGGAACTATAATAATAATAAGTAAGTTACCTTAGGAAAAAATAATAAACAAGTCACCGCATTACTTCAACCTATGTTCAGTAAGAGACTGCTTCATTTTCCAGTTAAATGATAAAAGATCGCTATCAAAATTGAAAATGTAATTAGTGTTCGATTAACTAAACATATACTCAAAGTATCGGTGAACTATAGCTTTGGAACGTCAGTGACGATGTAGCTGAGAGAGTTTTAACTCAAGTTGAGTTAACACTACATTAATCATTGCAGTGGCCGAGATATAGTTGACAGATCAAGGTATGGCGGGGCCACATATCAATGCTAGCTACGTTCATGAGAAAATTCACAATATCAAATGTTGAGTATGTGTCTGCAACGAAAGGGAAAACATTGAGATTGAGCATCCGAAACAAATGTTGGCAGTCAACAGAAGGCTTATTCATTCATTTACTCAAGACATCTGCATTTATTCGAGTGGTTTCAGCCCACACTATGTATCGTGTTCAATTGATTAGAAACAGTAACAAGGGTTCTTATGCGTTAGTTGACACAGTCGCTGTTGTGAGACTAAGCAAATTAATAAAAGAACATGGCAATGTAGTTAGCAGTGGTGGAGTTTAGTGCTCCTTTGAAATAGCAGAAATATAATTAATGAATTGATATGCTAGAAGCGGAGACAAGTGACTCATTTGCTACTAGAATGGAATACAGGATTTAGAATTTGCTTCACTATTCAGTATTGACAGAAATGGAGTTTATGAATTTTGTTATTATGCTTTTTATTTGTGAAGTTGGATGTATGCCACTGCTATAGTGTGCCATTTGTTATGTCAAATGATTTTTTTATCGCAATTCCAAGCATTAGTCATGCCACTCACATTTGAGCTCGGTCGCATGCCTACTGCTAATAAGTTGTACTAGAAGTACATTGTCTATCTTTCAATGTTGGCGGACAAGGGTGTCCTGTCATAGTATTAACTCTGCTACCGGCTTCTCTAACTCGAATATCTAGGTGGTGACTAATGTGGCTTGCAACATGTTATGAAAAATGGTGAGTGTTTTCACAATGCTGAGCTGTGCTATCAAATAAGCTGGAAATTCTGCTACCTGGACTTCGTCGTAGAAAAGAATAATAAATGTGATATTAATGTATTCAGTACCTCGTAAGCAGTTGTGCTATAATGTCAAAATCTTCGTTGTTGATGTTATATTCCCTTGGGTTTTGGTGCTTTAAAAAGTCTAATCCCACACTACGTATTCATGGAGGGATGGGCCAGGGTTATACACATTATTTCTATTAGCATTGCATGCCATTCATAACCGGATCCCATGAGACCTGTGACTAATCTATTCGAAGAAGCTTAGGTGCATAAACTCAGCAAGGACTATATATGATATTTTTTTTATAGCCAGGATATGCCAGAATGCTACCCAATAGTATTGACTATTCAACATGCAGAATTCCCTTTGGCCAATAGAGGGAACAAATCACGGCGTATTTCTCAACATTAGATTGCACTTAAATAAAATTAGATTGAAATTAAACAATGTAGAGGCACGAGAATTCTCAAGCAGAATCAACGTAGGTTGGAGTCTTGTTAGCAAGTGGTGGAAGCAAATCAATGTGAATGATCTGTGGGATCTGCAAAATAAGCACCACGTGCTGGAGCAACATGACGGGAGACCACATACTCAACTATCCCATAATTACGTTAAATTTACAATATGTATTCAACACAATAGACAAGACACAATAAAGAAGTTAATTAGATGTGCACCAGTTTGTCAAAACGCTTGTTGTAGGAATGAAACCTGTTTGTCAGAACCCTTGCCACATGGTTGAATGTTGATGTCACCTCACCGCCTATCCTTGGAGCACAAAATCCCAGATTGGCATCAGAGATAAATGTGTTTTTAAATAAATTTTAAATAGGCATTAATTATCTATGACATAGTTTTCGCCGCCGAAACAGGAAGGGAAAATTTATAATCTTAGATACAAATTAATAGATTTGCATGATATATATATAGTTCCTTTTGGGGACATAATAATAAGGAACAGACTATGGTAGAAAGAACCACAGGGAGCAAAAACAGGAAGCGATTACCGAGGTTGATGTTATCAGCGCTTATCCAATGAAACCTTAACAAATTAGCACTGTTTAAAAATTTATACAAACAATTTTTTTTCCAACTATTTACAAATAACCCAAAACCATAGTATGGAGGAAAAATTTATAGCTGTAGGTGCAAACTAGGTGCAAATTAATAGGGTCTGCATGAAATATATAATATTCTGTTCGGGGACATAATAATGAACACATCATGATAGGGAGAAACATATTTAATTTGCAAAAGAAAGGAACATATTGCTATGCAGGAATTATTATACTATATATCTAAATCTGTGGGAAGCATATTTGTCTACTTAGCAAATGACAAAAAACTATGGAAATGTTAATCATAGAAAGTTCTAGTGTATTTTTTATATTGTTTAAAGCCATTACATGAGCAGGAAAAATAGCTCTTTGATAGTTTGATAAAGCAGAGGACAAAAAAGGAATAAGCCAACACGCTGAGTTTTGTCAACAAACCAGAGGACAAAAAAAAAGGCAATAAGTCTAACAAACTGCAGTTGTGCTTTTGCATGAGCAAGTGGATGTTTGCATTTTTATTTTTTTTGCAAAAAAGCTGTGTAATATCAACTCTCGTATTGATTGTAGTCCCAGCGTCATTGTGGTGGTTTTTTATTTTTGGTGCACCTGCCAATAGCATTCAAGCTGTAGTCAGAATAATTGGGAAAGAGTAGCAAAACTGCAACTATTTCTAAAGACTAGATACTATTTGGACTATGATGTTGGAATTACTTATAGTTTATCTCAAGTCGCGGAGCTTCAAAGCAATAAATTTGTAGGAACAATTTAGCAAGAGCAAAAATCCTATCAAGAGTAGCAAATTATTCTATTAGGTTATGTAATAAATTACCGGAAATTATTTTGTAATAGAGCTGCTATCAATAATTAGAGTATTAAGCTACTGAAAGTAGCATTTCATCAAATGTTCGTATTTAAATCGACACTATTTAAATCATGCCATTCTATCATTAGATTTTCGAACTTTGCAACAGGTAGTCAAAGTCAAACGTGAAGCAAAACCTTGCGAAAATTGTTTAAGCAAAAACTGAGCAGGAAAAGTTCATAAATTGAAAGATCATTATATGTTAAACTAGACATCTACCAAATGTTTTGAAGCTGCAAACTATCAATGTAAACTGAAGAAATAGCAAAGTGTTTGTGTTTGTAGCTAATGCAATTGAATACAATTTTCAAAACATAGTCTGCAGAGGCCGGCAATATTATTTGTAGTACTGTAATTGTCAATGACTATGATTAGACTATATGAATAGATGTTGTTCCTTCGAAAACCATAAATGAAGTATAATGATCTAGAATCTAGGAATCCATAAATTCAAAGCACTGTGACAATGCTATATTGGCCATGATACTCATTGTTTAAATGGATTTCAAATTTTAGGATCATATTCAAATTGCTGGGAAAAATTATCCAATGCAAACTTCAATTTAATATCATGACAAAAGAACATGGTGGCCCGAATCTGTTTGACATATTACATATTAGTATTACAACCTAATTTTCACGGACATAAACTTCAATTTGATAACATCACAAAAGGACACAGTGCCCTGGATCTGTTTGACATATTACGCACTAGTATTACAACGTGACTTTTACTGCCATAAAATGTGGTTTTCACTGCTATATCAATAGCTAATTTCATAAAGGATGGCTTTTTGCTATTGATAAGTGTCTAAGATCTTTCTAGATGGCTACAATGGCGAATTTATTTAGCAAGCGGAATATATCACGATTTCAATAATATACACTTTATTATTTCTGGTTGACTTTTATTGGCATAAAAATAGCTTTTATTATTCTTAAGCGTCTAAGATGTTTATAGATCACTAAGTAAGATCTTTTTAGATCACTAAGATGGAATTAGGAATTCGATCTTAGTGATCTTAAAAGATCTTACTAAGATCTTACATAGTGATTTACGAAGATCCTAGACACTTAAGTCCAGAAACAGCGATGAAACTTGATGGGTCAAATGTTTGTCATGAATGAATTTAACAGTTAAATACACGCAATTTCACTCTTTAGAAACTTGAACTCTTCAAAACAGAAAATAGATTTGTGTACCTGGAAGTCAATTTCTTTTCAAGTTGATGATTCTGTTGTCCAGGGCCAATGTAAATAGTCCTTGCTGGGAAAACTTTCGAAGATTGAAAACTGTTGATGATATGTTTTTTGAGTATTCTTCAAATGAAATATTTGTTACTTCTGGACAATACTCTTTTAGCTATGGGTTGCGCATTGTGCATTCTATCAGCCCATCATTTGTGTCCAAATTGCATTCCAGATTATGCTCATATATAATTTGCATTTCTTTTTTTCCAAATGCACAGACCACACAGCTCTGAATCAATGGTTGTTTACATTGAGCACAAATGCATCGGTACGGAGGTGCAAATGGATTTTTTGCTCTCAGTATTCTGTGTATCTGTCAAAGTCACATGACAAATGACCATAGAAAATGCATATAATATCAGCCTATTTTTACATAGAATTATGTTAGTATTTCTTTTTTATTTAAACAATAATTAAATTTAGATTCAAAGCACTATTACTAATTACAATGTTAATGGGCAATGTAGCAATTGACCAAGTGTCGGTAGTCAAAAGGGTGAAAGCAAAGAGACATTGCAAAAAACAATCGTTGGAAACTGATGAATAAGAATGTTGTGAACAGAGTTGCAGGCTTGAATTTAAAATTTGTTGCAATGCAAACAGTGTTCTGAAGCATTGCTAGGAAGAGAATAAATTGTACTTTTCCATTATGCAATAAATATTGTATAGGCAAAGAGTATTTTCATTTAATTGAGATACAATGTTGTATTCTCATAATTTTCCCTCAGACATCAAGAGTACAGACACAGAATGTAGTTTTTGCGAGAAGCAAAATAGCCAAATCTCCAGTGGCGTTGCAAATGCAATATTGAGGAGTTAAACAAATATAAAATCTTTCTTGTGGCACTCTAAGCATCGTGGATTCATCTACCGATCACAAAAATCTAGTCATGCCACTGTCATGTTATTTGCCATTAATAGTTTTAGATGATGTAAATAACATGAATTAATTGGATGCAGTTTTGGTAGTTAAAAGCCTTGTTTGCAAAGAGAGCTTGATATTGATTAGATCTCAACATGAAAATGTTCTCATAAGTTGGGGCCTGGAAACGTCATCGATTTATAAAACAATTGGCCTCAATTCACAATACTCCCAAGAGCTCTTGTGCTCACATGCGTTCAAATGATTTTTCCCAATCATACTATTTGAATCTTTGGATAAATTCTTAAAAGCTTATGATCGATTGCCTTTATTTTTAAAAGTATTTGGGGTGCTTGTCTATGGAAAAAATGACATGCCTTGTTGGGAACACCAATTGGATTAGGCTTAAACATATGATTCAAAATAAGACTCAAAGAAAATTTAAAATTAGTTATGATGTGCTCAAATAAATCTAACAGCTAAACTGCTTTTATAGAAAAGCAAATACTCCTGTCTGAATGGCCAAAAGAACTTAAAATCCATAGGTTTAAGCAACGTGTGTTTCTTTGCAAAATCTATATCAGTTTTGATGACAATATTCTCAAGAGACTACAAGAATTTAGAAAAGTTTTTAACTGAAGCCTATTATAATTAACAAAGTCAATGCTACTAGACAATGAACAATAGACGAAAAAACAGAAGAAGGTGTTAATCAATGAAACTATTTTGCATGAAAGTAGATTGTGTTTTTGTTGTTCTTTGTCCATGAAATGAGAAAGAAGCAATTTTTCAATGTACTTGTGTCTTTGAATCAATGATTGGCAGCAAATTTTGAATTGCATAATCATCATTAAGAGGGTCAATAAAGGTAGCTGCACAGGTCCGTAGCATGTGGCTTCCTTTAGTGTCATTTCGGACAATGTTTTTAAACAGATAGAATGGAGAATTATCAGATGCAAGTTGTTCTTGAATTTGCAAGAGCAGTTCTTTGAAGCCTTCACCGACCTGTAACTGCAATAGTAGAAGACAGTAGTCAATGAGAATAGGTTGCAATTAGAGATCGTTAAAGCTATTTGTGTTTGTTTTTTTTTCTATTTTGTTGTTTATGTAAAAGAGTGGAAATTTTATTTAGTTTTAAAAAATAGCAATTTCAAAAGAATATTAGCTATGCAAATGGCATATTTACTGTTGCATGGTCGTTTGCCGTTCCACCGTCTTTGATATACAAGTCGAATTGCTTGTTGTTGTATTCACATGCAACAACAATTGCTACGACAGAGCCAACAAAGTAGGAGTCGTTTGATGACAACAAATCAGAAATTGTCATGTCTGGAGCTAGCTTCCTCATTTTGCAAACTTGATCAATTGTTTGAATTATTGTATGCGGGAATATGACTATTGAATACTTGGCATCGCCTCTGTCATATTGGCCTTTTTTCTTGAGGCCAAATCGAGTGATTCTTAGACTTTTGCTGGTTGAGAAGTAGCTACCAAAACGTTTGATCAAATTGTCACTTATTCCAGCAGTGATTGTCATTAGCTCATCTCTATCAACAAAGTCTGCATGCAGTATTTGTGCCTTTACAGGAGAAGTTTGGATTTTGTTCTGTGCGGGCCCATATACAGCCAAGATGTCTCCTTCAAAAACAATTTTCGGTGTTATTGTGCATAGCTCTATAATAGTAGCTGCTTCTAAAGGTGTTTCTTTGAACCTGTTATTGTTATAGTTAGAGAACATGGCCAGGGAGAAAATTATCAGCAATCAATAGCAGAAAAGTTGAAACTTGGATCAAGTTTGAGAATGAGAAAATACTTGTCAATGCAATAGTTATATTCTGTTGTTTCGTGCGCTAGAAAATCATAAAAGAAGATGGAGAAGTTTCGTGTATTAAAAATGATGTAAAAAGCAATTAGAATCAAAATAATTGCATACCTTTTTGGACTTTCGGCAGTTGACGTTTTTCCCATTGCCGGGTTGTTTGGTGCTGATGTTGTTTTTGTTGTGTTGTGCAAAGCCAATGAACTATCTTCCATTATTTTGCAATTTTGGGTTTGAGTTTGAAAAGTTGCACATGCGAGAAGGATTAAGCAAATCAGATGTAACTGACATTGTTAATTAGGGTAAAGAGTAGAAAAGATTTATAATAGATGGGAAATATGGGAAAAACAAACAGCATAAAAACAAAGAAGCAAAAAAGAACAACAAATGTCTATAATTCTTTGACTGGATTTTTGACATATGCATAGCGCAAAGTCTATGTAGTGTCAAGAATTTCAGTTAAACAAGCGCTGGAAACTATTTACAGTTAGATATTGAACAAATTTTGATCTAAAATTATTTTGAACATAAGAATTTGTTATTAAAACATTTTATGTCGCCTATATATGCTCTGCATTATTATAAAATGGAGATAGCACATGCATATTTTTTTATAAAGAGTGTCTACATATGTTGTCGCATAATTGCTAATTTTTTAGATCTGAACTGTGGACAAAATAAAGTGTAAACAACTATCAATAGCAAAAAATAATTAAGATTTGACATCACAAAATAGATTATAAAAGTATGAGAAAGTTCAACAAAATTTAAGCTCATAGCTATGACATGAATATTGCAGATGTCGAAGGCTTATCTAAACCTAGCTCACTATGAATAGGCAAAAACCAAATTGCCGTAGTTTTAAGTGCATGAAAGTTGCAGGGGAAAGAATAGTACCTGGTTTTGATTTTGTGCAAATATGCTATCATGAATCTGTTCATAGATAGGAAGACAATAAAATTAGATAATGCAAAAGTGAATGGACTATGCATTTTAATCAAAGATCGATAGGAATGTTGAATAGTGATCAGTCCAATAAGCATCTGAAATATTGAAAACAATATCTCTGTGTTTCAGATTTGTCCAAAAGTGATCAAGCATTGAACCGGTGTTTGTTGTTGCTTTTGTTGTTTTTAGTGTCAAGCCTTTCATTTGCATAAACAATTGCAGTTTTCTTTTTGATGTTGTTTCTTGCAACATGTCAATGTTCAGGTCACCAGCTACTAGGATTTGAGTGGCTGGTGTGCAACTTGACAAAATGCAACTCAATATATGAAAGAGATCATCAAGGACACCACACGGTCTATTGTAAATGTTCACTACTTTCAATACACTGGAGCCTAATTCTAGATCTACGCAAATTGCTTCAGTGAAGATTTCTGTATAGTTTTTAGAGTTGATAATAGCAATGTTTTTTTTAATCAATGTAAGGATTCCATGCACTGAAAATGCTGAGAAGAAATTGTATCTCTCTATCATTGTTGTTTCTTTGCTAAGTGTGCGCATGTGAGTTTCTTGCAAACATAGAATGTCTGCTTGCATAAGTTCATGATCATTTAGAACATCGTCATAGTGCAAAACCAAGATGCATGTGTTTAGCAATGAAATGAGTAATTTTTCAGCGTTCGGCATTGAATGCACACCATATTCAAATTGCAAACTTGATTGTGTTTTTAATCTATCTATTTCAGTGGTGACTTTTGGACAAGCTATAAAATTTGCTTGTTCCAATTTGTTTAAAAGATAAATACAATCCATATCTCTGACACGCGAGAGCGCAGTGTAAACAAGGCCATGTCTCTTAATTCCTTTTGGGTCAAATGCCAATCTGTTCATTGTCAATTCTTGTGCTCTATGAATTGTCCTTGCACATGCCAACAGAATTGGGAATTGTGCTTGCATAACATTGATTTTATTTTCAACTCTTGTTTGTATCACAATCCTTTTGATGGGTGTCTAATTGGACTTTACGGCAGGCGTATAAAGATGTTGCATCATTGCACGTTGCTTGTCTCCAACTTTTGGATCTGCAAACTCAATCCAGACAATATCTTGGTTTGTTTGAGTATAGTGTTTAAACACACCTTCTGCACCATTAACCAATCCATCCTGATTTGAGTAGTTGCCTCCAACTAGTTCAATAAGCATATCCTTTTTTACTACTATCGTAGAGGGAAGTTGCAATGTCTTTTGTTTATGGTCATTTTTTTCAATTGAATCAATTTTGCTATCATGTGCTACAAGTGTGAATGTTTCTGTTTGCATAGATGATAACATTTTTGAGTTATGTTGTTGAACATCCTTATTACTATGGAAAAGATAAGGAAATGTTGCATCTGCTGGTGGTTGTTTGTAGCAATGTTGGTTTAAGTCATCTATATCATCCAATGTTTGAGAGCATGTTCTGATTCTATTCAAAATCGATATGAATGTTTGATCTCTTTGACGTACAACTGTTGTAAGTTCATAGCATTTTATGGCATCGAACCAAAATGTGTAAGGAAATGTCTATTGTTGGAATCTTGGTTGTTCAAAAATCCAAGAATCATGAACGGGTTGTGCTTGACACAAATCACCACAGAATATGACATCAAGGTTTCCAAATGCTTTGGTTGGTGTGTGCATTATTTCACGTAGTCATTTGTCAATGTTGTACAGCATCCGAGACCCTATTAAAGAGACTTCATCAATCAACAATACTCAAAGTTGTTCACAATATTTTGTCAGAAGATCTAGGGTGTTTGAATTTAGTTGAAGCATGTTTGAACTCAATGGCAATCTAAAGGCAGAGTGGACTGTAATGCCACCTGCATTATATGCTGCTTTTCTAGTAAACGCAACTATAAGACCTTTTTTCTTTAAAGGATCACTACCAATTTCTTTGTCATAGTAATGTAGTAGACCATCATAAATAGCTTTTACGGTATAAGTTTTACCTGTTCCTGCGCCTCCTGTCAGGAACAAGCGAATTGGAGTGAGGGGATTGTTTTTTTTCCTTGCAATAACTTCTTTCACAATTGATTGTTGTTGAGTATTTAGGTTTCTTCGAATTGCATGGTATTCATGCATGTCCAAAAGAAACGGCTTTTCTGTCAAGTTGCACACAATCCCAGGTTTTGGTGCACTAGGCATAGTTTTGCGCATTAGATCATGTTGAATTTCATATTGTTGTAATCCAGGAATAGTTGTTGTTTTGTCTGTTGTTACAGGAGGCATACTTATGTCTTGCAATTCAATTATTTCAACGACATTATCAAGGTCACCCCACTTTGTCGTTGTTGATGCCATGAACTTTTGTTCTACAATGTCTATTTGTTCTTTGAATGTGGCATATGCATCAGACCATGTTTTGAAATTGCTCTTTAGCAGATTGCAATTGTCTCTATATGGCATAAAAAGCATGATCTTTTCTCGAAAGAAATTCTCAGGGTCTTTTTGTTTGTTGTAGCGAATAGATCGTATGATACATGGTCTATTTCTTTTTCTTGTAATTGAGTGTATACAAGAATAGAAAGATGCATATTCTGCCAAGGAAATGTTTTCAAGCTCAACAGGGCGTGTAATGTATTTGTCCAAAATTGATGGACAAATAATGTCATCAGAGTCATCTGGTTCTTTTTCCAAAAGTGATGGTTTTTTCAAGACAACTATTTTTTTGTCATCTGGAGCAGTGTTAATGAAAATAGTCTTCCTAGAGGATGAATGTAGAGGCAATGAGAGTATGATATGTACTGCTTGTCTAGTAGACATTTGTTGCATGTTCAGAAGCACATTTCCAAGCTTACGTATCGTTTCAATCTTTCCGTCATTCTCAATAAGACATTGTTCTTTGATGTTTTTGAATGCATTTGTCATGGATCTATCAAATTTGGTGATGTAAGAGCTTACATATGTTGCTGTAGCGTAAGCATTTAAGATATATTATGCATCTGTATTTGCCTGCCATAACTCTGGTATCGCTTTGGCAAATGAATTGATCCAAATGTCAGCAGCATATCTTTTTAGTATTAGTGTAGAACGACAAAGCAAAGACCGCAGTAGCAAAATGTATTCATCTCTAGTTAGGCCTAGCTCTAGAAGCAATTGTGTAAATGACGTGTTTTTAGAATATTCTTTATGTTCAATGAGAGCAAATACTTTTTTTGCTCTTTGAATGAGATCATTTGAAGCATTTTCCAATGGCTCTAGAATGATGGTATTATCCATAGGAGGCAATGGGAAATTGAATCTGCATGTGGAATGTCGATGTTTTCTACATGTTTTTGTGTGACGATGTGTTTGAATTTGAATAAGATTTTGATCAAGTAAAGACGAGTCTGTGGATATATAGCGATCAACAAAAGTAGTAATCTCCTCGTTTGAGTTTTTTCCATAGATAGGTGCATTTTGAATCCAAATTAGTCCATGTTCATGCTCATTTCCTCTTTGTTGAAATTCGGTTGTAAAGAAGAAATCTTGTATTTTTCCAAATAATGTGTTGCTTTTTAACATAAGAGACTTTACTGCTGCTATTTTGTGTCTATAGTAGCGAGTACAAAGCACTAGATGTCTTCTTATCAATGTGTCAATATTTTCTTCCAACGCACTGTCTTGCAAGTCTCCCAAATGTTTTTCCTCAATTTGTTTCAATGCATTGCATAAAGGTGCCCAAAGGTGTTCAGCACTTGTAAATGTTAGAAAGAACGTAGGAGGACCAAGCTGTCGAATCATTGCAAATAGATCTTTTTTCATATTTTCAAAGTAATCAGGTGATGTTCTGATTGCTTTCAATGTACGAAACCCAATTGGAGATTGGAGTATCTTTACAAGATTGTCTTTTGACTTGACATCTTTTGCCAATATTTTTTTGTCCTTTAACTCTCCCATGCGAATCGATATCCAAGCAGTGTTTTTTACCTGTTTTATTATGATTTTAATTGCTTTGAAGAAAATGTTCGTGGCATGCGTTTCAAAGTTTGTACTTTCATGTTGTAGCTCCCACTGTGATACTTGTTGATAAGAAAAGCGATCAAAAATTTCATTGGGTCGATTGAATCCGTAGAAAAGTGTAGGAAAGTTTAGCTCTTCAGAGTATTTGTCTTGGAAAATGATCAATGGTCGGAAGCTCTCAGAAGGTGCAATTTCTATGATTTTGTTGTCTAAATCATCTACTAGATGTGTTTCTCCGTATCCATGTATCAATGTTTCTGATATTGGTTCCATGTCTATTTCATTTTCATCATCATCTAGTTGTTCCGTTGTTTGTTGAGTATTTGATTCTTGTTTGGCTGTTTCATTAAATACTTTTTCCCAACTAGTATTGATTACAATGCCTTCAATTTTATAAAGTTCGGTTTTGCATAAATCACTTAGCGCAATCATAATGATCTTTGGCCGAATATTTCCAGATAGATATGCATTTTTGTATTCCAATTTTCGCTTTAGCATAACTGCAACGGTCAAATTGTCATCTAGACTTCTAGGCAATGCTATCTGAACTCTATCCAAGTTTGCAGGTACATTGATAATTGAGCCAGATAGCCCAATTTGTGCTCTTTTATAACCAAGCTGTCTTATTTGTGCAAAAGCTATTCTTGGTGATACCAATCGTTCTTCCAAAGGAGTTAGTATAGCTACAGATGGCAATATGTTATTGCGGCAGATTCGTGTAGGCGATGCAAACGTAGGCAATTTCCCATTAGCAATTGCTTTCTTGCAAGGTCTACAAATTTGAACAAGTACCATTGGACATGTCATAGCTTCTGTATTTGCTAGAGTTTCGAAGGCTAATTTAATTGCCTTGTTCATACAACAAATGTCTTTTTTAAAATGCAATTTCTTACAAACAGAACATGCATGAATAGGTGTGTCTTGAATAGCTTTTAAGTATGTAACAGTTTTTTTATTTGCCTTTGCAGATTCTTTTTGCTTTTCACGAATGTCATTTCCTTGTCTACGCAGACTGTGTTTCAACAAGCGCAAGTTCTTTTGCGTATTGCCATCAATGCATGTTTGCATGCTGGTTTTGGTTTTTGAAAATTGCTCAGCAATGCAATAACTATTTTTTTCTATGTTTGCTATCTTTTGTTTTTGTATCTTTGCTTTAATTGCATCTATGTATATTGGTTCGTTCAAGGATCCCTTGTTAATGTTCTTCTCTACAATTTTTTCTGTCGCTATTGTCTGTTTGCTCTTTTCAAAATTATCCATTGCAATTGTAGTAGAAGTATTTCTATTGCAATCGAGCGGAAACGGCATTTTATTTTCATAGTGTTCTTGTAACAAGGGTTGGAAATGTGAATGCATTCTATCTATTACATGTTGCATCAGGCATAGAACTTTTGACGATCTATTTGTTGCATGGAATATGGCAATATTTTCTTGCAAATTATTGCTCCATAGATGTATATCAGTGTTTAGCAACTCACATAACCATTGAAGGGAAAATTGATCTCCTTCTATGTGGCCAATGATATATGGCTCTGCCAAATGGACAATATAGGTTCTCCATCCAGAAACAAGAGATGTATCTGCTAATGTGTTTTTATCAAGATATATGTCCAAGCATTGTGTTGCTCTAATATCGTTTGAAGCAATAGAGTTATAAAAAGTTTGCGCAATTGCTTTTCTAACACTTTGTCCATCAGCGAACAGTGTCAATTTGGAGATTAATTCAAACAAGGAGTCATGGCAATTGCCTCGAAGTTTAAATGACGTTTCAACTTCGCTATATACACATTGATTTACATATGTGCTTTGAGAAAGCATATTGGTCGCTTGTCTTTTGGCTTGCATTGTTTTATACGACAATAATGGTTCGAAATGGCCAAAATTTGGTGTGTGGTCATGGAACAATATATTGTAGCAATATTCAAATTCTCCAGGATTGAAATGAAGGTATTTTGTTCCTTTTGTTAATGACCAAAGAGCGACTGGAACATTCAACCATTTTGAAAACCACTTGATGCAAAATATATCACCCCATAGTCCATATACACTTTGATCATCTGGTTGCGAAGCAGATTGCGACATGCGATTGAGATATTCATTGACATTTCCTATGCTATGCAATTCTTGCAAGTAGTCAATTATCAATTCTGTGCGCATTGATAACAATGCAGAGGGATCTTTTTGCTCTAGACAAACACGGAAATGATTCACAATCCCTTCCCTTATCTCTATTGATGTATATCGGAAATGCAATAATACTGCAAGTGCATCAAACAGGCAATTTCTTGGCTCATAGTGGAAATTGTCTAGTCGAAATAGATTGCTTGTAGCCAAACTCTCATCAATTTGTTGCCAATTAGAGTATTTGATCCCAAGGCCATCTGCTCTTAAAACATAGTCGCTTTTACTTTTGTCTTTTTGCATATTGCCTACAAAAGCATTTGCAACAGCATATATTTTTGTTGCCTTTTTTTGTTGTTCTTTTTCTATTCCCCTAGTCATCTATACAGGAAAACCTGCAGGAAAGCGAAGAGAAGCAGATCCTAAGGAAAAGAAAAGAAGCAAAGGGTATGGTTTTTTCTAAAATCATAATGTTATAAACATTGTAAATTGTTGTTGCCATTGCAAATAACCAAAGCAAAGGGAACAACGTATTCATAACTAAATTTTTTCAAATGAAATGTATTTTGCCCTCCTAGTAGAATAGGAAAAAACGGCATGTTGATTGCTAAGTTGAAATTATCAAATATCCAAGATTTGATATCAATGAAAAAGTCTTAATGTGCACAATATTAACTGGTTTATTGTTATTATATATATAATAATTAAAAAGAACATCTATAACTGTAACTAAATCTTCAAACTTTTTATCATAATAATATAATGATGCCAAGTTGCCGAGACCAGACACTTAATCCATTTGCTCTTAAAAGAATCAATATAAGCCTAGAAACTCTATTCATGAATCATATCCATGTCTGGATTCAGATGCATTTCACAAGTAAAAGCATGTGTGTTCTGCAATGAATGGAATTGAAGGAACATAGCAAACGAGGAAAATACCTGTTCCTGAGAAGGTTGAGATCTGGCTTTGCTAGCTATCATTGACAGAGATGATGCGAAGTAAGCCTCCAAACAAGCACAAAATAGAAAAAGCTTTCCTGCAATGTTTCCATATAGCTGGTAAAATATAAGCTAGGGCACATGTACATCATCTTACATAATATATTTATTGGATTAGCCTAGTTTAAAACGATCTTTGAAAGGTGAAATCAAGGTATATTTTTATTTTTTGGAAAGCAAAATATTGCAAACTATAATTTTGCCAAGTCAAAATTTAGAAGATTAAACAATGTAGCGGTTTATATGACAGAAAGAAAGAAATGAATTGTTTAGCACAAATAAGTTTTGATGCTATAGTTCAGAACTCATGTCTAATAAAACTATATGAGAGCTTGATGGAAAAGCTTTGAAAAATAGACAATATGAATTAAACAATGGCTATGAAATAATGTTATGGCTATGTGGATATTCTCAATGCCATGAATGTATGCTATTGCAAATATATATATCCATATTCAGCACACATGAATACCTCTATAGCACCCAAACTATGCAATTTGCACAGCTAATATATGTTATTCTAGCATTTTTTAAAGATTTCCAACTAATGTCTTACAAAATAAAAGAAAAAAATATGCTTATGTATAAAAACTATTTTCTTTATGATAGGTAATTGGAAGCAAAAATTAAATTTGGGAACTATGGCAAAAATTTGTTATAAGTTAGGCAAATTCAATTTTGGTCAGGGTTTACTTGATGTCAAAGTCATAACTCACTTCCATTTGGATTTTTGTTGAATCCTCAAAGCCATAACTCACGGGAGTTTTGATGCCAATGTTGCTAAGTAATAGGGGCAATGCCTAAGAGGGTAAAGTACAAAAGAAATAAAAAGATGGACGCAAAGTTCAATGAGACTCTTGTAGAAGCATATGAGACTCTTTGAAACCAAACAACATTGACTATTAAATTTAAAAAAATAGAAATGTTGTTCATGTTTGATACAAAGGCATGTCTTTTTAATAACATACCTATGTATTATGATTATCCTATTTATCCTTGTATATTATTACTACGACAATATTATTATTTACCTTTTCTTACTATGTTTAAATATAATTTGGACATTACATGAGAATATATATTCTTAATATTAAATCAAAAATGATAAAACTAGATTCCAAAGCATGGGAAAAGAAACAAATTTAACATCTATTATTATCTAAACAATTTAAATTTTCAAGTAAACGCAATTTGATTCGGAAAATCTGAGCTTCTTGTTTTACAAAGTGATACAATGCCGAAATAAAACCATTTGTCAACACTTCAAAGTTTCAAAAATATGATGCTTAACTTTTGCCTAGATTATTGCTTCTCCTTTGTACTGATTCTGGAAAATTTTGTTATTCCTCTCGTGCTAGATCTCCCATAGAAGAAACTATGAAAATAGTTGCCAGTCTTGATTCAAATAACTAGTGTGAAAGGCAATGTCTCCCCAATCTGTGATTTTTTTGCTTGGGTTATTCTTAATTTTGGACGTTTGCTGGAAAATCATGGCAGCTTGGTCGCAAAGCTTCAACACAAAAAGACAAAGATCAAAGAGATGATCAAGAGTTTCCTTATGCTGTATGCATAAAGAGATTGAGATGGACCTTCGAATGGACTAGGATAAAAGGCATATGGTAGACAGTGATAAGGTGTCTAGGGCTAAGGTAAGGAATCATAGCTGTGTTTTCTAGGATTCCTAAAAAGGCATAAGAAGGGATATGTCACTACTAAGATTCATTCAAAATTGGTATAGGGAGAACAAGTGTCAGGCCTCCCTTCTATAGGTGGGTAAAGGCATTTCGTAAACATTTGACTTCATAAAAGTGTTGAGACTCAACCAATTAGGATGAGAGCAGTAAGTGAAAGAATGATAGAATAGGTGGATAACTACAAGATTTAAGCATGAAAAAAAAGTGTAGGTCTATTTCTAAGCAGTCTAGTGGATTCTAATTACTTAAGTGTAGATTGGCAAGGCTTGGCCGAAGCAACTTGACCAAGGAAAAATAGCCATAGTAAGTTCCGAAGCAACTTGACCAAGGAAAAATAGCCATAGTAAGTTGTACAAAAGAAGCATCCATTAAATGAAAACAAGCATGATTTCAAGAACTACGTATATAAAAGCGAAGAACAAAAACTAATAACTAAGTTTGGTGAGACAGTGCATGTAAAAAAAACACTTTGTTCATTCTCTTTACTAACTTAAAGCTTTTCTTTTCACTTTTGTGCCTCGCCGCTTTAGATCTGGGACTTTTCTATATGTTATTTATCTATGAACACCTTTCTATTTATATATGTAATATCAAGCGGGGTTTAGACATCTTCTTTGTCTATCTTCCTTGGATTGATTCACTATGTACCTGGACTTCAAGAGATTTGATCGGGGTGGCCACTTAGAACATCGCCATTTACCATTGCTTGTGGGAATATCTTTGTTTATGTTCTAACCTATATAAACAATATAGTGTTTTAACCATCGTTTGTATACTGGCTCACTTATAAGACTTAAATATTGCACAGGCCTTTTGCAAGCACTTTGAACGATATGTTGAGCAATTAACAATGATCGCATCAATTTGTTACCACCTATATGTTTGGTGACGACTATTCTTATGGACAATACATGCACATGCACAGTATAATAGCAAATTGCTACGAACCACCAAACATTTTATAGGTGCATATCATGGCAACCAGCAAGCTTTTCCTAGCATCATGTGTTGTGGTTGCAACATAGGTAAATAGTCCTTTAACCCATGTAGTAGAGCATAGTAGTCCTCTTATCCTTATTATCACCAATATAAAATATTGACTCTACATACTACATTAGATTCTTTATCATGGCTACAATATAAATGCAATTGTTTCCAAGCCGGGCAGGTTCTCACTTTCCAACCAGCCCCCAAATCGATAGTGTTTCAGAGCTATATTCCATCAAGTAGCAACGTTGATATAAGAAACTAAAATTTAATTTTAATAAATATACATGGCATTGCATTTAATTATTTTCATCATAGCATCTCTTTCACTATTCCCTTTTTTGCTTTATCATGTTTACTTGACTTTCTATTAATTTTATTTTTCATGCTAGTGTTTTTTCATATCCCATGAAGCAATTGCTAGTGTACAAGTGCGAAGACTCAAAGTTTCACTTCTTTTTAGCTCGTTTTATAAGTATAGGAACTTAAAGTTTTATTTCTCTCTACCTTGTTTTAATTTAGGAATCTTAGTGCAATGCCTTTGTCTAAATAAATGCTTTTTCCTTTAACATAATAATGGGTGGCATATTAATTCATATGCACCTTTAATAAAAATATTATATTCAACAAAAATTATGAACATTTGTTATGATTGTAGATATTGATCAACTATTATTGTCATTGCATTTCATTAATCTATGTTTAGGTCATTGAAAACAATAACAATGTTGAGGTGCAACATTGGTTTTCGATGTTTTTATGGGTTATGTTATAAATTCACGAGATATTTTTACACCCAAAGAAAACAATGACCCACTACTAATGGATTTGTGAATCAAGGTTGGAGGCCTCATGTTGTCAAACAAATGCACATATGCAGGCTTCGTGTTCAAGGTTGTTGACTCATGGTTCTTTTCTTTTTCTGAATAAAGTAAATATCTCCATGCTTGTATGACTAAAATATTTATATGGTTACATCCAAGATAATATCCTTTTTTTAAATGATGACCCAGCATTTGCTAGAGGGCTACATCTACTAAGAAATTTCCAAGCCCTATTATTCCGGAAAATTAAGGTCTGACTAGCATTAAAATCATTGCATAACCAAAGCCAGTTCCCAAGGAGCTGATGCCACAAAGAGAGATTTGAACCTAGCTAGGGAGAACAACAATATTTCTCTGAACCACCCAAGCCAGATTCAATTGTCTATCGTTATACATTCTACCGAGCCAAGGGATAAATTATAATCAACACTTGTTATTCCAGAAAATTAAGGTCTGAGTAGCATTAAAATGATTACATTGTCAAAATTGGCTTCTAAGGGGCAAGTGTTGCAAAGCATGATTTGAACCTGGGTGGGGAGAACAACAACATTCCTCCCAACTACTTGATCTACACCCAATTGACTACCCTTGTACATTCCTTCAAGCCAAGCGATAAATGATAATCAATTTCCCGATAGGTTGTTCACACATAGAAATGAATTTTTTAATTAAATCCAATGAAAAAGACAAACAATGCAAAGGCAAAATCCATCAATCTCACAGAAAGCGGATTTTCCCAACAAACATATGTTGAATTGGAAAATGCCATTCCTGAACCATACGGCTGTACCCTTCAGCAATTTAATCACTGACAGGAGAGTTAACAACCGGTCAAACGACCGATACTCTCATCCTTTTGTCAACATCTTAAACCAAAATTTAAAGCTTTTAGTGTCATTTAGATACATTTAAACGTCCATTATAGTTTCAGCTCATTCTCTTCCACAAATGACCGATTGATAGAACAAAACGAAAGAGCTTGATATTAATTCATGATTTCTAACTTATCCATGACAAGGAAGACGCTTATCATTCAAATTTCATCTAAAACAAGGAACTATTCCATTAGAAGCAGACCTATAGTTAAAACTACAATATGTAAACCATTATTCATGCTATTCATTTTTCATCAGAAATGTCGGAGGTTGAACCTCGCAGGCAGTATCATAAAATGCTGCGAACACAAGAATAGCAGAGAGATAGGACAATGCAGATTGAGAATCATGTTCTCTTCACATGCCATACTGGCTACCAACAAAAACAACTAAAACTGTCTCCCAACACCTTTGACGAAAGTCTCAGCCAAGGCAGACTTACAACTAGCAAAGTCAGCATAGGAACCTCCGAGGCTTACCGATTTGAATGCTTGTTCCACTGCTACTACAAAGAAGAAAACCAGAGACATCGTTTTACCTGCCACAAGTATAGCATTTTGGTTAAACCATTGAAGAAGTTAAAACGTGAAAGAAAACACATTCAAACTAATATCTTTGACCTACTGAAAACTGGATCAAGACCTGACAACTTACATTGTTGAAAGTAGACTTCGAACCAAAAGCCAAAACCTTGTTGAAAGCTTGGATCAACAACAACATCAGAGTGGTTCGACTCTGAGAGCCACGGTGGAGACCTGAATCACAGGTTATAGGTTTAAATCACGGAGGAAAAATGCCACTTCTGAATCTGAAACCTAATACATCGCAGGTCTGTCGACCAATTCTTCAAACCATTCCCAAACACGAAAGAAACAATGCCATCAATACACAACCTCGATGAATACGCAGTGGAGGATTAGGATTTTTAAAGCGCCAAAACCCAAGGCAATATAACATCAACGACGAAGATTTTGACATTATAGCACAACTGCTTACGAGGTACTGAGCACATTAACATCACATTTATTATTTCTTTCTACCATGAAGTCCAGCTAGGAGAATTTCCAAGCTATTTGATAGCACAACTCGGCATTGCGAAGACACTCACAATTTTTCATCACAGGTTACAAGGCACATTAATCACCACCTAGATATTCCACTTAGGAAGGTCGATAGCAGAGTTAATACTATGACAGGACACCCTTGCCCCCCAGCATTGAACCATTAAGATCTTAATAATTATCCTATGTTACTGTTGTTTGTCACTTCTTCCACCTGTCGGGTTATTATTATATATAAACAGGTTAGAGTTTGAAACCTCTATGCAGCATTAACTAATTATCAACAAATGTTGAAGTTGTTTTATGATAACCATAACTATCATGTTGTTTCACATCTTATAATAATGAAAACATTTCCCTAACGCAACCTATGTCTGAATTTGAAATGACACCATACGGCTATACCCTTCAGGAATTTAATCACTGATAGTAGAGTTAAGAACTGGGCAACTGACCGATACCCTCATTCTTTTGTCAACATGTCAAACCGAAATTTAAAGCTTTTAGTGCCATTTAGATACATTTAAACGTCCATTACAGTTTGAGCTCATCCGCTTTCACAAACGACCGATTGATAGAAGAAAATGACAGAGCTTGACATTAATTGATGATTTTTAAGCTATCCACGAGAACGAAGACACTTATCATTCAAATTTCATGTAAAACAAGGAACCATTTCAGTAGAACCAGTTTTATAGTTAAAACTACGATATTTAAACCCCTATTCATAGTATTCAGTTTTCATCACAAATGCCAGAGGTTGAACCTCGCAGGCAATATCGCAAAATGTTGCAAATACAAGAATAGAACACAGATAGGACAACGCAGATTGAGATTCATGTTGTTCTCACATGCCATATTGGCCATCAACGAAAACAACTAAAACTATTTCCCAACAGCTTTGACGAAAGTCTCGGCTAAGCCAGACTTAGAACCAGCAAAGTCACCATAGAAACCTCCGAGACTTACCGATTTGAATGCTTGTTCCACTGTTAGTCCAAAGGAGAAAACCACAGACATCGTTTTACCTGCCACAAGTATACGATTCTGGTTAAACCATTGAAAAAGTTAAAATGTGATAACAAATACATTCAAACTTATATCTTTAACGTAGTGAAAACCGGGGCAAGATCTAACAACCCACATTGTTGAAACTAGATTTCGAACCAAAAGCCAAAACCTTTCTGCAACTGACGAGAATCAGGTTGAAAGCTTGCATCAACAACAACATCAGAGTGGTTCGACTCTGAGAGCCACGGCAGAGACCTCAAACACAGGCTATGGGTTCAAACCACGAAGGGAAAACGCCATTCCTGAACCTAAAATCTAATACATCGCAGGCTGTCGACATTCCTTCAAACCACTCCCAAACACAAAACAAACAATGCTGTTCATAAATAATTGAAAAAAACATAGGCTAAGTGATTTTGGATCATTTGATTCATGAACAAGCTCGATGAATAGTTATGAGCGACATAACATCAACAACGAAAATTTTGACATTATAGAACAAGTGTTTACAAGGTACTGAATACATTAATTTCACATTTATTACTCACCATTTTTCATGACAGGTTGCAAGCCACATTAGTCACCACGTAGATATTCCACTTAGGGAATCCCATAACAGAGTTAATACTATGACAGGACACCCTTGCCCGGCAGCATTGAACCACTAAAACCTTAATTACCCTGTCCTTACTCTGGTTTGCCACATGTGCCACCTGCCCCGTTAAACTTGTTCCATTTTTCTATGATAACCATAACCATCGCATTGTAGAGAAAGTGTCGAAGACATTTCCCGGAGCAAAAAACTAGACGGGCTTATATGCCACGCGTTGCTACGCCCACGAGCCAGACATAGACACGCTAAACAAGGAGGGGTATGATCGTTCACGTGTCACGGACCCACCACATGATATATTACACTAAGCAGCAAGCAATACTATCGTTATAGAAAAATCAAATTTTGATATTCGAAAATGTAACATCAAACATCAAAAATTAAATTTTGATATTCCGAACTGTAATATCAACAAACATCAACAATAACCCACATTAATATCACATTTATTACTCACCATGCTCCATGACAGGTTGCAAGCCACATTAGTCACCACGTAGATACTCCACCCAGGGAACCCGCAGCAGAGTTAATACTATGACAGGACACCCTTTCCCGCCAGCATTGAACCACTAAAACATTAATTACCCTATCCTTACTCTCGTTTGACACGTCCGCCACCTGGGACGTTAGACTTGTTCCATTTTCCTATGATAACCATAACCATCGCATTGTGCAAAAAGCGCCGAAGACATTTCCCGGCGCAAAAAACTAGACAAGTTTATATGCCATGCGTTGTTACGCCCACCACCTGTTATTTACACTAAGCAGCAACCAAGCCTTAACTCGGATGACGCACCTTCCGCTGCCAAAACAGGAAGCGATTACCGAGGCTGACGTTATCAGCTCTCATCCAATGAAACGTTAACAAATTACCACTATTTAAAAATTTATATAAATAATTTTTTTCCCAACTATTTACAAATAACCCAAAACCATAGTATGGAGGGAAAAAATTTATAGCCATAGGTGCAAACTAGGTGCAAGCAATAGGGTCTGCATGAAATATATAATATCCCTTACGAGGACATAACAACCTCGATGAATAGGTAGTGGAGGATCACGGTTTTTAAAACGTTAAAACCCAAGGCAATATAACATCAACGACGAAGATTTTGACACTATAGCACAACTGCTTACGAGGTGCTGAGCACATTAATATCACATTTATTATTCCTTTCTACCATGAAGTCCAGCCAGGATAATTCCCAAGCTATTTCATAGCACACCTCGGCATTCCGTAGGCATGCACAATTTTTCATCACAGATTACAAGCCACATTAATCACCACCTAGATATCCCACTTAGGAAAGCCGATAGCAGAGTTAATACTATGACAGCACACCCTTGTCCCTAGCATTGAACTATTAAAACTTTAATAATTATGCTGCCCTTACTGTTGTTTGTCACGTCTGCCACCTGCTAGGTTATTACTATATATAAACACGTTAGAGTTCGAAACCTGTATGCAGCATCAACTAATTATCAACAAATGTTGAAGTTGTTTTATTTTTATGATAACCATAACCACCGTATTGTTTCACACCTTATAACAATAAAAACATTTTCCTAAGGCAACCTATGTCTGAATTTGAAATGATACCAAACGGCTATACCCTTCAGGAATTTAATGACTGACAGTAGAGTCAAGAACCGGCCAAATGACCGATACTCTCATTCTTTTGTCGACATCTTAAACCAAAATTTAAGGCTTTTAGCGTTATTTAGATACATTTAAACGTCCATTACAGTTTAGGCTCATCCCCTTCCACAAACAACGGATTGATAGAACAAAACAACAGAGGTCGACATTAATAGGCGATTTCTAAGCTATCGACGACAAGAAAGACACTTATCATTCAAATTCCATGTAAATCAAGGAACCATCTCAGTGAAGCTCGCAGGCAGTATCGCAAAATGTTGCAAATACAAGAATAGCACATAGATAGAACAATGCAGACTGAGAATCACCTTCTGTTCACATGCCATACTGGCTACCAACAAAAACAACTAAAACTATTTCCCAACACCTTTGACGAAAGTCTCGGCTAAGCCAGACCTAGAACCAGCAAACCCACTATAAGAACCTCCGAGACTTACCGATTTGAATGCTTGTTCCACTGCTACTGCAAAGGAGAAAACTAGAGACATCGTTTTACCTGCCACAAGTATACGATTCTGGTTAAACCATTGAAAAAGTTAAAACGTCATAACAAGTACATTCAAACCTATATCTTTAACCTACTGAAAACCGAAGCAAGATCTGACAACTTACATTGCTGCAAGCAAAAGAATGAGAGTATCGGTCATTTGGCCGGTTCTTGACTCTACTGTCAATGATTAAATTCCTGAAGGGTATATCCGTATGGTATCGTTTCAAATTCAGACATCTTAAACCAAAATTTAAAGCTTTTAGCGCTATTTAAATACATTTAAACGTCCATCACAGTTTAGGCTCATCCCCTTCCACAAACAACGCATTGATAGAACAAAACAACAGAGGTTGACATTAATTGGTGATTTCTAAGCTATCGATGACAAGAAAGACACTTATCATTCAAATTTCATGTAAATCAAGGAACCATCTCAGTAGAACCAGATTTATAGGTAAAACTACAATATTTAAACCCTTGTTCATATTATTCATTATTCATCAAAAATGCCAGAGGTTGAAGCTCGCAAGTAGTATCGCAAAATGTTGCAAATACAAGAATAGGACACAGATAGAGCAACGCAGACTGAGAATCATGTTCTGTTCACATGCCATACTGGCTACCAACAAAAACAACTAAAACTATTTCCCGACACCTTTGACGAAAGTCTCGGCTAAGCCAGACCTAGAACCAGCAAACCCACCATAAGAATCTCCGTGACTTACCAATTTGAATGCTTGTTCCACTGCTACTACAAACGAGAAAACCAGAGACATCATTTTACCTGCCACAAGTATACGATTCTGGTTAAACCATTGAAGAAGTTAAAACGTCATAACAAATACATTCAAACTTATATCTTTAACCTACTGAAAACCGGAGCAAGATCTGACAACTTACATTGCTGTAAGCAGACTTCGAACCAAAAGCCAAAAACTTTCTACAACTGACGAGAACCAGCTTGAAACCTTGCATCAACAACAACATCAGACTGGTTCGACTCTGAGAGCCACGGTGGAGACCTGAAGCACTGGCTATGCATTCAAACCACGAAGCGAAAACGCCATTCCTGAATCTAAAACCTAACACATCGCAGGCCTCTCGACCATTCCTTCAAACCACTCCGAAACACAAAACAAACAATGCCATTCATAAAAAACAAGCTCGATGAATATTACCAGGGATATAACATCAACAACAAAGATTTCGACATTATAGCACAACCGCCTACGAGCTACTAAATACATTAATATCACATTTATTACTCACCATGCTCTATGACAGGTTGCAAGCCACATTAGTCACCACGTAGATACTCCACCCAGGGAACCCGCAGCAGAGTTAATAATATGACAAGACACCCTTGCCCGCCAGCATTGAACCACTAAAACATTAATTACCCTGTCCTTACTCTCGTTTGACACGTCCGCCACCTGGGACGTTAGACTTGTTCCATTTTCCTATGATAATAACCATAACCATCGCATTGTGCAGAAAGCCCCGAAGACATTTCCCGGCGCAAAAAACTAGACAAGTTTATATGCCACGCGTTGTTACGCCCACCACCTGTTATTTACACTAAGCAGCAACCAAGCCTTAACTCGGATGATGCACCTTCCGCCGCCAAAACAGGAAGTGATTACCGAGGCTGACGTTATCAGCTCTCATCCAATGAAACGTTAACAAATTACCACTATTTAAAAATTTATTTAAATAATTTTTTTCCCAACTATTTACAAATAACCCAAAACCATAGTATGGAGGAAAAAAATTTATAGCCATAGGTGCAAACTAGGTGCAAGTAATAGGGTCTGCATGAAATATATAATATCCCCTACGGAGACATAAAAATACTCTTATAAAAGTAGATTCCCATTAAAAATACATCTATTATATAAATATGTCATCATTAAAGCAAACATAATCATCTTCACTACACAACCTAGAACAAATCTTCACACTAAATAATAAGGTCCAATTGAGGAGTGTGTTTTTTTTTTCTCGCATTCCAAGAGGCATGAGGTACTTTTATAGTATGATCACTCGCTAGTAGCATGAGTGTTTATTGTTTGGACGGTTGACTCAAACTTGGTTCACGAAGTGCGATAGATAAAGTGAGGAACCATCATTTCTTTTATAATCATGGATTTTAAGTTTGGACTTAGAAAGTAAATATCATTAAAATTAATATGTATAACAAAACTAGATTTTGTAGTTTTAGTGATGACAATCATCCAACATTCAAAAGCATCTTAACCATAATATTATATTATGCATTTCATGCCCACTTACCATGATTGATGATATGGGTGATGAAAAAAATTTGCTAAGTAAGACATCAAAAAGAGCTCCTTCAAGTTCATAAGGGTTGATCTCAAAACCATGTATATTGGTAAGGCAAATCAATTTTCATGTTTCAAAATGTTTATTTGCAAAAGTTTTCAAACCTTTCTAAACATAGGTAAGATTATCAAAATGAGGAGGTTTAGCATTACGTTGACTTCAAGGTAAGATTACCAAAATGAGGAGGTTTAGGATTACGTTGACTTCAAAGAGTATAAACTAAATCATTGTCCTAGGCTTAACCCATTCAATTGTAGAATCAAACATGTAAAACTAAAGCTGCCAATTTAATAGCCCTGTCACATTATAAATTTTCAATTTTAAAACAAGGTGCCAATTTAATAGCCCTGTCACACTCTAAATTATAAATTTTAAACCTTTGTTTTTGAAAAAACCTAAAAAGTTAAGGCTATGGGTTCCAACCAACCAAAAATATGTGAGGAAGTAAATAGAGTTGGATTTTTTCTATCTCATATTTTGACAATCAATACAAAAATTTTAGATTTACCAAATTTACCAAATTTAATTTCACAAAGCTCTTTAGTGTTCTTATATTTCTCAATTAACAATGTAAACCAAAATTACCATAAAGCCAACAAAAATAGAAAGATGTTGAGACTCTGGTTTTAATCTTTGTATGATAATAGTAACATTTTGTGACCAAACACCAAGGCATAAATGCTCTCTAATACAAATTGCTTTCGTAAAGCAATTGATATGAGATCACCAAGAAAGTAGAGATCTTAGACACTATATGAGGTTGCATGATAGATTTCCTTCATCAATAGTAATACCAATATAGTTAATCTTGCTTTTGAAAACCTTGCATCCTGATTTTCTCATAATAAGCCCATATAGATGAACCCTTTCTTGAAATCTATTTAAATGATCAAAATGATGACAAGATTGAAATCTAACATGTCATCGATATATAAGGTTGGAAATTCTTCACACCTTCAAAGATAAAATCCATGTAATGCCGAAACCATAAAGGATCATTTTTCAAACCTAATGGCATACATTAGAAAGGATCAGTTTTCAAACCAAATGACATACATTGTAGAAGGTAGAAAATATTTAGTCAGTCTCTGACAGTCAGTAGTCAAAATCCTCATCTTGGTATGCATCGATCTTAGAATCTCCATCCTCCCATGGCTCGATATCAGAATCATTATCCTAGTATGCATCGATCTTAGAATCATCATCCTCCCACGACTTGATCTCGGGATCCTTGTCCTTCCATACTTTCAACTCATACTCCTCAATATGGCATGATTCAAACTTTCTGCTAGCCTTTAAAATGGCTGCATGGAAATCGTTGACATCAAAATTCTAGGGTTTTGCGCCGTAAGTTGGTTACTCGTTCACACAGGTTGTTGCTTGAGGGGCATTGTTGTTGTTCTTCGTCTTACCATAATTTCTTGAAGAAGATCTGCTAGCATCAGTATTAGTACCCCACCACTTCAAATTAGTATACTTCCACCCAGTGACTGAGTCAGTCTTGAAATCATCTTGGTCCTTCTATGCGTCCATCTTCCTGCGAGCCTCTAGAAGGGCCTCACACATGCTACACATGTTGTGTTCTATGGATACATGGGTTGACATGTGGATTGATGGTCCATGGGTTTTTATTTAATAGAAATTGGTAGGGGGCGGCTCCTCGTAGGCCCGTGATAGACAATGAAGCCTCGAGAGGCACTGCCCCCTTAAAAATGCCTTTGGCGTAATTATAGTTTATGTACATATTTTAATTATTGTTGTAGTAGTAATTTTAGGAATGTTCTTTAATGAATATATCCACAATTTATTGTGTACACTTTGATGCTTTCTACAATGCGACTGGTATGGCCATCAGCATTCAAAAATCCAGTTTTCTTTACAATTGTTCAGATACAAAGTGTTGTTATCGGATTAGAAATTTTCTTCCATATAAAATGGAGAAACTAGACTCGGGTTTCAAATATCTTGGATATTATCTCAAACCAAGCAGGTACCGCAATGAAGACTGGAACTGGTTTCTACAAAAATTTGATAAGAGAATTAATAATTGGGTGTTCCGTTGGCTGTCTATTGGTGGCAGACTAATATTAGTCAAATATGTACTACAGAGCATTCCATTTTACTGGTTTGGCTTGAAGAAGGTTCCAATGTCCATCATCAATTGTATTCGCAGGAAGGTCTTCCACTTTATTTGAGCAGGAAAACCACATATTACCAAATACCATTTATCAAGTTGGGAAAGTCTCTCTTGGTCAAAGAACATGGGGGGTTGGGGTATATTAAATATGGATTGGTTTAGCCATGCTTTATGGACAAAGAGCCTATGGAGAGTGTCATCAGGTGACGGATTATGGAGTACAATTATTAGGATAAATATTTAAAAGCTTATTTCGCTATACAGTGGATCTAATAGCTAGTCCTTTATTGTCGGAATGCTTCTATAATCTAGAGGGGGCTAATCAAAAGTTTTCCTTGTATTGGTGGATTTTTAAGTTGGAAAATCGGTAGGGGGACACAAGTTTTCATGGGAATTGATCCATTTGTGGGTGCTAATGATAGCTATAAACTTTCATCTAATGTTCTTGCTTAGCTTCATATAATGAACATACAAGTGTTGTCCCAAGTATATAGAGCTGGGATTGATGAATCATCGCCTCACTGGATATGTGCAAAGGAATTGGGATTATATGAGGATGTCTCATTTGAGTGGAATAATTATGTTAAGGTTCTCCAAAAATCAAGTATTACCCTTTCAAATGTTCAGTATCGGTTGGTTTCGGATTGATATGATGCAAATGGGACTCTTACTGTCAAAAAAGCATATGCAGCTATTATGAACATAAATGTGGCTCCTCTTGCAAAATGGTGGCATAGAAAGATATGGAAATGGAACATCCCTATGAAAATAAAATGTTTCATATGGCTATGTCTTGAAGATAAAATTGTCACTTGGCAAAATCTTCTTAAGTGTGGTTTAAATGGACCAGGTATTTGTTTGTTGTGTAAAAAGAACGATGACGATACCTACATTTATTTGTGCATTGTCACTTCTTCAGTGTTGTTTGGTATGAACTACAAAGACTGCTTCAACACTCAGATGTTTGGTATGATATTACTTTTGAAGATTGTATGCTTGGATGGTTCCAATCAAAGGTAAAATATAAAACTTTACCTCTTTTCACTATTTGGGAGATTTGGAAATGCAGAAAACATTTCATTTTTTAGAATATTATGCCCTTATAATTTGTCATATGCAGGAGAGTGTTATGCTCATTAAATGAATTTCCAATTCACATTAAGAATCAAAGGTGTGGAAAATTTACAAGTCTTGAAGTTGACAGTGATATTTCCTTTGAGTTTTTTGATGGTGCGTCAAATAATGGAATCTGTGGGGTTGGCATGGTTTTATATATAAAAAAGGATCACAAGATTTTATTAAACATGGGTGTTGGGGAAGATAGTAATACCAGGGAGGAACTACTTGCCCTTTGGGGTTTGATGTGGTTCGCATTAAAAAGAGGTACTTTTCATGTTAAAATTTTGGTGACTCTTGAGTTACCATAGAATGGGTTGCTGGTGTATTTGATCTACATGCCATACAACTGGAGCATTGGATGCACAGAGCCAGGTGTTTGATGAAAGATTTTGATGATATATCTTTCTCTCATATTTACCGTGAGGTAAACCAGGAAGCTAATAGTTTATCTAAAGAGGCTTTGGGGCCTATGAATGGCTGCATTTTTTTTAAGAATACATTGCAAACACCATTGTGGATAATGGTTATGTTACTATATTTTAGTTTTTGAAAAGAATATGTAAAACAGGGAGATAATAGTTATGTTTTGTAGGATGTCTTAGGAATACTATCAATGAGTATGGAGTTAGATTCACATTGACTTTGAATAGAGAAGTTACTCTCATATGTATGCTTTCTGTAACTTTGATTTCTCAAAGAAATAACAAATTATTGTTTTTTTTCATAAAAAAAAATGTAATGAGGATATTATGGTTTCATATGTAGACCTTAAGTTTTATTCCAAACCCCATAATAATATGGTACACGTATCAACATCACATGGGTGGGTTTTCATAGATTTTATGTTAAATGTTGATTTATTGAAGAGTTGCAGAAGGAATGCAAAAGAAAAATCACAAGGAATGGTTGAAAGCCATTCGCCTCCATACCATATTTAATGGGAGCACATGTATTATTCATTTTTTTATAATGTGGAAATAAAATTAAGAGTAGACAGGTTTACAAAATCCGTGTCCTCACAAAATTTGGATTCCATTACTTTTCATTTTCGGTCCCCTGCTAGTTAGGTAATGGCAGTTACTCCATGTGAATGTAGGCGATGACCTTATCCATGCCACCAACTTTTTATATTTTACCTTTAATTCGAATGTACTTTTCAACTTTTAGTTGGCAGGGTGTACGAGATTCTCGATGGACGAAATTTTACCGTGTAATAATAAATTCGAACATGTGAGTCGGTGGAGGGGTTAATTATAACTAAACGTGAATAACGTCTCGTTCCTTTTTGACTTATTACGCACATAAACAACCCGCAACTTGTGCTGCTTTTAACTTGCTAGTTGGTCCCGCATAGAACAAAGGACAGAATGGTGGGTCTATTCTCCTCTTTCCTCATTTGTTTATCTCTAGCATAACTTTGAAGCAGGGAAGTAGGGTTGAAATTTGGATTTATCTTTGCTCTTTATATAAATTTATTTTGAGATTTTTGGTTCTTATATTTTTTATCGAAAAACGTTCTATCTAAAATTGTAATCTTCAACAATAATGTTTTGATGAAAAATTAACTCTTCCATAATGAAATTTTAATTAACAAAAATTACTCTTCTATTATGAAGTTTTAAGTTAAAATTACCCTTAACCCTTGTTAACAACAATATTAAATGTTAAATAATAACAACTGCTTTTCAAAATATCAACCATGAGCACAATACATCATTTTCAACCAGCTAACAAATACTTAAAAACTCAATTTCCAAGTTTTGAAATAATTTTATAGATTATACTTTAAATCTTACACTTACTGTGCTACAATACATAAAACCATATACTACTAAGAATCTATTGAAACTCATTATTTTTTTCTTTATAAAACCATATACTACTAAGAATCTAGGCAAAATTCTTGGTTATTTTACCATATTGAAACTTATTATTTTTTTCTTTATAAATAATGATTTTCATTATTCTTTAATTCTAATGAGTTTTCAAGATTCTCTATAGAATAGTGAAATGACTAATTAAGTTATAAAATATTAAGAGATAATAATGAATCATTTATTTGATTTTAAAAAATTAATTGATTTAATCGACATTCTTAAATTTCATAATACATGTTTTTTTTTCTTTATTTCCTTTATTTGTAATGAGTTTTCAATATTCTTTAATTAAAAATTTTAATTACAATTTTATAGAATAGTGAAAATCCTAATTAATGAAATTTCTCCTTTTTAGATTTTAATTATATAATTTAAAAAATAGTATTTCTTTAATCATCTTTTTTAGAACGAGTGAAAGGCCAAAACTCAAGAGAGTTCTAAATTCTTATAACAAAAAGATCACTAGAGCATTATAAGTTATTGATGATTGCACTAAATGTAATTGTAGTGTGTTTTTCTTATATTTTAAAAATTAAATGAAATTATGTTTTGTAATGTAGTCAACAATGATTGATTTTTGTTAACTGCTATAGTATTCTGAATTATGACTTCCGTCAAACACTTTCACTACCGGCACCACTATAAAACAAATAGTCCTCGCTAATTTTTGTATTTAATGTACCACTATCATGCTTAATTTGTTATTCGTGTACTAATTTGCAAGTTAGAGATCTAAAACGGCATGACTTACAAAGTAAAATTTGAAAATGGCATGGCTTCTAAAGTAAGTGAAATAGTTTTGGCTGATTTTTGTATTTAGTGTATTACTATCATGTTCAATGTGTTAATTGTGTACTAGTTTGCAAATTACAAATTAAAAAAGGCACAACTTCCAAGATAAAATTTGAAAACAACATGACTTTTAAAGTAAGTAAAAACTTGAATAGAAATTTGAAGCATTTCAGCATAACTTCCCAAACAAAATTTGAACTATTTTTGCATTGATTAAAAGGAGAAAGTAACAAATATTTTTCACAAATATTTGAGTGAGAGTTTACAATTGTAATAACAGTTATAAGAAACAAAATCATATTTGATTATTTCTCTTTTTCCTTACATGTAAGTTATTGCAGCTTGCAACGTCCTTCTTTAGTGTTAACGGTCTCCACAAGGGTCACGATTGACCACCAAGATTTTGATGGCCCGTGGATGAGTGTGAGGGGGATTGAGGCCAAAGGAGCGTAATCAAGCCGAACCATGGAGATTCCCAAGGTGTTGAGGCCTGGTAGCTGCATTACAAAGGTTGGCGTCACCACAAATCCCAACTGGTTATTGGTATTTTTTGGCTTATCGAGGCCCTTCAACACGAAGTCGTCTACTGTAACCATTATCGGATTCTTACAAGGGAACCCGTTCACAATGACTGCAAAATTGAAATGAAACAATATATACATATATGATGTTAGTCACCCTTATATATATAATATATATATACTAATTACTGCATGCACACATTACCTTGGCTCTTCAAATCAGCAACACAAATGTCTTGTAAAGGATCTGGATCACCTGCACGCACAAAAATAATGCTATTCGTGTATGATAAGATCACTAGAGCTGCAACTGCACCTATCGCCTGAAAGGATTTCATCGTTGCAACTCACAACTTTTCTTCTATTGAGAAACATAGATGATGGACTGAGTTTGATGAGAAATGAAGAGCGTTCTACGTTTTATAACAACACCTGCAAATGCCCATTCTTTTTTGTGTGAAGTTTTAAATTTTAAAAATTGTCTTATGGTTCGACGCAAGGGCCTGCTTTGAAATTAAAAAATTGGTGGCAGTTAAACGAGGAAAACGTAAATCACACTCCACTAACTACTCTCTACTCTCTGTCACATATGACAGTGTCAGAATTCTTGTTGGTTATATGGAAGATAACATTCCTTGAAAATCCAAAATAGTATACAGCCGTCAATAACATTTAGCTTTGTGAGCTACCTGCAAATAATAGGATGGTGAGTTGTGAGTTTCTTGTAGATAATAAGGAAGAGGCGGTGGTGGTACAGTGAGTAGTTGGAGACGACATGTTGAGTTATTCAGGCATTAACCAACACACTTCCCGACATCAGCTTTCCAATCAAATTTAATGACGTTTTATAAAAGAGATTGAACGTCAAAAAAACGTTATAGTTAATTTCTTGCACGCTTAACTTGACAGCTTGGTGAAATTTTTGGCTGTAAATAACGGGCTAAATGCCCGTCAGATTCCAACCCTATAGGGAAGGTAACGATGAAGGGAATCAAGTGGATTTGTTTTATTTAAATGGTTAATAAATAGTTAATAAAGGTCATCAATTTATCAAGTTTAATATTTTATTTTATTTTTCATTTTTATAGGTAATTTTGTTTCATTTAAATGATTACTAAATAGTTACTAAAGATCATCAATTTATCAAGTTCAATATTTTATTTTATTTTATTTTTCATTTCTATAGGCAATAGGCACATAGTTACTAAAGATCATCAATTTATCAAGTTCAATATTTTATTTTATTTTATTTTTCATTTCTATAGGCAATAGGCACATGTCTAGGCACAATCAAAATGAGTTTTTTTTTCATATAGTTAATATCACTCCCACCTATTATTCCTAAGGGAATCAAGGTGGGGCAAGTACAATCAGAAACGTGTCTAACAATCAAACGATGACTCGAACCTCGGTGGATATGGTGAGAAGTGCAACAATTTGACCAACAACCCAGAGCTCAACAGACAACAATCAAAATGAGTCATTAGTTGATGATGTGAGGAAGGAGATTAATTTATTTTTCATTTTGACATAGGTCATAGGTATAGGTAATAGGTACACGTCCAGTGACAACCAAAATCAATATTTAGTGAGTTATTTGTTGAATATGTGAGGAAGGAGATTTTGAAATACGTATTCATCATCAAATCAATCCCATATCAATCGTAGTTGAGGTTTCTGATGAAGCTTGAGTTTTTTTTTCTCTCGAGCTTTATGTTTAATTGATTTAGCATAACGAATAGATAAATGCAATGCTTGCTTGCTTTCACAACATTATATTTCTATGACTTACTTAACTTATTCAACTCAACGAATACATTGCACATGGAGGGAAAGGGCTTGCTTGTTTAGTGTTTCATGTGGCATTATAATGACATTAGAGTAGGGAGATATTCCTTTGGAAAATTGGTTAAGTGTTTGTGTTGGACTTGAAGCAAGATTTTTGTGTACTTTATTATTTTTTTAACTTCAAAGAACCAGATGGATCTTGCTCCTTGTGTTTTCTAATTGTGTAAAGTGTTTCATAGACCTAGCATTAGATTGCAATATGTTGCATAGATTTTCAAGATTGGAAGGAGTTGAATTTGTTAGGCGTGGAGAAGCCAAAAGGGTTATAGAATAGTATAAATTTCAAGCTCAAGTACTTTTAGAGTCTTTAATTTTACAAGTTAAAGGAATAGAAGATCTAGTATCCTTGCAGGCATGTTTACCGGGAAAACAACACAGAGGCGGACAAAGCCTCGAAGGAAGGACTGCTACTAGCTCCAGGCTTATGGAAAGTTACTGAACACTTGGATGGGATCAGCAGAGATATACCCCATAGGCCTTTCATCGACTGATCTTTGATTTGCTTTTTTCTGGAAGACCACTGTACTTTCATTGTACACAGATATACACATCCTTATGTATATATTAGCATGTTTTTGTAACTAAACGATCCACACAGGTTGCAAATACCTCTGATATTTATATTGCACTTTTTAACGGTTATTACCATATATGATGTAATAGATGTTAATGCTCACGTGGTGAGAACGTCTCACACTTTTTATCAGTCATAGGCATTACTGGTTTTCAAAGACACCTCATACACTCAATCTGAGTCTTGACTCTCTATGTAATTTCGTACTCTTAAGGATGAAATGAAATTACGCTTTTTTTTCGGGGAAAAAAAAAGAAGATCTAGTATCCATTCAAGTTTATATACCAGAGAGTTATAAAGCATACTTAATAACATGTTGAACTTGGCTCTAAGTACTTATATGCTTATCAAATGCAAATGTTGAAGTACCCAATGCATCATTGTGATGTGGTACGAATGCACTTGTATGGACGGGTTGTGCACACTTACCAAGATCCTATTGGGAAAGGATATTCCATGTGTCATTGATGGCATCGTCATGGTCGATGTTATTATGTATTATGGTACAACATGGCAAGGTCCTTCCCTAGACTCAAAATATTATATTATTATATAGTTGAAAAGAACACTGGATCTCTAAGAATAGTTGCATAGCATGAAAATAAATGACCTTGAATTTACCCAAATGATTATGCTCTGCAACCATGTAGGATACATTGAGGATTGCTCTATTCATAAAGAACTGGCCAATGGGAACCAAATTCGATACTTAGGGGGGTGGTGATTTTGGGGAAAGACATTATAAGCAAAACCAAGGTAGTTCCATTGCCATTTGTAGATAACGTAATAATCCTTAATGATTAGAGACCTTAAGTTGTGTGCACAAAAATATGTAAGCAGTGGAGAAAGTGCAGTTGGTGCCTACATTAAGCATGAATAAGACAACTTGACACCTAGATGAGAGACTCTTTATGGAAACATTGATTGGTGAAATGAGAAAAGGAGGGAAATGAACACCTATTTACCTGCACTTACCAATGTGTTGGATAAGTTCACAAACAGGTTGTAGGATAAATTGTCAAATGTGTTCCCTCCGGGGTGTGTCGTTGATCATTGGATTGAGCTTGAGACCGGATCTAGACCACAAGCGAAATCCCTTTATAGACTATCGAGGCCTAAGTTGGAAGTGTTGAAGAAATAATTGAACAAATTGATCAACGTGGATTTTCGTAGACCCTCAAGGTCCCCATGGATTTCTAGTTCTATTCCTAATGAAGAAGAACACACCTGAGATGATAATGTGCTTGGAGTAGAAAGCATTGAATAAGTATATGATTAAGGATCGATCTCTTCTACCTTTGAATTTTAGACGCTAGTTGTTTTAACAAGCTGGCTAAGGAAAAGGCATTCTCAAAGTTGGATTTGAGGTAGGGATACTACCTGGTGTGAATCACTAAAAGTGATGAGGAAAAGACATCATATGTGGTGCAATATGGACGCTTGGAGTTTTTGGCAATTCCATTTGGATTGTGTAGTGCTCCAACAACATTTTGCACCTTGAGTAATGATGCGTTCAAACCTTGTATGGACAATTCAATGGGAATGTACTTAGACAACATTGTAATGCTCATTGAGAACATTGATGAATATAAAAAGCACTTCGTTTAGGTCTTTTAGGCACATAGGAATCATCAACTATAATTGAATAAGTCCAAGTGTTTCTTTACACAAGATAAGATCCCATTCTTGGTCCATGGATAGGGAAATGATTCATTTTCATATATCCTGTGAATATGAAGGTGATTCAATATTAAGAGCCAAAAACCATTCGTGAGGGAAGAATTTTCCTTGGATTGATCATTAACTACTAATGTATGTTTTTTAAGTCATATTTCAAATCCTGGCACCACTTACTGACTTGCTGAAGAAGGATCGACCATGGAAGTGGTCAAATAAGTGTCAAGAATCCTTTTGTGAACTAGATGTGGACTTGTGACAATATTAGTGTTGAAACTCCTAGAATTTGAGCAAATAGTTGAAGTGCAAATAAATACCTCGTGTTTTTCTATTGAAGTAGTTTTGATGCAAGATGGCTATATAGTAGCTTTTGAGAGAAGGAAGCTACAAGGCCACAAATGAAGTACCTTGTTCATATGAATGAGATCATTGCAATTGTTCATTTATTGTAGGTATGGCGCCACTACTTACCAAAAAAACTGTTTAGGGTGAAAATGGACAATGTGGCAACAAATTACTTTGCCACCTGTGGAAAAATACTCTCATCCAATTAAGTATGGTGGAAAGAAAATTTGGAAGATTTTGACAAGACCATTGAATATCATCTATAAGATCTAAATTTTGTGGCACGTGTCTTGATTAGTAAGGCATGGTTCACAATAGTTGAAAAAGGGATGATTGCCTACATGAATGGAAAGTGAAGCAAACCTTGTCATGGTGAACTTGAAAGAGAATACCCATATGGGGATCTTGGAGGATCCAATGGCCACATAATCCTTAAGGAGGCGAAGCCAAGAAAAAAATAGGAACTTTGGATGGAGACTTCCTGTACTATGGACTCGATGGTTGAATTTATGTGCCAAGAGTGGTTAAAATCTAGAAGGAACTATTGATTCTATTTGGTTGGTGCATCCAAGGTGTAAGACCTTTTTTGTTCAAGGAAGACTTAGGATGCTTATACCCTTGTCCAAGATAAAAGTGATAGCAACTTGGAATGATGATTCAGTGACTTGGGTGCTCGATGCACTTAGTTGTGTGAGAAAAATGACATGCAGTGCAACTGCAAGGAATTCATCTTGAATGGTTTAAGTGTTGAGTGATTTGGATGTAGAGTTGCATGGGCACATGCCATGCATTAGAAGAAGTTGCAATGGAATCGGATGTAAAATATGCCTTAGCTACAGACATGGAGGTTGAAGGTTAACGTAAGTTTGTTAGACATCTTGGAAAAAAAAAGTAACATTAGTGTTTCCAAAATGTAGCTCCATGTAAGTATGGATGAAACTTGGGGTTGTTGGCTAAGTTATGGGATCTTTGGACTTGGAAAGGCACATTCTAAGGAGTTGAAATAGTTCCATAAAAGACTTAGTTGAGCAAGGCTTAGTTGTTAGGTAGGTAGTTAGGCACAAAAATGTTGCTTGGTGGGGACATCTTGGGTGTGCATGCCACACCTTAAGGAATTAGTTAGAAACTTAAGGTATATTGGGTTTATGGATCCACTAAGGAAACCATGGAGGGGAAGGGATGGCATTGGTTCAAGGAAGTAGTTATATCTTCCTCATATACAAAGATGGGAATTTGGAGCAAGAAGGTGTTGATGAATATTCATTCAATTTAATTCAAGTTTGAGAAGTAAGATTTGGTGAGCATGATGGAGTTCTAACACTAAATGGAGATGGTGTTTTGTTTGGATTTGGTATCCAAGTCTATGAAGTAATCCCTGGAGATAAATTTCTTTCAGTCGAGAGAATGGAGGCATAGAACACCAAGTCTATGTTAAGGTAATCTTGTGACTTGGAAGTGCCTATGGAAGTTCAAGGATTCCAATGAATCTCTAGAGTAAACACAAGTGGTAGGTTGGGTCTCAATATAGAGTTGTAACTGAAGTAAGACTTGACATTGGCAGTTCTGAGTGGTGGAAGTCTACAACAAATTTGGACAACCAAGGTAATTTGGCATGTTGCAAGGTAGAGTTTCCTACACATAGTGGAAGATGTCTAGGGTGAGAAAGCGAATTCATGGTTGGAGTTCCACTTGCAAAAATACCAAGGTTGTAGAAGGTAGTCTTGCATATCATTTCATAGTAGTTATACTTGTAGTGTGGAAACAAGTCTATAAGAAGCTTGGACTATTGGTTGAATGAAGAGTCTCAATGGTTGGCCAGATTCAATCTTGTAAACAAATCCGGTATCATACCTCTTAATAAAGTTAAAGGTTCCTAGCTTGGGCACTGCACACATATCTTGTATATTTGATATGTCAATGTTGCATTTCCATTAATTTCCTAAGAGTTGAAGTTCTTAACTTGAGATGCTTTTCAAGGCTACAACTAGACATTGGACCTTTTGGTTGGTGAACTTGTTGAAGTGATAACATTGTAGCTTAGAAAGAAGGTATGGGCATTTTGTAAGTAAAGAGGCATATTTTGCTTACAAGTAATTTCAAGGTGGTTGAGCCACTAAGTCAATAGCAAGGCAATGTCGCATGCCTTAGAGTGCCTAGAGTGAAAAAATGGCTAGAAATATCTAGGGTCATGAAAGTTGGCATTATAGCACACTTCACCACCTTTCTAAAGGAAATTTGGTATCATAACAACATAAATTTATGAAGGAAAGTTGGTATAAAAGAAAACATTGAAGAAGAGCTACTCTTCACCACAACTTGGAAGAAACAAAATGTTTTAGTGACAGGTTTGACAAGTGGTTATTGATGGATGTAGTACCTTAGAAGAGCTAGCTATTGTAGAACGTCCAAGACGTTTCTTGACAATACGTATTGTTGGAGGATCCAAGTGCATAAGACTTGGGTAAGCTTGTTTTCAAGTTGCATAGACCAATAAGTGGAGTTTTCCTTGTAGACTGGACCTTCCTTTGAAGTTTCCTTGGAATATAGTAGTGGTAGATTTGCAATGGAAACTTTGGGTTAAGGAAGAACTCTTGGAAATGAAGAAAAGCTACTCTTCGCCAAAACTTGTAAGTAGCAAAGGTTTTAGTGATAGATTTGACAAGTGATTGTTTATCGATGTAGTGCCTTGGAGGAGCTAGCTATTGTAGAACATCCAAGATGTTCCTTGCCAAGAAGTCTTGTTGGAGGAGCCAAGTGCATCAGACTTTGGTAAGCTTGTTTTCAAGTTGCATACACTAATGTGTGGAGTCTTCATTGTAGACATTCATTTGAAGTTGTCTTGGAATATAGTAGTGGCAGATTTGTAATGGAAAATTTAGGTGAAGGAAGAATTCTTGGAAATGAAGACTTGGTGTAGTCGAGTTGAAAAGTGCAAGTGGTAAAACTGAGTCTTGAAAGACTTGGGTTGTTCAAGTTGCTTCACATACATAACTAAAAAAGGTTCTTTGTAAGTACCTAATAAACCTAACCATATTCGAGTTGGCAGAATGAAGGGAGTCATGGTGGGTGCCAATGAAGAATGGATTAGGGAAAGGAACTAGACTATGGCTTTTAAATGGTTGGTCGAGGAGACTAGGGGTGTTTCTCAGTGCCACAAATTTTTTTCAAAACAAGTTATTATGAAGGTTGACTCCTTTTCCTATTACTTGCAAATGAAGTGAAGGACACTATATCAAGGAAATATAAAATGTCTAATTATAGAGGTAAGAGTGTTGCATGATTTATTTGTTTCTATGACTATTTTTCTATGCATTTTTATTTGATGGAGAAGTTAGAATCCTTAGAAGAAGCTCAAGAGAAACATACTATAGAGGTAGAGATAAAGGATTTGAGTGCCTTAACATAAGTTCTAGGAAAGTTCGCAACAAAGGGTTAAGAAAATAAAATTTGCAAGACCAAGACGTCATTGGATTTTGTTTTGTGAATGCAATAGTAGGTGGGTTAAAGTTGGACACCGATGTGACCCACACTTTTATAAGTAATCAAATTACTAAATGGATCTACCATAAGGATGAGAGAAACATAGCCTTTTTCAAGGTAATGAACTTAGTAGTGAAGGTGTTATATACTTAGGGACGATAATATGGGGTACCAAGGGAGGTACCCAAGGGGACAATGTATGTAATGTGGCCATGGGCCCACTTAGTAGTTGGTGGGTAACAAATAGGGGCACTAGGTTGTTAGAGGAAATAGTATAATAATAAGGGGTAGTTGGCATAGATCCCTAGGTCAAATACTCATGAGAAAGTATAAATATACATGAGTATCTATGGTATGAGATCTGTTGGATGAATTGTTTTGTAGCAGGCATGGATTTTCGAGTGATTCCTTCCTTAAGGAGTAATTGATAGTGTCACTATGCCTCAAGCATTATTTCTATATTATTTTGTTGCTTATGATGTGAATGTATATAGTATTTCATAAGTTTAAGATTTTGATATCATTGTTGTGATTCAATTTTTCGGTTAAGTATCACTACAAGTGGATCAAGATCAAAGTGGAAAGGAAGTGGGTGGATCCTACACATGCATTTCACTAAGATGGATGGATGCTTGTGCTTGGCACCAGTTGATTGCATTGCTTAGTATATCATATTATATGGATTCCTCCCATATTTCAAGGATGAAACATGTGAAGGGGGTGGAATGCTATGTACTTAGGGAGGATAATAAGGGGTACCTATGGAGATACCAAAGGGAACAATGCATGTAATGTGTCCATAGGACCACTTGGTAGTTGGTGGGTAATAAATAGGCCCACTAAGTTGTTAAGGAAATAATATAATAAGGGGTAGTTGGCATATACCCCTAGGAATACTCATGAGAAAGTATAAATATGCATGCGTATTACTATATGATATATGTTGGATGAATTATTTTGTAGAAAGCATGGCTTATGGAGTGATTCATTCATTAAGGAGTATTTGATAGAGTTACCCTACCTTAAGGGTTATTTCCATATTATTGTGTTATTTATGGTGTGACTGTATCTTGGTATTTTTTAAGTTTAAGAGTTGTATATAATTGTTGTGATTCGATTTCAGGGTTAAGGATCACTACAAAAGGTAGTTGTAGGAGAATTTCATTCCACACCTTTGAATGTTTGGAAATGGTTTGGATTTTTAGACTTTGCGGTGGTTCCATTGGATGAACATGGAGTCATCCTAGGACATGACTTTCTAGAACTTACTAATTTAATTCCTATACCCTGTAAGGATTGTTTGATGTTCTTGGATGAGACCAAGACTTATGGTGTGCCCGTGATGACTAGAAGTAAGTTGGGGAGGGCACCAAAATTTTAGTTATAAATTTGATTGAGGTATCCATTGATCCCATGAGCATGCCTAGTGTCATCACATAATAACAAGAAGATTTGGTTTTCAACAAAGAAGCCTTGTGTTTAGGATAGTTGTAATATCCCGATTTTGACCCTATTGCATTAAAATTGTAAATGATGTAAATATCGTTATTAAATCATGGTGAGGAGCTCAAGGCCAAGGCCCCGCCATCGATTTATCGTTTTATGTATCAACAATTAAAAATAGATTCCTATGGTTCTTGTGCTAGACAGGCACAATGTAAATTAAGACATCTTGTAAATATGAATTTTAATGAAATACCCACAACTAGTTATGCAATGCAACAAGAGATGGGGGCATGATTTCATAAGGAATAGGGAGGGAAAATATTCAAACCCTTGAGCCAATAGAGTCAATCCATGTGTCAATGAGGAAACCCATAAACCCTCAACTACCCATTTTGACTTATGCACCCAATCATTTAATTCTTCCAAGAGTTGGTTGAGGTAGTTAATGCCTTGGGAATGGAGAGGTATGGCAACCAATTTCGTGCATGGGCAAGCCATCAATCTGAGAAATTGTATTTTTGCTTCTTGGGCAAGAAAACACCCATGAAATTGTGCCCAAAGCCATTCTTCACCCATGGCCTTTGCTCTCTCACGCAGTCTGAGCTAGCTGGGGCTTTCTCCTTCACGTTTTCCATCATTTTCCTGCATTTTCCATGGCTGGGAACTCGTTTTTGTATTACACAGTGGTTGGGAGGAAGGGAGTCACGATTTGGGGGTTTGTGGAGGCTGTTTCTGTCCCTTGAATACCCATAAACGTTTTCTAAATTTGACTTGCCCTCCCATGGATGAATTCCCCATTTACCAATTCGTTTTTGGTTGCCTACGTTTTTCTGAAGCTAATGGAAACCCCATTTTGGGCATCCCACTGTAAAAACGTTTCCCTTCATGCCCAACACTTGTGATTTTGCTGTTATGTGCATCCTTGTTTTGGTTTGAACTTGTGAGCAAGAAATTTGGAGTGGAAGTGGACTAGAATTGGCTTGATAAACCTAGTGAGGAAGGTAACCTCTCAAGAAGATCAAAAGGGTTGGCTACTCTTCTATGCACACCTGGAGAACACTAGAATGGGAGGTATGGCCTGAGGGACTATGTAGTAGTGAAGGGAATACTTCCTTGTGCCAGGTGTGTAGGTATTGTGGGGACCAAGCTAGATAGATCTTGTAGAAGGCATCCACATCTCTGTGGTTGAGCTCACTAGCTTAGCAATTCTTCCTTTCCATTGCCTTAGTAGCTTGATAAACCCAACTGTGGATTGGCTTGGCTGATTTTGGTGTGTTTTGGTTATGTGTGAGTCTGTTGTTTCCTTTTTCCTTGTAGAAATCATGCCCAACTCGGGGGTGGTCATTGTGTTGCGAGATTGATGAGCACAACTGGCATATGGTTGGGTGGAACGTTGCAGTTGCATAGCCAGTTGCTTTGGACTACTTTGTTTCAAGATAAGTACTCTCTTGTGTAAATTCTACAATGTCTTTATTTAATATCTGTCATGAAAATGTTGAATGTATGTTAGATATGTAGATGATTTTAATTTCGCTTTGTTTCTAACAATATGCATATGTATATGTATTTTTTTTATCAATGAGTTTACTTAATTCACATGGGACTAGATGCCCAGTTTTAGCATCACGTTCTCTCCATATTGCTAGTATGATGGGAGGGGATGTGACAATAGTGTGGTCCACATGGAGAGTATATTAATAGTATTTCCCGTGGATTTGGTGGAGATAATCTTAGAAAAAATTGGTCTATTGTGCACTCATGTAGACTAGAAGGAGGATGTTTGAGGTAGGACGAAGCTTGCACCAACAATATTGTAGAGGTTGTGACTAAGGAAATCACCAAAGCACAACTGGTTACATTCAAAATAGTGTGCAAGAATAGGTAGTCCGGGGAATGCATCTCGTTTACTAGATAACAACCTAAGTATTGGATTTGATTAGTGCATGAAGGCACTTATTTGACAAAGCTCTGAATTGCAAGATGGTGGATCAGTTGAAGTGAAGATTGATGAATCCAAGAATATGATAAGTGTGCTTTGATATTATGAATACTGGTAAGTTGAGGGTGTTACTGATGTTATTTTAGATGGATCATAGATCCTAAAAGAGATGGCTGTGAAGGTAATTGAGAATTTTCAACCACCTGTTGAAAATAAAGTGTTGAGTAAGGTTTCTAAGAGGCCTTGCGCCAAGTAAAACTAAGGAAGGAAAAGGTGGCCATGGAACCTTTAGTCACTATAGAAGCAATGATAAGTTAGTATACTTCAAAGAAAGTGAAGGACATAACATGGTTACCTACTTGACGAGAACCCTTTAGATTTTTATTTTTTTAAAGAACATATAGTAATAAATTTTATACCATTAAGTTTTCAAAGAAATGCATGTTGAATCAAACCTAATTCTACTATTGCATACCTTTAAATAATATCCTTACTAAATATTTGATGTCCAAGTATAATTAATAAGCCACTATGCTAATCAATATTGGTGAAATGCAACATAATTTATTCAATTGGTACATACAACTACCACCCATAACTTCTCTAACATGTTCATGGTTGTTAACATTAATGTTATAGTGTTGAGAAGTTCTAGCCAAATATATAGCTCACATGTACAAATATCTCGACCATGTTGTAATGGATATTTTTCAAATCCTATGGGCAATAATTGAATGATGATGTGAATGGATCATTTACCTCTTTGAAGGGGAAACCTACGATTAATTTAAACTCCAATACAATATACTCCAATACAATATATTCCAATACATGATTCACAAATACTCCATCCTTATTTATAGCTAGCTAGGAACCCCTAATTATAACTAAATGTCAACTACCTAGTAGGCCTTCATTAATGAGGCCATAATACATTTATTGAAGGCTAAATACATGGTGAACTCAATTTAATTATAACAAGAATAGTGAATCATATCCACCTTACATTAAATGGTAAACATACCTACATTATTATTAACTCAATTGGGCCCTTCAACCCCCATTACACCCCTTGGGAGGATTCCCACCACTTTATCCCCCATCGAGAAGTGTTTCCATCAATGCTTGCATTGATGATATACACATAAAAATTAGGGTCCCATGTACATGCACTAACCACAACACTAAAGTAGTGAAGTAAGCTTGTGGCATAAGCCAGTGTCCAATGTACAAGCACTAACCTCAATGCTGAAGCATCAAAGAAGCTTGTCCATAAACTCAAGTCTCATGTCTAAGAGCTCATGTGAACTCTCAACTAATGATACTTGAACTTTATGAATGCCTGAGTATTGTGCTCCAAATGCCCACGACTGTTATGTGGATCCAAATAAATAGAAAAAGAGGATTTCAATACACGATCACAATGTGTTCCAATACATGAATTAATAATAATAATAATAATACTCTATTTTTATGGTCACAACCAAGCCATACACCAATTTGGTGTATGAGACCCCCTTGATTGTGGGATAAGGACCCCCCTATGCACAACAATTTGATTGCTAAAGTCTACGAAGGTGTACATACCCTACCCTTTATATTTATACCTATGACCTCCTAAAAAGAAACATGTGTCTTAACCATTAAGTCCACCTAAGTTATACAATCCTTATTTATAAAGATAACACAATAGTTATTTATAATTAATTAAAAAACTTTAATTAAAACCAAATACTTAATAAGTTTTTTTTCTTAATAAAACCATATAATATTTATTGAAAAGTAGTTATTTAATGAAACTTATTGAATAACAACAAACATAAAAATATATTAAATATTAATAAAAAGATTTATACACAACATAAAATCCAAATAATGATTAACTTAAATATTAAATAATTTTCAAGATAAAAATCCAAATAATTATTAACTTTAATATTAATTAATATTTTAAACATGAAGTCCAAATGACACTTGTTAAAAAGTGTGGTTTGTAATGATAGAGACTTTGAAATTTGTATTCAACTACTTTCACTTTTATTATTAAATAAAAACAACTTGTTCAAAACTATCTGAAATTCAAAGTAAAAAATAGATGAGAATACGCATATGAATCATGACATTAGTACTCTATATAACAAATCGTTTTTAAAATTTAGTTTTAATGGTTAAGAAAATTGATTGCTTAGTTTTAATAGTTGAGAAAATTGATTACTACACTAACAAATAACTATAGTCGTCCTACACATATGACAAACGTGGTGGACACCCCAACCCACATGGGTGATAAGGATAAGGACAAGACAGGGCCATAAGTGGATGTGGATCGAAAAAGTTAGCGCAAAAGAAGCCCAATAGACTTTCAATCACACCTTCACATTTATCATTACGGCTCGCAACTTGCTAGCACGGAATGCCTTTATTCCTTACTTTCTTCACGATTCGCACGCATATCACATTAACATTATCGCTTTACTCTTTTTAATTTAAAATTGGATTTATACATGCCTAAGAATCTGTCCAATCATAACACACAAATGTCAATATATTATCAAAAATATCTTCAAAAAGTTTAACTCTTTATATCGACATCGCATATTCTTTTTAAGAAATGACCACCATATTCTTTTTAATGCAGGGACATATAGTGGGTTGAACTATTATTAGGCCCACACACACTTGATTTTTGCCATAGCTACAGTTTGACACATGGGTTGATTATGTTGTATTTATTCATTTTTAATGTGGAAATTGATTTATCCTAGTTTTCTTTGGTGTTGCAAGCTTGATGTCAGTATTGGGTTCTATATTGCTGAGGGGGTGGCACAATAAAGTCAGCTCCTTTTTGTATGTTGTAGTAAGTTGAATGTTGGAGCCACGACTGCATTGAAGTAGTCTTGTTGGAGGTATGATTGCATTGAAGTCAATGTAGCTTGCATGTTGATTGAATGTTGGAACAAGGAGTTCAAGACTACATTCAAGTAACCCTACATCAAATGAAATGAGTTTCAAATTACTGGTAATTCCATGCTTACTAAAGACAATTCATCAATGTTTGTGTTATTTATAGAGAAGCTTGCTAAATTTCAATAATATGAAGATAATTTCCTTACTTTCGAAGGTCCAACTCAAGTTAACATTGTAGTTTCTCAAAGTATTTTGGATTGAAGCTAAATAAACACATTGACAAACTTATAGATCATCTTGTGTTATTCCCATTGGTTTATATGAGTTTAAGAAGAAAGGTAGCAGTGAAAAGGATCAACCTACTAGTAATCAAGTTGGAATTATCATGCATATGCAGGACCTTGGAGGAAGTGAATATAAATACATTGTCACTTCTAATGGAGCCAAGATTTTATCCCACCACAAAGAAGTAAAGGGTGTTCAAAATATCCTTGACAAGGAAAGTACCTTTAGAATCCCTACACTGTAGAATAAAAATTCATTGTTATAGATCTTTATGAGGAAACAATGGTTGATACAACATCAATTGCAAATTAAAAATAGTATCCATCCAATCTAAAGGATTTTGAGCTTCTTAGTGGCTGCTTCTTGGAATTTTTTTTATGAGAAATGTTAAACATGCTTAAAGGTTCACTATTCAAGGGCCAAAATGGTTACAATATTTGAAGTTGTGACGCTTTAACCACTATAGTTATGATTTTTTTTGCACTCTAGGTATGTTGGAAGTTTGAGGGGTCAATGCCTTTGAGTGAATGCTTGAAGACTTGATGCAAATGGGGAGAATGGTTTGAGAAACATTGATTTATTTGGTGAGTCCATACAATATGAGCAACTCATTTTGCACATGAAAAGGGCTCAAAAAGTAATGACGAGCTTCATTTGCTTTTTGATGGTAAGGAACAAAATGTGGGTTTACAAGAAAAAGAACAAATCTCAAGTCAAAAAGTGGCATGCCCAAGTAGAAATAAGAACCTTTTAAAGTAAATTTCCCTGATCCCATAATGAAATTTATCCAACAATAGGGTGATGGTAAGAAACACTGCTCTTAAATTTTTGAGGTAGAAAGTGAGATCACTTGAATTGAATGTTTCAAGTTTAGTGTAATGTAACTAGGGAGGATAATATGAAGTACCTAGGGAGGTATCCCGGGAGATAATGAATGTAATGTGGGGATAATGAATGTAATGTGAATAGGCCCACTTGGTAGTTGGTGGTTGGTAAATATGCCCACTATGGAGTTTAAAGAAATAATATAATTGTAAGAGGTAGTTGGCATATGAATACTCACGAAATAGTATAAATACACATGGGTATTATTGTATAGGGCAAGTTAGAGTTGATCATTGTAGCAAGCATGGCTTGTGGAGTGATTCCCTCCCTAAGGAATAGTTAATGGTATTACCCTACCTTAAGGGTTCTTTCCATATTCTTGTGTTCATTCTCTTGTATTTGTGTTTATTTTTTAGGTTTAAGAGGGTTCTATCTTGTTTGTGATTCAATTTCTGGGTTAAGGATCACAACATTTGGTATCAAAGCTTTTTCTTGGGCGAAAGAGTGGGGATTTTTTTTTTTTCATTTTGCATATTTTTTGGAGGAAAAAAGAGGATGGAATTATTCAAACAATAGTCTAAAATTTCTATGTAGAATTTGAAGAAACTAGTTGTAGATTTGAGTTCCTCTATCAAAAAACACCCGATTTTAAAAAACAATAATCCAAATCAGAATCTGGGAAGAGAAGTTATCGTTGATTTAAAATCAATTGTTCTGGGGTTTTTTCCAGTGACACTCGTGTGAATTGTAGATCATATATATTTTGATAGAGCACACATATTTCTATTAACCATTTCGATTCTCTAGTAGATGTAGAATGACTATGGAATTTCATAATTGTGCTCATAATAGCAATTTTAAGCAATATTGTTGAAATTATAATCATTCTATATTTCCACCTCAAAAGTAAGTGATTTTTTTTCAAAACCTTAGTTATATTTTTGGATTGATGGCAAACAAGATGTCTTTTACAAGAAAAATTGACGATCCTAGTATAGAAGAATACATACAGAAGACAAAATCATTATTGTTGGGATATATTACCCATCTAGACATTAGGCATAAAACATTATTTGCTTTCCCTAGTGCACATACCATGTTGTTGAATTCCTAGTGCATAGTCTTCATCATTTTGATTATCGCTGGACTATTGATTTGTCATCTTTGGCCTCATTATCCAAAGATGCGCCCTCTTCCATGACTTTTGGGACATGTTGAGTCAGTCTCCTAAATTTTGGGATCCTCCTAAAATTTTGGGATCCATAGCACTCTCCTTGATTTCATCAGCGATGACCACTGATATTCAACTAAACTCGCTCATGCACCCTCTTGAGATTCTCTCTACTATTTATAGTCGGTAACTCCCTCATGTGCCTTCTTGGCTTACCTACCACTATTTAGCTACCTCATGCGTCCTCTAGGTCTACCTACCATCAATTAACTAGCCATATGATTGGATTTACAACTAATATTCATGCCAAGTGATGGAAATATTCCAAAATAAGCCTTCCACATGCATGGATTTCGAATGCATCCTAAGGCTCACAAATTTCCTTCTTTGTGATAGATTTTGATTGTCCACATGTTGTTGGATAACAGATCAATAAAACTTATTCCACTGGATCTCCTTCTCTATGGTGAATTCTCTCATTTTTTCTTCTCAATGTTTTTGTGCATCTCTGTGAAACTAAGTGAGGGTTATTTTTGTTTCTAGACTTGCTGTGGTAAATTTTACATGGTATCAGAGCTCTGCTGAGCAAAGTAGTCTACAGAGTGTTTTCAGAGTGTTTTGCAAGTGTAACTGCTTCCAGTTTTTCACCACAAGCAGGGGAGTTCCATATAATTCCTGGGGAAATTTCCTTTGGTCATTTTGGTCTATCCAAAGTGGTTTTCCCAGGTGTGATTCACTCCTAAATGTGCATACTGTCAAAGTAATACATATTTGCAGATCCTTTTTTCATATTTATTATCACCAAGAACGCAACAACAAAAGCAATGGAGCAGTATTCGACACTATTACTCACTCCATTCAACTATTTCGAAGGAAGGCTAAGATGGAGATCCTACTTTGTAGTAAAGGTCTCTATAGGTTCACAATGGGGACTGGAGATGAACCAAATTTAGTTGTGGAGAAAGACAAGTACTTCAACAGACTTTATGAATCATATGGTTTGTTGTGTCTCAACATATCCAGATACATACTGTTTCATATTGCTAGTCTATCAACTCCAAATGAAGTATGGACCAAGCTTGAATCCTTGTTTGGAAAACATGATGATCTGAGGGGTCACCAATTGGAGAATGAGTTAATCTCATTGAGTCCTAGTAGCTTCAACACCATACATGATTACTTCACCAAGTTCAAGTCATTGGTCCTATAGATCAAGCAGTGTTTCATAGAGAAGAAGGATGGTCAATTCATTCTATCAATCTTATCAAAACCGGGTCCTAAGTACTCAATATTCATATCAACCTTCCATACTGCAAATTTGGCAGTTTCAAATTGGAATATTCCTACCCAAGGCACATTCATGGAGTCTCTCAAAAAAGAGAAAGACATTTTTTTTCTTCAGATGGGAGCCATCAAACCATCCAAGGACCATGCACTTACTGCAGGAGAAGTCAAGAATGACAAAAGAAAGAAGAAGGCCAAGGACAAGAAGTAGATAGAATAGAAGCAGAAGACAAAACCATTAGAAGAACGTTCGAATTCAAAGAAGGACAAACATAAGGTGAAAGAGAAGTCCAAATGCACATATTTCAATAGGGGTTTCCACCTTGAAATATCATGCATGAATAAGACCATTGATCTCATGGCGCAACTTCTGGATAAAAACAACATTCCTTTGCCTGAAGGTGCAAGGAGAAAAGAAGCTAGATCAAGATCTGATGACAAAGAGAGATGTCATGCATTGATGGCTGGAATTTCAAAGTCCCCTTCCTTCATCATTGACTCTGGTTAATCCAGACACATGTCTGCATGTAGGGACTCCTTCTCTACATTCGATTCCACTGGTGGTGCTTCTATCCTCATGGGTGATGATTTTGGAATTCTAGCTAGAGGCAAAGGAAGAATCAATATTGACTATGGTTGATTCATGAATGTTCTATATGTTACGTTATTGGCTGCAAATATTCTCTCAGTATACCAAATGACACACACAGGAGTTCCAAAGAAGGTTGTGTTCAATCCTAATGATGTATACATTTTTGAGATCTCTACTGAAAAAAGTCATTGCACTTGGTACTGCAAATCATGATTCAAAGATCTATGAGTCCTCCCACTTCCTTCCCTATTCAACACCAAATGAACTCCAAACACATGAAAATCAAGTCAGTAGGTTGTGGCATGAGATGTTTGGTCACCTCAACTACAGATATATGCAAGAATTGCACAAGTAGTGTATGGTTGATGGTCTTCCAAACATCAAATTCTCAAGTGGCATCTGTCAAGGTTGCATGCTTGGAAAACATCCAGAGCACAAGTTTGAGAAAGGAAAGGCATGGAGAGTCTCCTTACCTGTAGAATTGATCCATAGTGACATCACTGGACCCCTTCCTAATCCTTCCTTGAGTAATGGTAGGTATGTATTGGCATTCATAGACGATTATTCAAGATATTGTTGGGTCTATTTCCTCAAGTTCAAATCATAAGTGTATGAAAATTTTAAAGTTTTTAAGGCTTATGTTGAAAATATTTCTAGAAATAAGATCAAAGTGTTTCGAACTAACAATGGAAGGGAGTATGTGAAAAATTATTTGGAGAATCTTTGTGCTAATTCAAGCATCCAGATGCAACAAACTGTTCCCTACACATCACAACATAATGGTGTGTCAGAGCACAAGAATAGATATTTGAAGGAGATGGCCACATGCATGCTTGAGTCAAAATCACTCTCTCCTAAGATGTGGGAAGAGGCCATCAATCGTACTGCATACATCCAGAACCGAGTTCCTCAAAAGGATTTGAAAGCCACAACTCCATTCGAAGCTTGGACTGGGAACAAACTTAATGTGTCTCACTTTCAAATCTTTGGTTCCAAAGCTTGGGTCAGGATTCCTCCAAAGAAGAGAAAGGCCTTATAGCCTCAGAGCCTTGAATGCATTTTTGTTGGATATGTTGAAGATGCGAAGGGATACAAACTATTGGATCCTTCCCCATGAAGGCTTTCATTGATAGAAGTGTATATTTTTAAGAAGGTCCTTTGCAAGACATCCAACAAAATGAAGCAGAAAGCTCAATTTCTCCTCCACCACTTGAAGATGAGAAAGATATTGAAGCCTCCTCATATGATAGTTCAAATTTTGACACTGATAATGAATATGAACATGTAGATACAGATCAAGTTGATCCAATATATCCAACACCAAGGCTTAAATGGGCTGAGAATACCATTGAAGTAGCTGGTGAATTTATTGGAGATTGTACCATCCCCATCTTGACCCTATTGCATTAAAATTATAATTGATGTAATATTGTTATAAAATCATGGTGAGGAGCTTAAGGCCAAGGCCCCGCCATCGATTTATTGATGCATATGGTTCGCGTGCTAGGTGGGCACATTGGAATTTCAAACATCATGTCAATATGCATTTTAATAAAATACCCACAACTAGCTATGCAATGCAACAAGAGATGGGGGCATGATTTTACAACGAATTGGGGGGGAAAACATTCAAACCCTTGGAGCCAATCAATTCAAGCCAAGTGTCAATGAGAGAACCCATCAAACCCTCAACTACCCATGTTGAATTTTGTACCCAATCATTGATTTATCCCAAGAGTTGGTTGAGGTAGTTAATGCCTTGGGGAATGAGAGGTATGGCTGTCCAAAATTCGTGTATGGGCAAGCCACCCTGTATGGAAAATCACGTTTTTCTTCTGGGGCAAGAAAAGAGCCATGAATTGCTCCCCCAAGCCATTATCCATTAACCAGTTTCTCTCCCTCACTAGTATGGAGCTACCTAGGCATTTTCCAGCCATGTTTGTCTGTGTTTTCCTTCATTCTCAGCTGGGAGAAGGGCCTTTTTGTGTTGTATACCGGTGGGAAGGAAGGGGAATCGAATTGGGGGTTCCATAGAGACCATTTGGTTGTTAAATTCTTAGATAGTTGGGAATAAATTGCTTTCGTCCCCGTGAATGTTTTTCCCCATCCCGCAATTCATTTTTGGCTGGAAATGATTTGGGGAAAACCCATGGCCATCTTGTTGGTAAATCCATTGTTTTGGCTTGAGATTGAGTTCAAGCATCCATGGTTCAAATGTAGCCTGATAAACCCAGCTGTGGACTGGCTTGGCTCAGATGAAATGATTAATTGGCTATGAATGAGCTTGAATGTCCCCTTTTCCTTGTAAGAATCATGCCTAGCTCGAGGGTGGCAGTTGTGTTGAGAGAATTGATGAACACAACTGGCCTATGGTTGGGTGGAATGTTGCAATGACTTAGCTAGTTGCTTGGGACAATTGCGAAATGAAGATAAGTATCTGATGTGTATTTACTTCTACAATGTTTAATTTGATGATTATTTTGATATGCTGGATGAGCATGAATTGTGTGTGGATGTTGTTTTAATTCCGCTGTGCATACTTGCTTGATTTGCATCTGCACACTCTTGTTTTTATTCATATGATTCTAAGAATTTGGCTGAGATTATGTGAAATCCTAGAGAATGGAATCATGTTCCCTTCCTCGAATTGGGTCTGCGGGAGGGTACGTTACAGAGATCCACATGATCCAAGAAGGACAAGATCACAATTTCAAAGTGCAAGCCTTGCAATCTCTAATACTGATCCACTTCTTCCTAAGAGGTGTTTCATGATGATTGGATCTGATCCAAAAACATTTTAATATGCCTCCCAAGATCCAAGATGGAAAGCTGCAATGGATGAAGTGTACCAATCTCTTCAAAACAATGAAACTTGGGAGCTAGTTCCACTTCCTCTTGGGAGAAAACTTGTTCAATGCAAGTGGGTATATCAAACCAATATGGATTCAGATGGGGTCACATGCACGTACAAGGCTCAATTGGTGGAAAAGGGCTTCTCTCAAGTTCAAGGACTTGATTGCGAAGAGACATTCACTCTTGTAGCCAAGATGGACTCTGTTAGATTGGTTTTGGCTATTGTTGCATCCAAGCATTGGGAGGTGCACCATATGGATGTCAAGAGCACTTTCCTCCATGGAGATATTGAGGAGGATATATATATGAAGCAACCAAAAGGATACACTCAAGATCCTTCACTTGTGTTCAGACTTAAGAAGTCTCTCTTTGGGCTCAAGCAGGCTCCTAGATCCTAGTATGCTAAGATGGATTCTTTCCTTCCGTCACAAGACTTACAAAGATGCAAATCAAATACAAATGTGTACATGAAGCATGATGGTGACTCTATCTTACTCATTTTATTGTATGTAGATGATTTGTTGATCACAAGGAGTTCATCTACATACATTGCTTCCATTAAGTCTGCTTTGCATAGTTCATTTTCCATGACAGACTTGGGTTTGTTGAAGCAATTTATTGGACTTGAGATAACACAATCTATTTTAGGTATCAAAGTCTTTCAATCCAATTATGCATCATATTTGCTTAAAAAATTTCATATGTCAGAGTGCAATACAACATCATTTTCCTTCCTCTCTAGTGTCATACCCGAGGATGGTGGTTCTTCACCTTTGGTGAACAATACATTGTATAGACAATTGATTGGGAGTCTCTTGTTCCCCACAAAAACTCGCCTTGACATATCCTATGCAGTAAGTTTTGTTTCCAGATACATGAAGGATCCCCGTGAAATCCACTGGAAAGAAACAAAGATGATCCTTCACTATTTGCAAGGGACAAATAATTTTGGTATTCAATATGCAACTGATTCTCCACTGGATCTTGTTGGGTATTCTGATTGGGATGGTGATAGCTCAGACCGGAAGTCCACTTCTGGTTAAGTGTTCATTATCGGTTTTGGTCCTATATGTTGGTTGAGGAAGAAGAAATCAGCCATTTCTCTATCATTCGTTGAAGCTAAGTATAGAGGTGTTGTCAATGCAACTACACATTCCATTTGGTTGCAAGGCATTATGTTTGAGTTTGGGATTCTATCTAGTGCTCCTACTATCATATTTTGTGATAAGATCTCAACAGATCTAGTTCAGAGGCAAAGGACCATGCATATTGAGATCCACATGCACTACATTAGAGAGTTGGTGCATGATCACACCATTTCACTGTAGTACTTTCCTTCTACAAAGTAGGTTGCAGACATATTCACTAAAATATTTACATGAAATAATTTCACTCATATTAGATCACTCCTTGGGGTGAGTGATACCATGGTGAAGACAACTTAGATATTCCTTCATGTCCATTTTTATGGGGGGGGGGTTTCTTCCCACAAGGTTTTCCCTCTTTCCTTGGTTGATTTGGATAAATACAATTCTTTTTTGTAAAGGGTGACCTTTGATCTTTGTTACCAGGGCCCTATTTTTCATTTTCTTCACATAAGTCAGGATTAAGGGGGGGTGTTGTGATATATTACCCATCCAGACATTGGGCATAAAACATTATTGTTTTCCCTAGTGAAAAGACCATGTTGTTGACTTCCTAGTGCATAGTCCTCATCATTGTGATTATCATTGGACTATTGATTTTTCATATTTGGCCTCATTATCCAAAGATGCGCCCTCTTCCATTATTTTTGGGACATGTTGAGTCATTATCCTAAATTTTAGGATCCTCCTAAAATTTAGGGATCCAGAGAACTCTCCTTGATTCCATCACCGACGACCACTGATAGTCAACTAAACTCACTCATGCGCCCTCTTGTGATTCTCTCTGCTATTTTTAGCCTATAACTCCCTCATGCACCTTATTGGCTTACCTACCACCAGCTAACTACCTCATGCACCCTCTCGGTCCACCTACCATCAATTATCTGGCCATATGATTGGAGTTACAACTAGTATTCATGCCAAGTGATGGGGATCTTCCAAAATAGGCCTGCCACATGCATGGATTTCGAATGCCTCCTAAGGCTCATGAATTTCCTTCTTTGTAATATATTTTTGTTGTCCATGTATTTTTGGATAACATATTAATAAAAAGTATTCCAAAAGTATTCCATCGGAGCTCCTTCTCTTTGGTGAATTCTCTCATTTTTTCTTCTCATTTTTTATGTGCATCTATGTGAAACTAAGCGAGGATTATTTTTGTTTCTAGATCTGTTGTGGTAAATTTCACAATCATATCCAAAATATTGGATATTTATGGTATCCTTGGGTTTACAAGAAGATTCTATCATATGGTGGAAGTACTTTAACCATGATAAGGCAATGAAACTTTCAGATCTGCAAAAATTCGAAAACCTATTTTTAGATAGGTGGTCCCAAGTAACAATTCCCTATTACATGTTTACAGATTTATTCAACAAGAGAAGGTCATTATTTCTATAAACCCTAGTAGAAAACATAATTCCATAAATGTTAATTTGGCTAAAAGGTTGCAAGTCCCTTCAAAGAATATTCAAAGCATACTGGTTGAGGGTGAGACTGTTCAAATTTTTTAAGATTTGAAGATTACCATGGATAAATATGTGTTATATTCATATTTTATGCTATCAATATGAATGATGTGGATATTGTTTTGGGATATCCTTGGATTAATTCATTTGGTACAATTAATATTAATGTAGAAAAGAAGTTTATGAAGCTTTGGTATAAGAAAAGAAAATACATTGCAAGATATTTCTCTTACTAAATAAGAAGAGCCCAAGGGGGAACATGAAGAAATCCTTACAGGTAAGGTAATAGAAGTCCAGGCTATTAACACATAATATGAATATTCCAAGGTTGAATTAGAAGAAGAAAAAACTACAAAGGCATATGAAGAAAAGTCCCAAGAAGGCATCTAAGGAGCTACATGATCCTTAGGAACCATAGGTTGTGGTGTCAAAGAAAGAAGAACCAATAGCTAAGGTTGTGGCATATCACCACTCACATCACCATAAGAAATAATAGTCATCAAGGTATGGTTGGGAACATCAATAAAAATGGAACAAAAAAGGAAACCAATATGGAGGCACATGGCTGACTAAAAGCAATGCACAGAGATATCAGAGTAGCACAATGATAACATGGCACCGATGGATAAGCTAGAATCAAGATCAAGGAAGAAACAAAGTAGTTGGACCCCATTTCCACATTTCAATAGGATATATGGATGCTTATGCTTGGTACCAATTGGTTACATTGCTAAGTATATCATATTGTATGGCTTCCTCCTATGCTTCAAGGTTGAAACATGCGAAGATGGGTGGAATGTAATGTACCTAGGGAGTTACCCAAGGAGATAATGGATGTAACACGAATAAGACCACTTGTTAGTTCGTGGGTTATAAACATGGTAACTATGGAGTTAAAAGAATTATTATAATAATAAGGGGTAGTTGGCATAGGAATACTTATGAAAAATATAAATACACATGAGTATCATTGCATTGGGAAAGTTTGATGTTTATTATTGTATAAAGCATGGCTTGAGGAGTGATTCCTTCCATAAGGAATAGTTAATGGTATTACCCTATCTGAAGGATTCTTTCCATATTCTTGTGTTCATTCTCTTGTGGATGAATTTTTGTTTATTTTTGAAGTTTTATAAGGGTTCTATCTTGTTTGTGATTCAATTTCTAGGTTAAGGATAAAAACATTTAGATAAATACTTGAAAGAATTAAATTTTCAAGATGGTGATCTCTTCTGTGATTTTGATAAGGAACTAGCACAAAACATTGTAATTATGCCAAATCATGATAGATTGAAACAATTTGTAGGAGCACAAGAAAATGATGGTATGCTAATTTAAACCTACTATTTCCCACTTGAGTTTAAAAACTAGTTTTGTTTTTTCCTTGTTATTTGATGTTTTTTAATTTATCCTAGTTGTTATAACAAGAGTAAAACATGGATCGTTAAACATTTTCTTAAATTATTGTAAACTAACTATGTACTTGTCAAATTTGTATTTACCATGAAAAAGAGATAGGTGAATGCATGCCTTGTAGATCTACAATTTCAAATAAGCTAGGTGAATTAGCGATGGATTAATAACTTTCTTAGGCTTGTTAATTCTCCTTGTAGTTTTGGGAGATACCCTATCATTTTTAGTTACATCTCATTTTTAGAAATAAGATAGTAGTATATCATATGTCATCCCTACAACATGGAGTGCTGTTTTAATTACCTATATATTCTAAAAAAAATTATCAGCTGCAAGCATTTGTCTCTTCAATGAATTTGTTGTTTGAGAAAATTTTAGAATGTATTAATTCACACATGTCAATTTAGTTTGGTTGGTAAATTACCATGTATTATGAGATCCTTATTCAATGGATGTACACAGGGAAAGATATTTTTAATTACATGTATATTTTTCATCTCAATAACTCGACCGAATAAGGCTTTCCTATACATAAAGTTGGAAAAACATTTTATTTGGTCGATTTTCCATTTGAATTCATATTTGATTCGGCTAATGTATCATTGAATGAATCTAAACCTAAATATGTATAAAATTTCCTTACAGTTTGGAATTTGAATTTGCATAGAAACCCTAGCATGCCAAAAAAACATTATTCCCATAAAAAAGGATACCTCTTGTTATTTATAGATGTAAATCCTCTTGACTAAAGCACACTTGAATCATGAGTTTGATTCTATTAGATTTGTTCATTGTATGTGAGGAGAATTAATTGAGGTGTGAGTAGATAATTTTCCCACCTATCGCTATCGAATATTTGAAGTAAGAAAGGAAGTGGGTCTGTAACATGTTTATCATCTTTAGTTATATTATATAATGTTCTTTTACTTCAACAACGCCATTTTTATTTTTTAGTGACAGAATAAATTTCAAAATTTACAAAAGACACCACAATAAAATTTTATAAACTCCCAACAAGACAAAACATCACAATGTTGTTAGGAATTTGAACCCATTGAAGGAGGAAATATGTGTTTCTTTCTCTTCAGTCAAGAATATCTTGTAGACAATTTTCGGCAACATGTTGTGTCTCTTATCAAAATGGTTTGACACTTACTCTATTACCATGTGGTTGCTACCTTGTTTGCAATTTGCCACAACCAAGGTTAGTGAATTGATTGAGTTTCCGTCCCATGTGCTCGACATCATCTACAAGACCAAAATCAAAGATGTTTACACTTAGTTTTTCCATTCTTCCCTAAGCACACACACCACCTTCCAAGGGATTTAAGAATCTCTTACCCCAAGAACAATAAAACAAAAATTATTGATTCAACATACATGAATGCTAATAATAGTCGAGATCACATAATATCATAAAACAAAATAAATTTTGATCATTCGACATACACAACAAGAGGGACATGCATCATTATACATAACTCAAGCAATAGTGGGGCTAATTATGATCTATAAACAAGGGACATACAACTCACTTACCTTACCAACACATATCCTCTGTGGAATTTATTATCTATCTCTGTTCTCAGTCTTGTATATAGATAATTGTCCCTTTGATGGTTGAAAGTAAGAAGAAACAACCACCATCTAGGCTTTGATCTCTAAACCATTTTCAACCATGTCTCTTAAGAGGATACACCAAATAAAAATTCTCATTCAATAAAAAAATCACCGAACAACTGGAAAATTAACCCAGGTAATGATAATAACACCCTTGCAATGATAAAGATTCCTAAGCAAGATGAAAATTTACCCAACTAATGATAAAAATTCCCATTCAATGATAAAAACACCCAAGCAAGATGGAAATTCACCTAACCAATGATAAAAATACCCAAGCAAGATAAAAATCCACACAACCAATGAGAAAAATGCCTAGGCAATGGGAAATATGCCCAATATTCAATAAATTGTTAAATGCATCAATTTAAAAACTCCCTACAAGATTGCAACAGGTTTGCGATATGAGCCATCAATTTTTAATGTCAAAAATCAACGAGTGGTGGATAATAAAGACTTTTTCGGTTTCTTTATGTTTAAGGAAGAATAAAATACTAAGTAAAGTTAACAATCTACAATAGAGATTTAATCCCTTACCATCGACATTCATTTGGTAGCCATTAAAAATACCCATTAAAATATAGGAATCCATTAAAAAAAGGAATATAAACAATATATAACACATCTCTATGAGTTTGATACTATAAAAAAACTAATCACATAATGATTAATGTATTTACCCTAGAAACCCAAATATGAAAACTATCAGTCAATGGTTTCTCAACTCTTTTATTTGGCAATGTTTCGTTATAATGCAGCTCTAGTTGTTCGAGCATTCTCCCTTTTTGGCCATAAAATTGGAATAATGTCTTTTTGGAATCAAAATACCAAAAATCAGAGGAGCATTGGGGATAATGGGAAGGCCAAGAGTCTAACCTTTCATTTCCCATTCCTCTTTTCTATTTTCGTTTAATTCTTGATTTTCCTCTCTGTCTTATTTACATCTACATTTTCATTGTATTTAAAGTTTTATCTAACCTTCTCTAATTGTCTAATTTCCTTACCTTGATTTCAAATCCATTTTGGATCACACCTCCCCATTGGGAATATTTTTGGTCTCCAAAATATTTGAGGACCAATATAGATAAATGTGACTTTTATTTGCTTCTCTAGAATGCAGTGTTGACTCTCGGTCCTGGATACAAATTTGAATTTGTCTATGTATCTACCTCATGGATCCTACTAGCTTTGGATTTGGTTATTGGTTCATTTGTTCCAAAATTGCATAAGTCTACTCACTAGCTTTGAACTCTGAGCAATCTTCAAATCCAAAACTCTTCGAGCAGAACTCACTCCCCGTCTTCAATGTGCAAGTCTCTTGAATTCTTAGTCTTGAATAGTATTCATGTTAGAAATCAATGAATCGAAGTCAAATGTTGGTAATATCTTATTCAATGTAACCCCAACAATTATGACACCACATGGTAATTCCTCTAGAGGATGCATGGACTTCTTTCTTCTGCTAGGATTAGTTTCTTCCTGGTATGGAAATAAACCTCTATTATTTCATACACTTACTCTGTCTCTACAACAACGTCATGTTGATGACAACCTTCATGTGTAATCATAACCTTCATGAAGTCTCTAGCATCTGAATTTCTTTGATGAATGTCATGGAGTTTCAAGGAATCTCCAAGGTCATTAAATTCCATGCACTAATCTTTGATATATCTCCCAGAAGGGAATCTCCTTCTAGAAGAAACAATGAAACAATTGTATAAGGGTTTCTCCCAATTTCAATACCAAATTTCTATCCTCTTTAATGGCGGTGAAAAACTCATGCATCTCTCCAACTCCCTGGATAGATTTAGCTCCTTGGTCTAGGGATACAGGATAGTCTTCATTCCGTTTCCTCTTCACTGTCCACACTCTTCTCTTGGTTGTGTAGTTTATAGGGTGAATCTCTAGATGAATCCTCCAACAATTCACTTTCCAATGTCCACTTAACTTGTAATAGTGGTAAATGCCTTTGAATCTAGTTGGAATGATTTACATGCTTGTCTTCTCAATGTGCCTCTAACTCAATTCATTGTTGGTTTGGAGAAGTATTCTTTCCATTCTTACTCTAAAAACAATTTGTCTTGTGGCATGTGGCTCATTTCTCCCAACAAAATTCCACTTGAAGGCCTTTATTCCCCCCCAAAAGAACATACCTATGAGTACAAATAATAGTCAGTTCAATGGCCATTTTTCTTGTAGAAGAGACATACAAGGGATGCCTTTCTTGATCGATTTCTCTTGGTATTCTTATTCTTGTTCCAAATGAGCCACATGGTACTTATCCTAAGTGCTAGTACATGATGAGTTTTTTTATTTTCCTTCCTTGCTTCCCTCCTACAATATTCCACAAGAAGGAGGGAATGATAGAGCATTTCCATCTTCATTTTTTATAGCTCTTTCTTCTAATGAGGAAAATAATTAACCGGCCTTTTTCATTCAAAAAATTGGTCTCGGAGTTCATGGTATTTTCCTATCTTCCATGGAAACATATTCCTTCATGCTTGGCCCTTTGTTTCACTACAAAGGGGATTAGGATGCCTTGTCACCTCTTTCCTATCCTTTTTCCATCGTAGCCCATCTACCTTACTATATTGGAACCAATGCCTCTTGTATAATTTCCAATTTTTCCATAATTTTCTTGATAATGGTATGAACAAAATGAACTTACCATCCTGACCTCGATCATGATGTTGCCTTTGGAAATGGCAATAAAAGGTGGCCTTGATTCCAAATGCTCTTAAACAAATACTTAGCTTCACCAATGTCTTCTCTTCTCTACCAACTCCTTGTGTATCCAAGTCATTATTTTATTGATCTTGGGCTTCTTTCCATCCATCAATTTGGATGACCTTCTCTCTTAGTTGCATTAGTTGAACTCTACTCTTGTCCCAATTTCCCATAACTACAGTGATGTAATCTTGGCATTCATTTGTCAATTCTTTAGCAATGGAAATAATTGTATAGATATATAAAGGACGTTCTTCTCCATCTTTTCCATAATTGATTCGTACATCTAGACCACCTACTTAAATTTCTTGTTCTCTTATTGAAGCTGAGCATTGATGGAATATAGATCTTCCAACCTTTATCTATTTCCTTTATCCATGCTACGTCTATAAAGTTCTAAAAGTTACATCACAATTAGTGATTTAACTGCTCTGATACTATATGATATGTAAATGGGGGACTTATAGTCTACTTTCCTCACTAACGTGAATTCTTTGTGAAATTTATTATTTGTCTATAGTATCAACACCATACAAAAATATTTTTCCTTATGATGGTTTAAATTAGATGAAACAACCACCAGCTAGGATCCACTATCCAAATGATTCAATTCCATGAATATTTACAGGATACACCAAATAAAAATGCCCAGTCAATAAAAAAATCGCCAAACAAGATAAACATTCACCGAGGAAATGATAAAAACACTCAGACAATGATAAAAATTCCCAAGAAAGATGAAAATTCATTGATCCAATAATAAAATCACTTAGGCAATGATAAAAGCGCCCAAACAAGATGAAAAATTCATGGATGATTTGGCCTAGTCCCCTGCTTCCATGTCAGCCTTGGAAATTTTGAAGAATTTTCCAGCAAAATGTAAAGCAATGTTGTCTACCTTAGGTGTGATCGACCCTTCTGACTTACAATTGATGGCATTCGACTCAGACCAATTCGAACCCCGCATGCCTTCGTCCATTGCGTTTCAAATCTCAGTTTTGTGCTGAAACCTAGTTATACATCTATGCATCATCGACGACGGTGCCTCTACATGCATCATGTCCACATTTGTGTGGTAGAAGCCTAGATCCCCTCCTTTGCAAGAATCCACAACGACCGTTTGAGCTTATGATGGTCGTGCAACTCAGCCGCAAGGCCTTCTTACCAATGTTCTAGTACAGTTAGCCAACAAAACTGTCCTGATTGACATTGAATTCGTCAATGTGTAACTTGACTACAACCTACTTCTAGGACGAAGCTACATGTATGCCATGAAGGTCGTTTCCTAATCTGTGTTCCGGATGATGATGTTCCCTCATGAAGGATGGGTCGTCAAAATCGACCAATTGACTTATTAAGACCCCAATGCGCATGCTACGCTAGAGAATGTCCTCCCCATGGTTGAAAAACCTGTGCTTGACACACCTTCCCCTTTAATTTCCACCATAGGTCCCCACCTTTATTTCGAGGCCCCAGTGACCTCCACATTTACCGCCTTACCCCCGCCTCCGCTGTCTGTTCAAGTCTCGAACTTGTGTACTATTTCATCTAGTAAATCGGTCCTTGAAGCACAACCCATCATCCCACCAACACCTCAATTGCAATTGAAACCTCAACCACCATCTATACCCAGCCATGTGGGGCCCACTTCGATCTATACGATCCCTTTGTGATTTTCACCATCAGGATTAGTAAGCATGCCATTCATGGAAACGTTGAATCTCCGAGGATTAACGATATGACTTCCTGTTTGGTAAGCCACGTGGGGGCCACTTCGATCTATACGATCCCTTTGTGATTTTCACCATCAGGATTAGTAAGCATGCCATTCATGGAAACGTTGAATCTCCAAGGATTAACGGTAGGAATTCCTGTCTGGTACTTACTTTCATCCAATCCCTCCCTGAACCCCCAGGTTTTACTTCAACCGATCTAATTGATTAATAGTTCCAATCATCCACCCCCTAGTGTGTCAAATGCCACTTCCTCCAAATCCACTCCCTAGTCTTCCAAGACGGATAGGGGAAAAGCCATGAAAACTGACACTTCGCCCACTACGAGCAAAGTCGTGAACCCCCATCCTCTAGCACGAACACCTTCAACATGTGCTTTGTGTGATACCTTTGGTCACGCTACCCATAATTTCCCGCACTTTCTGAATCTTCGCACTCATATTCAGACGTTGGCCGATGACTAGAACATTCCATTCGTCCAATTGTCAATCCCTCAACAGACACACATCACAATGGTCAAACACTTCCGTAATTACCAACTCTTTGCTCCCAAAGCATGGACCCTTCCTGCACCGCTCCATCCCTTTGTCACCATCGGTTCTCTTTGCAAATGGTCCATCGACTTCATGGAGTGTAATCCGACCTTGGCCAATGGCCATAAGTACATCATCATGGTCATCGACTACTTCACCAAATGGGATGAGGTCATGCCAACATTTAACTACCAGGATGAGACTGCAACACATTGTTTCTTCAATCACGTCATTACGCATTTTGGGGTCCCCAAACAACTCGTATCGGACCATGGAAGACACTTCAAAGACACCGTTTGGAACAAATTGTCCACCTTTCTGAAATTTGAACACCAATACGCCTCCTCTTACCAACCCTAAGGTAATGGACAAGTTGAGGCTGTCAATAGGATCCTGAAAACCATGCTTCGGTGTACAGTGGACAAGCATAATCCCAACTAGCATGACATGCTCTTCCAAACACTTTGGGCCTACCGCACATCTACCAAGACCGCCACCGGTTTTAACCCATTTCACTTGATCCATGGTGTAGAGTCTGTTCTCCCCATCTAGTGTCAGACCCCCTCTTTACACATTGGCGTCGAACTCCTCTCGGATATTTATCCTCTCGAGCAACAATTACTCTTATTGTAATAGGAGGACAAAGATCGTCAGGAAACCTTACAGATGATCAAGGCCACTAAACATCTGTCAAAACTCATTATGATACACACATCCATCCCCACACCTTCAAAGAAGGCGACCTAGTGCTTGTTTGCGACCAAGCTCATGAAAAACATGGAAAACAAATGTTCGAATCCTTGTGGCAAGGCCCATGTATTGTTAAAACCTTCCTTGGAAAGGGGGCATACATTCTCTCCGATTTTGAGGGATGACCCTTGACCAATCCTTGTAATTGGTTGTACCTTAAAAGGTTTTACCATTAACCCCACGAGATGCATCGGTTCGAGTTGTATAGTTTTCTTCCTTTTTGTTTTCCACTTTTTACCTTTCGTTCCTTATAGTTTACTTCCTTGATTGATACCAGATGGATCTCGCTCGCTCGATATATGTTGGTTTTACCGACAGTGCAAGTAGATGGTCTCCTAACCTTGCCTCGACAGCTTGGGTATTATATTCCCCCTCACACAAGTTGATCCACCTCGATGGAGTGTGTCTTGGTGTTTCCACCAACAACCACGTTGAGCACGATGTCATGACCAGTCTCCTGACTGCTTCTCTCCAGATGGGCATTAGTCACCTTGGTGTGTTTCTAGAATCCCAACTCCTTGTCGCCCATGTCAACAACTACTACTAGGTACGCGATGCTTTCCTTTTTAGAAATTTCCCATGCACTAAAAAATTGGTTAGATGCTTTGAATTCATTACATTCACACATGTCCCACGATGCCAAAAGAGTGTTGCAGACCAAATGTCTAATGACATTCTAGAATGGCATATCAATCACTGCATATAGGAAGTAAATAATAAAGCATGCATCATCATATCATTTTGCATCCACATGTACATTTACATCATATATAGACATCATCATCACATCAAAGGCTCATCAACATAAAAAATACATAAAAAGTGTATCCACATGCATATATATATATCAAAATGTCATAGTGTATACATCATCATATAGACATAATTGCATAGAGGATCCCCAACAGATTACTCGTCATCAAAATACACGCCGAGTAGAAAAATTCCCCATGCTCATTGCATCGGGGGGCAGTTCCATCAACTACCTAATAGTCATCAGAGTTCTTTGCCTCGTCATCCTTCTCCTCCTGCTCCTCGTTTGACTCAGTCTCCTCGTTGGACTCCTCCTCCTCATCATCGTAAGAAGAGTCCCCTCGGGACATGGCTCTCACCGCCTTGGCTTCCATTGCAATCCGTCGCATAATAGGCCTCCACTCCTATGGTGCATTGCGTCATATGTTGATCAAATACTTATCCAGTCGTTGCTAGTCGTTATCCACTATACCCTCCAGCAATCGGTCGATCCCCACTCGCAGCAGATCCAAAATCCCCAAGTAACTATGATGACGAAAATGTCCTCTATCGGGAGGGTCAATCCCATTGAATCTTCCCCTCTGTATCCTATAACCCGCTGGAGGCCTCAGTCCCACATCTGCACACATATAAGCAATACAGAAGTACCACCACCATATAAAAACTCTAGCTACCATATATGCTATGAAGTACAACAACATGGTACTATAAACCCAAATGTATACATACTGTCCAGTCCCCAATCCTGATCGGGAGGTTGTGGCAGCTTTGGATCGCTCTTGTAATCCATCCCTACATAAGGGTAGTCCTCAATGACTACTGGTAACTGCAGCCACTGCATAAAGAGATCCCAGGTAAAGAACCTCCCCACTAATCCTCTACCCCTACGAGTCATCATCTCCCCCACTATCACATCCTCAGCTCACTGGGCTCACTGTTGCGTATATCCATATGCGGTCATAGTGTGAGTAACCGCTCGAAGAAAAAGGAGAAAATGAACAAGGGGTAGCATAAATCCCCTCCCGCATGACTCATCCTCATTAGTTCCCACTGAACTTCCATTAGATACATCTTCCCCCACCCAAAGTACATCCCCGCTAGCGCCTGATCCACTAACATCAACTGGCCACCAGACACCCTGTGGGGTGATTTTGAGCCCAGCACCCGCACTATTGTTGCTACCATAGCTTGTGTCTCTAGGATTTTGATGTTGCATATCAAAATAGCGTTGCCATGCACATATGTTGATGCATAGCAATTCCTCTCCAACATGTCCTCCATGGAGACATCACTCGGCTTCGTTGACTATGTGTCGGAAATCACACCCAACCATGGGAGCCCTGTCAAGAAGTACTCATCACTCAGGGTGAGCTCTATCTGCTCCCCCTGTATCACAAAGTACCCTACGTTGGCATCCCAACACTCAATCAACTTGTTCAACAATAGTTTCACCACATGCATAAGGGGCACACTCACGAACTTCAGCAGCCCACAGTAGGACAAAGTATCCTCCACATCCTGATCATCATTGACCTCCTCCAGCAATTACCCAAGCTCATGTTCCCACCAGTTCACTCTCGACATCCTACAAACCCACATCAAATCTTTCCATCAGTACTATGAAAAGAAAACATCTTCCCTCGAGCCAGAGCACACTGGTTGGGAAAAAGAGTGCACCCAAAGCACACCTTTTTACCCGACAAACACGCTCTGGAGTGCACTTTTCTCCTCGAAAAGCATGCTCCAAGAGCGTTCCTGTTCGGCCCATAGGCGTGCTCAGATCACGCTTTTCTCCTTCGACAAGTGCACAATGACGTAGACATGCACTAGCCCAACTCACTGAGGCACCACAGAGATCCAAAATCCAGTCATAAACCATGAAATATGACGAGAATGGTATCAAGATTTACCTGGAAGTCACGGAAGTTGATTCTGCTGGTTAGATTTAGAGAAATCAATAGTTGAATTCCTAGGGACCTCCACACTCCTTCAACTCCAAACAGTGAAAATGACATGTGGAATGTGGACTCCCCTTCATTTATGACCCCCTTTTTCCCCTCTTTTTCTTCCTTTGACCATTCTGGAGTCCTTCGAAGTTTGTTTTTTGTGCTATTCGCATCGCCAGATTCAGAATTTCATGCCCATCATGATTCTTGAGATCATTTCTCTCTCTCACCTGCCCTTTTTCTGGTCGTACTTTTAGTGTCCCCCACCTCAATTTGCATGCTATTAGGTATACGGGTGGCCCTTGGTATCTTTTTACCATTTTATCCATCTTGGTCTATTCATGAGCCCTCTGCTCCTTCCACTATAGTTATCGCGTTATTTTGCCGCCATTCATCTGCCTGCAACGAGGCCCCATCAATGTTCCCCCTCAAATTCTTTATTGGTCCACTCATACCTGTCCCCTATTTTTAACACTTCCTCCTTGCTTGACTTTCATATCTGTTTGGTATACGTTTATCCATTTTTCTGGCCGAGCAACTCCTTTATGAAAAAGACACTTAGGGAGTTTTTGTTAATCTCTTTTCCGAGTCCTTAAAGAAGGAAAATATCGTCGAGCAATCTTGCTTCCTTGCATTCTTGTTAAAGTATCTAAAAGGGCATCTATTTGGTATAATTTTAACCCTTTTCCGGACCCGGTAGAATAATTATGAAAAAGGAATACTCTAGTCACTCTGGCTAGAAGAGTTCTCTATTGCATACTTTTATGCTTTTTTGGGCTTTGGGGACTAACACACGAAAAAGAACACCCTCGGAGTCTTCTTATTTCTTTTACTCTCTAAAATTGAAAGAGCCCACGAGAATCCACCGTCTTAGGCTCATACAAATCCAAACTATGGTATGATCTTGAGCACGCTTCTATCTCTTCTTCGAGCTCCTTAAACCATGAATAAGGCCCAAATGATGCCTCTTGGCACCCTGGCATATCACCTCTGGTCCCCCCATTATAGAGGCAACCCCAGTATGGTCGTATTTTTTTAGAGTATTCTACGATGTGTCACCCTTGGAGTCTCCTGACATCACTAATTAGTTCCCCCCTGAGTCTCCCCCATTGCCATCATAGTCCCTGATCCCCTGAACTATGATCCCCTTCCCCCAAGGTTCGTATCATATGTTTCCAATTCAACATTGCCATCATACTCTGAAAAAAGGAAGTTTGATTCCCATCACTCTGCAGCCCCTGTATCCCCCCACAGTGTGTTAGTTGCACGCCCAATACTATCACATATTGGTTGTACACCTCACGATCATATCAAGAAAACATCATTTCCTTGGTAGTTGCAGGTCTCCTTCTATCGGTGCTATCACATCTAATCAAGAGGATAGACCTAAAGGTACATGTACCTTGGACTCATCTCCATCCATGGTGAGTTCCTATGGACCATCTGAGAGGAGTTCTTAGTGCCTCTTAGAATGGTTGTTTCTCACGTGCTTGACTCCAGCTCCATCATCACACCATTGAGATTAGTACAGGGTATTGGCCCCTTCAGTTATTGGTCAAATACCCTAGATATCCCCTGATTCTATCATATTGGTGAATCTATTAGAAACCCCACAGTTGTATGTTCCCATAGATATCCGGGTGGCGTTGGCGAGAGTGTTTGGAAGCCATCCATTTATATGATTCCTAGAGTATCTAGTTTAGATTTAGTCCATGTACCTTTGATATTTTGACTCCCAGTTGCTGAGTCCATATAGTTGTTGGACCCCTTCAAATCCAACAGAGCATCCGTTGTTCTGATACCATATTCAGGATGAATGCCATTGTTTCCATGTATCATTTCTTTAGATCAGTCATGGTTGTACCCTGAGTATGTCCCAGATTTGTGTCCCCTCTAGACCATTATGATGTACACATCAATTCTCTATGTATTGTTTAAGTCCCCTTTGGGCCTCACCATTATTTGTATATCTTGAGACATTGATATGAGCATGGGTATACCCACCTCACCCATCTATTTTATTAAATTTTTACTTGTTTAGTCACTGAAAGAAATACAAGCACATCAATCACAAAGAACACAAAAATTCTCTCGGGGAAGCCAAAAGGTAGAAAACCCTAGAAAAACTTCCGCAATATATAATTCACCAACTACAAGATAAAACCCCAAGACAAAACAACTTATCTCCTTCACCAACGAACTTCTCTCTCTCCTATGCGAACTTGAGTGAGTGAGTGGATGGATACAAGTGAGCAACTCAAACTCTTATTTATATTCTTAAGTTGAGGTGAGTTTTACCCAACAGGGCTGACTTGACCTAACTGACTGGGCCAACTTGTTAAGTACATAATAAAATATATTTTTCTGGATTCTTCTAGGCTAACACAAGTCCTAGGGTTTACATTGAATCTTTCAATGACCCTTACATTATCAATTACATCAATGATATCTCCCGAAGGAGGAATAACAATAATACAATAGATAAGTACATTTGGAATATCTTCTGCAGTTACATTTCTTTAACACTCCCTCTTAACTAGGAAGGTATTCTACGAACATCATCATCATCATCAACAACTGCACAACTGACTGGTGAAACTCTATATGTCGTAGGAAGTTTTTGGAACATCATCATATGTCTGGTGCATCATCAAAATCATTTGTTGGAATATGATAATCAACATGATCATCATGGTCTTCATTAGCATGGAACTATTGGAGCATCAACATCAACGTTATCATCAACATCACCTACTGGAATATCATCATCAGCATGATCATCATGGTCTTCATCAGTATTGAACTACTAGAGCATCAATGTCATCATCAACAAGAAAACGATAAAAACATCAACATCATCATCGTCAACAAGAAATTGCTGGAATATAAACATCATCATCATTAGCAACATCATAGTCAACAAGAAACTCCTGGAACATCAACATCATCATAAGCAAGAAACTGCCGGAACATCAACATCATCATCGTCAGCAAGAAACTGTTGGAACATCAACATCAAACATCAATAAGTAAATACTGGAGCATGTAAATGTTGGAACATCATCAACCATCAGTATGTGGATACTGGAACATCATCAACAGCAACATGTGAATGTTGTAACTAACAGTATAGAAATATTGGAACAACATCATCATCAACATGTGAATGCTGGAACCATTAGTATAGAGATACTGGAACAACATCAACATGTGAATGCTGGAACCATTAGTATATAAATACTGGAACAATATCATCATCAACATGTGAATGCTGGAACCATCAGTATATAAATACTGGAGCAATGTCATCATCAACATGTGAATGTTGGAATCATCAGTATAGAAATACTGGAACAACTTCATCATCACCATGTGAATGCTGGAACCATTAGTATAGAAATATTGGAACAATATCATCATCTGGAATATGCACTGTGGTGGGCACTTTGGTAGACGATGTTGACTTACTAATCCTTTCGGACCAAACAATCCTAGTCATACATACCAATTTATATAGGGATCAAATAGTCCTTGTATGGATTACTAATCCTTTCAAACCAAACAAGCCTAGCCAGACATACCAATCCCCCTAGGATCTAGCCAGTGCTGACATACCAATCCTAGACTGAGCTTCCATACCAAGGCTCCAAGAAACTACTCCCTCTTTCGAGGGTGATCCTTTCGGACCCATCATCTTCACTCCTTCTTTCAAAGGATATCCTATTGGACCATCATATTCACTCCTTCTTTCGAAGGAGGTCCCATTGGACCATCATCATATTCACTCCTTCTTTCGAACGAGGTCCTATAGGACCATCATCATCATCACTCCTTCTTTCGAATGAGGTCCTTTCAAACTCATCATCATCACTCCCTCTTTCAAGGGAGGTCCTTACAGATCACACCAATCTTGTCTCAAAAGTATTCGAACTTTATACGAGAGAGAGGCTTAGTCTACACATCAGCAACTTGTGCATCTGTAGGAACATACTTGAGATTTACATCTCCCTTCTACACCATATCCCATATATAGTGATATTTGATCTCGATATGCTTTGATCTAGCATGAAACAATGGATTCTATGAAATCTTGATACAACTCCGATTATCGCAGAGAATATCAATCACATCTATTTTTGCATCAAACAATCTTGCCAACATCTTGCGAAGACAAACTGCTTCACTACAAGATGAACATGTTGCAACGTATTCAGCTTCTGTTGTACTAAGAGCAACACATGGTTGATTTTTGCTGAGACATGAGATCATACCTGATCTGAAACTAAAACAACATCCTGAAGTGCTTTTTCTGTCTTCGACACTTCCAACCCAATCTAAGTCTATATACCCGTACAACCTGAACTCACTATCTAATGCATATCTGAGTCCATAGTCCAACGTACCTTTTAGGTACCTCATCACATGTTTTGCTACAATCAGGTGAACATGTCTAGGCTCTACCATATACTGCCTCAAGGTGTTCATAGAAAAACATATATCTGGTCTAGTGTTGGTCAAATACATTAATAAGCAAATAATATGTCTATACATTATAACATCTACTGTCTCTGATGAAGCATCGTTCAATATATTAAAGTTTTTCACCATCGGAGTAGTCATGTCCTTACAGTCCAACATCCCAATTCTCTTTAGGATCTCAACAATATATTTTCCATGATTTAGGAAAATTTCATCTGGAAACTACCACGCCCCAAGACCTATAAAATCGTGCATCATCCCAAGGTCTTTCATCTCAAATTCTGCAGCAAGCCTCTTCTTAAATTCAATGATGGGTTTGTCTTCTCCTGTCAAAAATAGATCATCCACACACAATAACAATATCATAGGTTCATCATCTATGACCTTATAATAAAGATTGGAATCTTCTTTACTTTTGGTAAAGCCCAAGCTCATCAGGAAACCGTCAATTCTTCCATACCATGCTCTGGGTGCTTGCTTCAACCTATATAATGATTTCTTCAGTTTACATACATGTGTTTTTCCGTCATCAATTTCAAATCCTTTTGGTTTCTCGATGCATACTTCCTCTTCTATCTTTCCATTCAGTAAAGTTGTCTTCACATCCATTTGATGTAACTTCGATTCCATCTTAGATACAAAGGCAAGGATGGTTCTAATTGAAGTATATCTAGCCACATGAGAAAACGTCTCCTCATAATCAATTCCTTCCTGTTGAGAGAACCCCTGAGCTACGAATCTTGCCTTGTACTTTTCAATGCTTTCATTTGCTGAATTTTTTGTTTTGAAAATCGATTTTGATGAAACTACTGACTTGTCCTGGTACCACATCCCAAACATCATTCTTTATTATGGATTGGTACTCTTCAATCATAGCATCCAACCATTCATTCTTCTTTTCCGCTTCTTCGAAACATGTGGGTTCTTATTCAACAAGGTTGCACATCAAGGCTACGTAACTAGAGTATGGACTTGGTCTCTTGCTTTCTCTACTTGTTCCTTCTGGGGAACCATATTTTCCTGCATTTTGGATTATTTCTCGTGCCCAAGCTAGTCTTCTCTTCTGTGGATTTATCTCATGAGGTGGTTCCTCAGGTCTTTGAGGTTCTATCATGTCATGAACCTCTGGTAAATGCTCTTCTTCAATATTCCTATCTGGTGCATTTTTAGTTTCTGTAACTCTAGGAGCTTCATGCTCCTCTTTATCCTCATGAGTATTCTTAGGCTTGTTGAAAGTTGTATCTTCATCAAATGTAACATCTCTGCTAAGTTCAATATGGCGGTATCCTGGGATGTAGATATAGTAAGCCTTTGATTTCTCACTCTAACCCACAAATATCCCCTTCCTTCCTGAAGGTTCCAACTTTAATCTCTTCTCTTTTGGAATGTGTATGAATACTGGACACCCAATTATATTCAGATGACTGACTTCAGGCTTCTCACCGGTAAATATCTCTTCTGGAGTCTTGTTTCCAAGAGCACTGTGGGAGATTCTATTATGCACATAAACTGCGGTTCTAGCTACTTCAACCCATAGATGCATGGGTAGGTCTTTATCATGGATCATGGCCTTCACTGCTTCCATGATAGATCTATTATTCCTTTCAGCTACACCATTTTTTTGTGGATTATAGGGGATAATAAGCTCCCTCTTAATCCCTTCTTGTTTATAGAATTCTTTGAAATCACCTGACGTGTATTCTCCTCTATTATCTAACCTTAGTATCTTGATCTTCTTTTCAGAAAGGTTTTCAACAAGAGCCTTAAACTCTTTAAACTTTTCAAATACTTCACTCTTATTCTTTATGAAATAAATCCATGTTTTGTGAGAATAATCATCAATAAAAGAAGCATAACAAACATACTTGCTTAATGAAGTAGTTGACATTGGTCCACAAATGTTGGAGTCGACAATGCCCAATATGCCTTTTGCTTTGCTATCACTACTTAGAAATGGGTTCTTTGTACTTTTTCCTTGTGCACATCCTTTGCATACCCCTTCATGATCAACCTAGATTTCTGGTAATCCAGTCACCACTTTACTCACTATTGGTAAAGCTTTGTAGTGTACATGAGCTACTATTCCATGCCATAATTCACAAGGACTCATGGTACGAGCCATTAGTGTTGAATATGCATGTCCCTTGAGTTTATAGAGTCCTCCTTCCTCAACTCCAATAAAAACTGCATCATTGATTTGTAAAATTAGTCACAATGGATCTATTGAACAAGAATATCAATCACAAAGATGTAAAACAATTTGGAGTAAAAACTGTGCAAGAGAGATGCATCAGTGCTCTATAATACAGAATAGTAGAATTAGAATACAATACAGTCACAATGAATGAGCAATTCGAATTAACCAAGGAGGTCATTCGAATTAACTGCATGGCATAGCTTGGCTCCAACTAGGAATCCTCATCATCAATCAATGGTGGTCGTCAATGCACAAGTAATTGTCAGACAGGTGTCAAATTGAGTCTAAATGAGTGTAATAAGTGTAACTGATGGTAAGTGGCACTAATATAGGGATGGAGGCTCAGTGGAGGGCGCATGAGGGGTTAATTGCACTCAGAATAGGTAGTCAAGGCTCATCGGAGGTCAATCCGAGTGGTAACAATAGTTAGGAGTTAGTCTAGCCTCAAATCAAGGAAGGACAACAAACTAACTGAAGTGAAACTGATTGGTAGGTGAGAAAAGTCACCCTTCTGCAGTGGAAGGTGAGAAGTGGGAACCTCCCTGGCTAGGAGGGATAAATATGGGTGGAAAGTATCTCTCGAGTGATGAAAGAATAGGGACTAGGTGCTGGAGGCATCAAACTGGTGACTGGGCAGTATGCGGGTGCATGCAATGCATGCAGAATGCATGCAAAATAAAAAATGCATGCAAAGTACATACTGAATGATGAGATATCCTAACACCCCCCCTCAAGCTATACTATGATGTAAAAAATAAATTTAGGGCCCTGGTTACTGAGACCAAAGGTCACCCCAACACAATAATCCAAAAATGCTGAAAATAAGCTAAGTGAGGAAAGAGGGAAAACCCAGTGGGAAGAAAGCCCCCCCTCAAAGCTAAACATAAAATGGATATTATTTGTCTCCACCATGATGGAACTCACCCCCAATAGTGAATGGAGGTAAGAGAACTTCTTCTCAGTGAAGCTCTTGGTGAAGATGTTTGCAATTTGCTCATTAGTAGGGCAATATTGCAGAATGATGGTGCGATCATGCACCAACTCTCAGATGTAGTGCATATGAATCTCAATGTGCTTGGTCCTCTGCCGCTGAACTAGATCAGTGGATATTTTAATATCAGTTTGATTGTCACAAAATAGGACAGGTGAAGTAGTGCTGCCAAAATCAAACTCAGAAAGAATACCCTGCAACCAAATTGCCTGAATGCAGGCATTGACTGCCCCTCGATACTCTGCCTCTGCTGAAGAACGTGCAATGGCTGCCTGCTTTTTGCTTGACCAGAAAATAGGGGCATGGCCAATCATGAAAACATATTCGGAAGTGGACTTCCGATCTATGCTATCACCCGCCCAATTTGAATCAGTAAAACCAATGAAATCTAGCTCAGAATCTGCAGCATAATGTATGCCAAAATGTCTTGTACCTTGCACATACTGCAAGATCCGATTGGATACCCACCAATGAAGCTCATGGGGATGCTGCATATACCTCGATACAGCACTCATGGCATATAAAATATCAGGCCTTGAGTGTGTCAAGCAAAGTAGTGAATCAATCAACTGTCGATACATAGTGCAATCTGCAAGCGGTGTGGAATTTCCCTCCTCAAGACTGATTCCTGAGAGGAATGGAAATGGAGCAGCCTTACATTATACCATATTAAACTTTAATAGTAGGTCTTTAGCATACTTTTTCTGAGATAATGTGATCCCATCAAAATTTTGAGCTATCTCCAAGCCCAAAAATTGCTTAAGCAAGCCCAAATCGCTCATATCAAAAGCTAGATTTAAAGCGGTTTTCAGCTTGTTAATTGTAAGGAGAGTGCTACCAGTAATGAGAAGATCGCCAACATATAAAAAAACAATCAGAAAATTACCTTTAACTTGTTGTAGGTACACATTCGGATCATATTTTCATCTTTTGAAATTCTGAGAAAGAAGGAAGGAGTCCATCTTTGCGTACCAAGCTCTTGGGGCCTGTTTCAATCCATACAAAGATTTCTTCAACCTGCAAACTAATGATGGATCTTACATGTATCCTTCTGGTTGCTTCATATATAATTCTTCATCAAGGTATCCATGTAAAAAAGCACTCTTCACATCCATATGGTGCACTTCCCAGTGCTTGGATGCAAAAATGGCCAAAACTAGGCGGATGGAATCCATCTTTGCAACTGGTGCAAAAGTCTCTGTGTAGTCCATTCCTTGGACTTGGGAGAAACCTTTTGCCACCAACCTAGATTTTTATATACTGATAGAGCCATCAGCAGAAATTTTTTTGTGGTAGATCCACTTACATTGGACCAATTTTCTTCCAGGTGGAAGAAAAACTAGCTCCCATGTATTGTTCTTTTGAAGAGAACTGTACTCTTCATCCATGGCGGTTTGCCATCGTGGATCTCGGTGGGAATGATAGTATGATTTGGGATCTAAACTAATAATCAAATAACATTTCTCAGATAATAATGGATCAAAAAATGAAAGAGCCATACCTGCTCTTTGATAGTCTTCTCTTGTTCTCCTTGGATCAGCAGGATTTCCAATGTTTGGAGCAGCAGATTGTAGAGTGTTTTGGGCCCACTTTTGTAACTGAGGAAGATCATTATGGTCGGATTCTGAACCTGATATGTCATGGAAATAAAATTTTGATAAAATATCAGAAATATCAGTCCCAATGCTTTCTTCATATTCTCTCGAATCTTCTTCTTGTGGAGGCTTCGGATCGACAGTGTTTTCCTCAACTAGTTTCAAATCTGGCAGCGGTTCTTCAAACTTCACACTTCGCTCTATGAATATATTTTTGGATCTGATATTCATGAGTTTATATGCTTTTGATTCTTCCCCATATCCTATGGATCCAAATCCTTTATCTTATCAGAAGGAATTCTAGCCCATGCCGTTGAGCCAAAAACCCTCAAATTGGACACATCCGGTTTGCGACCAGTGAATGCTTCGAAAGGAGTTTTACCTTTCATGGATGAATGTGGAACTTGGTTCTGAATGTATGCAGCAACATTCATGGCTTCAGCCCAAATATTTGCAGCCAAACCTTTTGACTCAATCATGCAGGTAGCCATCTCTTTCAGTGACCGATTCTTCCTTTCCACTACTCCGTTCTGTTGGGGTGTGTAGGGAATTGTATGCTGGATCTGAATTCTTCTTTTGGCACAAATTTGAAGCAACTCAGTCTTGATATATTCTCTACCATGATCAGATCTAGAGCTTTGACCTTGCTCTTAGTGGCGGTCTCAACAGAAGCCTTAAAATCCTTGATTTTCCAAGCACTTATGACTTGTTTTTGAAAAAAAATACCCAAGTAAAGCGGGAGAAGTCATCAATGAATGTCAAAACATACCTTGAACCATTCATGGAAATATTTGGAAGCAGACCACTGATATTAGAATGTATGAGGCCCAAAATAGTAGAAGCTCTGCTAGCTTTTCCGTGGTCAAACTTGTGCTCAGGGTGCTTCCCAACAATGCAACCGGGGCAAATTCCCTTCGAGGAATGGAGTTGCAGAACAACATCAACCATGGATTTCTGTTGTAACAGCAGCAAATACTTGTAATTAAGGTGTCCAAACCTTTCATGCCAAATCTTACTAACCTTGTTTCCATGAGTGAGGAGAGAAGTGGGATTTTCAAGCGGCACAAAGTGAGAAAACTCATAGTATTTTGCAATGTGGTTTGCCTTTCCGACTGCAATAAGTCTTCCACTTTTGATATAAAAAATTTCAAATTTTTTAGGGTTGAATGTAACTTGCTTCGGTTCACCAGTGTGTGTCATTTGATACACATAAAGTAGATTTGAAGCCAAGGAAGGCACATAGAGAACATTCTGAAAACTTCCATGCTCTAAATGGATGGTACCTTTTACCCTTTGATGAAATTTTTGAGTCATCTCCCAAATGGATGGGAATGGAGCTGTTTGGATTGAATGAAGAGAAGGAGTCAATATTTGCATCCATATGATTTGAGGCACCGGAATCTATCAGTAGAGTGGTGGGTTTTGAAACAATTGCCATGAGTGCTTGACCTATTTCATGTTCATCATTTCTATCCTTCTTCCTTGCACCGTCAAAAAGACATATGTTGTCATTTTCCAAAAGGAGGGCCATTTGATCTATTGTTTTCTTCATGAGTGAACTTTCAGGATGAAATCCACGGTTTCAATACAAACACTTAGATTTTTCTTTACCCTCTTTACCCTTTTGCTTGTTCCTTGAACCAGATGGTGCATCCAATTGCTTGCCTTTCTCTCTTTGCTTGTTTGGTACGAATTTGGGCTTATCTTTCTTTTGCTTTCCTTTTCCATTCGAATTCTTGGATCCTTGAACAAGTAGGGATGAATATTTGGAGCTTATGGACCCCATTTGAATCAAATTGTCATGCTCTTTGGTAATGGATTCAATGAACGCATTCAAGGTAGGCATCACATCCAATTCGGGGTAGTTAGCCGACCGGAATTGAAAGTAGGGACAAATACCGAGAAATATTTACCAAGCTTTGAAAGAATGGAGAGGATCAATTTCTTATCCTCTTTCAAAACACCACTGTTCTTCAACTGTAATGCCAAGTGCTTGAATTTTGTGAAAAACTCATTGATGGTCTCAAAATTCTCAGGACTAAGAGCAATCAATTCATTCTCTAATTGAAAATCTCTAAGCTCGTCCCGCTTGCCAAAAAGTTTTCCAAGTTGCTCCCAAAATTCTTTTGGAGTCTTCAATCCGTTGAGATGGAATTGAAGATCCTTGGAGATGGAGAGGCAAAGAAGACCATAAGCTTCATCAAGCTTATTGAAGTGTTTTTTTTTCTCAAGCAATGTGTTTGGCTCCAATTCTAGACCCACGGTGACTCTATATTACCCTTTTGAGCACAATATAATCTCCATGTCATCTTTCCAATCAAAATAATTGAAAGGAGTTAGCATAGGCTTTGGAGAAGAGGAACCCATCACTGATGGTGAGTGCAATTGATTGTGAAGAAACTGCAAATCACAAGATAGCGAATGCACTTGATGGAGATGATAAACCTGCAAACCACAATCAAAACAAGAAAAATAAGGTCGAACAATCCACCCTTTTAGAGTTGTATCACACCTGGGATTGGAGATCAAGCAAGCTTGAATGGATCCAATGTATCAAATCCAGGAATTATGTGGAAAACTCAAGCTTATGGAGTGGATTAGAGTGTATTTTCTGCTTTGCATGCACATGAGCAAATGCACATGATATTTTGCATGCCAAAACTTCAATAATTTTGAGCAAATTCACTCCATTCTTCATGTAGAACACCTATAGGAGAGAGATCTTGTCCCTGCAATGGCTCTGATGCCATGTAAAATTAGTCACAACAGATCTATTGAACAAGAATATCAATCACAAAGATGTAAAACATTTTGGAGTAAAAACTGTGCAAGAGAGATGCATAAGTGCTCTATAATCTAGAATAGTAAAATTACAATACAATACAGTCACAATGAGTGAGCAATTCGAATCAACCAAGGAGGTCATTCGAATTAATTGCATGGCATAGCTTGGCTCTAACTAGGAGTCCTCATCATCAATCAGTGGTGGTCATCAATGCATAAGTAACTGTCAGATAGGTGTCTAACTGAGTCTAACTAAGTGTAACTAATGGTAAGTGGCACTAATCGAGGGATGAAGGCTCAGTGGAGGGCGCATGAGGGGTTAAATGCACTTAGAATAGGTAGTCAAGGCTCATTGGAGGTCAATCGAAGTGGTAACAACAGTTAGGAGTCAGTCTAGCCTCAAATCAAGGACAAAAAACTAACTAACTGAAGTGAAACTAGTTGGTAGGTGAGAAAAGGCACCCTTCTGCAGTGGAAGGTGAGAAGTGGGCGCTTCCCTGGATAGGAGGGATAAATATGGGTGGAAAGTAGCTTCCGAGTGCTGGAAGACTAGGGACTAGGTGCTGGAGGCATCAAACTAGTGACTGGGCAGCATGCGAGTGCATGCAATGCATGCATGCAAAGTACATGCTGAATGATGAGATATCCTAACATGATTGTCTTCCCCTTTGGCCACATAAGAACTTCACCATCTACAAATGCAACTCTAAGACCTTTCTTATCTAATTCTGAGATATAAAGAAGGTTCTTTTTCAAACCTGGAACATATAGGACTTCCTTCATCTTCATGGAATTTCCAAAGTCCAACTTGTAAGTAGCCTCTCCCATTCCTTTGATAGGATATTGGTAATCATATCCAAGCTTCACTTTGCGTGGAGAATATTTCTGCATAAGGTGTGAAAAAGATTCTTTGTATCCTATCATGTGTTTGGAGGCTCCACTGTTTACTAACCAAGTGTCATTTCCATGTGATACTGAACCAGTGAGGGCTAGAATTAGAACATATTCTTCATTGGAATCTTCATCTTCTCTGGTCTTGATTTCGTCATCATGTTCATCATCCTCGACTACATGGGCATGAAATATTTTCTTCCGCTTCTTGAATTGTTCATCTCTAAGAGGACAATTTCTTGCAATGCGTCCCATCTTGCGACAAGATAAACATTCAAAGGAGGAGAAGTATCTCCTAACCCTTTTGTTCCTTTGAGATCTTCTAGGAGAGTGGTCATGAGAACGTACATCATTCTTTCTTTTGTTTCTTCATTTGGTATGGGTTTCCAAAGCTTGATCTTCATTATCATTTAGTTTCTCTTCTCTTTCTGCTATCCTTTCTTCTTCTTGCACACATTCTTCCCATAGTTGTCTAAACTTGATCAATCTCTTCCTAGAGCATATGCGACAAAAAAAAAGTTCCCAATCTCTTGGAAGACCATTCAAGGTGGTCATCACAACTTCTTCTTCTTCTATCATGTCTCCAATAGCTTGTAATTGTTCTTTGATCTGAGATAGTCTAGTGAAATATGGCTGCATAGTCTTTGACTTCTGAACCTTCATACCCTTGAGTTGATTTCTCAAGGTAATCTTCCTATTAATTTTCTATCTTTCAAACATACTGGTTAAAGAATCAAACATTTCTTTTGGAGTCTTCTTTGAGGACACTTGAGGAATCAAGTGATCTTTGATAGAGTCAGCTATGATCCTCTTAGCCTTGATCATATTCTTCTCGTGTCTTGCTTTGGTCTCATCTCCTTCTGGTTCTGCAACGTCTTCCTTTATAAATCCTTCTAGGTCATGTTCTTCAAGAATGAGCATGACTCTATATTTCCATGCCCTGAAGTTCTCAGCTCCTTCAAGCTTCTCATTAATCTTGGTAGTGCTTGTCATTTTGATAATATGAGAACTTCAAATGGAAATAGAATGGAGATAGTACTTACTAGTAAAGTTGTCCTTTTGAAAACTACTTCTACCTTGACCTAGGGTTTGATAGAGAAACCCTAATTTTCCAACTTCAGGATATTGAGAAACTGATTGGAGGAAAAGATGCGCCTCCTTAAGGCGAGTTGAGCAATGTACTATTTCTCCCAAATCTGTGAGCAGATATTCCAAAAAAATTGATTCCCTAGTTCTCCGGGTTGTAGTGGTGGACCCATAAAGGAAAATTATCGGAATTGAATTCTGCTTCGACAGAAATATGCACCCTAGTGAGGCGAGTTAGATGCACCCTCTTTTTCAGCTTAATTGTGGAGAGAGCTCCTGGAATAAGAAACCCTAGTTTCTTGCAGTTGTAGTGGCTACACAATGTTTTTTTTCATGCTTGCTCTGATACCATGTTAAGTTTTTACTTGTTTAGCATAATAACATTAAACAATATAATCATTGAAAGAAAATACAAGTACAAGAGTCACAAAGAACACAACGTTTCTCTTGGGGAAACCATAAGGGAGAAAACCTCGACAAAGCTTCCTCAATATAGAATTCACCAAGTACAAGATAAAACCCCAAGACAAAACAACTTCTCTCCTTCACCGACGAACTTCTCTCTCTCTCCTATGCGAACTTGAGTGAGTGAGTGGATGGATACAAGCGAGAAACTCAACCTCTTATTTATATTCTTCAGTTGAGGTGACTTTTCCCCAACAGGGCTGACTTGTTAAGTACATAATAAAAAAAAAATATTTTTTTGATTCTTCTAGGCCGACACAATTCCTAGGGTTTACATTGACTCTTTCAATGACTCTTACATTATCAATTACATCAATGACATCCCCCAAAGGAGGAATAACAATAATACAATAGATAAGTACATTTAGAATATATTTCGCAGTTACATTTCGTTAACATATTTTAGATTATTTGTTCCTCATCCATTCTTGAGGTGTTGTATTTCCAGTTATAGCCCTTGTAGTTTGTATGAAGCACTTGTTCTGGTCTCCAACCAGTATCCGCTCTCCACCATCACAATGCTCACACCCTTGGAAAAAGTCAATACCTATGATGTCTATAGTCCATATGATGAAATCCTTCCCTCACCCATTTATCCCCTTTTTCCTACATATTTGGCCTCCAAAAACCCAAAATCCCTAAGTTGGTAAGAAAATGGAAAAAAAATCAATTATTTCCCTAAAAAATAATTAAATTCCTTCAAAAATGTCAAATTCCCCAAAAAAGAAAATAAAAGAAAAAGAAAAAGGAGAAATTATTCAAAATAAAGGAGAAAGGAGGAAAAACTTAAAATACCACGGGCTGCTGCCCAATACCATGGGCCAATACTCCACCACCCAAAATTGTTATAAAAAGATGGTGGAGGTCCCTCATTTCACATGCATTCACTCTTCCTATTGTTACTCTGGCGGAATTACTATTGAACCCTAGCCTCCACATTTGAGCTTACGTTCCCATAATAGAATTGTGGCCACCATATTGAGCATTCAGAGGAGACCCCAACATCTACTCACCATTTCAAGGTAAAAACTCATTGTAAATTTGTTCCATATAATACAAAAAGAAATAACATTCTTTGATTCGTAACCATTGTTTATCGAATATCTCATGAAAATTGATGCTTAATGCTTAGTTTATTTTTTTATTTTTTACTGTAGTAATTTCTCATGTTTTTACTTTCTTTTATTTTTATTTGCATGCACACACCCACATTCACAAATGTTAAACTAAGTAGCTCACAGCTCTTAGTAAGTGCATTTATGCACTTGCTAGTGTGAATAACCTAGCTACAAAGTAACAATTCAAATGGGAATGCATGCACTTGGTGAAAACAATAAATAATAGTAAATAAAAATTAAAACTACTTAAAGCAAATGCAAAGAAAATGCATGAACAATAAATCTATTCTAATACATTTTTCTCTTTCACAAACAAAGGGGTAAGGAAAGAATGTTTTATTTTATTGCATAAAAAATGGTTTCTTACAATAAGGAGTAACCTTAGAGAAATGGAGACAAATGGGCCCTTGTAGCCGTGCGGAAGGGAATGCTCTTGGTATCCAAAGTATTTGCTTGTTCTCCACCAACTACTCACAAGGTGCCAAATTCAAATGGAGTGAAATTTGAACACAAATCGGTGACTCAGGGTTTCAGTATAATTCGGAGAATGTCAGTAAGTTAGCAAATGAAAAAATTGTGTGTAAAATGGAAACCTTCACCACTTATTTATAGAAATAATTGGATGATGTAGCTAGGAAATGAGCATAGTGTGCAATTTTTGGGTCTTAACATGATATTCTCTTAAAAATAAAGTATTATTTAAAAAAAATAACAAATATAAAATATAAGAGAAAGAGATATACAGCCTATCCAATTTGATTTCCTTTTCAAATAGTTATCAATTAAATTGAGTTAACCACAGATACACCAACAAAACTATCAACAATTATAATTAAAACATAAATATACATAACACAAGAAATGAAAAGAAAAGGCATATATCAACTCATTTGCAAATGTTTTATAACATAGTTATGAATTCCAAAAATCCTTTGTGGGAAGTGAGTCACCTAGTCCTGGTAGAGCATGAAGTTAAGAATATTTATAGGTTTTTACATGATTAGAATCTAATTAAACAAAACATTGGATGGGGAGTATCGTAATTACAAATGATATATATATAAGAATTATAAATAGATATGAAGAATGGTATATTTCATAGCAAAAAACATGCATCTCACATTAATGTAGTAAATGTTTTATAGGTTGAAATATATATTATTGGATTTGAAATGGTTCAAATATAGTGTATATCATTATTGTTGTTAACTACATATCTATTATTATATTTAATAACTAAGATTTAATAAAATGAATTATTTAATTTTTAAATAATATTTTTGTTGGTATCTTTAATTTTTAACTTGAATAAATAGAGTAGGAAATTTGTGCTAAAACACCAAATAATTTAAGTAGGAAATTTTTGTTAAAACACCAAATAATTTTAGTAGGAAATTTTTGTTAAAACATCAAATAATTTTTTCAGTTATCTAGTCTATTGGTTGTAGCTTGGGTGGTTGGGAGGAAAGATTGTTGCCCTTCTCTCTCAGGTTCAATTCTTATAAATAACAAAAAAAAAAAAAAACTTTTTATGGACATATTCATGATTATCAACCTTAATTTCCTCGACTTTACAAATATCTCAACCATGTTATAATATGCTGTTTTCAAAAGTTTTTCTGCAACAACAGTTGAACGATGAAAGAAATAAGGATGGACTACACTCTTGATTTCTTTATCTATGGAATATGTGGTTCCCATCCCATCGTCATAAAAACTTTTTACTTCTCATCAATTAGGCAAACTTACTTTCCTCTTATACGCAATTGAAAGTTGGCATGCATGGCTCATATGGAACCTTGTATATTAAGTATTTTTTATTAACTCTCCATATATTAAAATGTTGGTTTTTAGTAGCCAATGACAACCACTACATCATCAAAGATAAAATCCAAATGACCAAAGGTCGGATTCAATGAATAGTAACTCATCATAACCATAATAATAGAAAATTTAGGCATACAATTCAAATAATGTTAAATTGGATTTTGAATATTATTTACCATTAAAGACTTAACATATAATCCAAATCACTTTGACTTAGACATTGACTATTAAGACATAAGACGCCGATATTTGGTTTCGGTCTCAAACGTCATAAAAGTATGGTTAATAATGACGGACTTTCAAATATGTAAATCATTTTGATTTAATAATCGATTATATGTTTTAAATGTTTGGTTTATAATGATGGAATTTCAAATTAATAAAGAAAATTTTAATGATTTATAATTTTTGTAAAGTTAATTTTGATGAATTTTATTAATTTTTAAATGTGTAATTATAAAATGTTTGGCCTTTTTTTATAAATATTCAAAATTTTAAAACTTTAAATAGTTTTGAAACAATTTTAACTATTTTTAAATAACAAAAATTATCCCATAAAAAATAAAGTAAATTATTTTTTATAAATATATTGAAATCAAAATGGAAACGCCAACCAAACCACACAAAACTTTCAATCCCACCGTCACATTTATCTCGATGCGTTTAGCGCTCCTTTACTCTTTTCTATTTTATGATTCACGTCAAACGTTTAAAGCTTTGAAATAAGGTCATTGGAAAATCATACCATTTTTAATCTCAAATTATAAATTTCATCAAGATTACTTAACTAAATTTAATAATAAAAAATAAAAAATGAATTTTTTATTAAAATATTATTTATATTTTTAAATTTAAAACCGTCTTACATTAGCCACGTTTAATTAACTATTTTGTTAACACATTAGAAATAATTTTTTTATTAATATATTATCTGTATTTTTTACCAATTACTTGAAAACACTTAAAACTGTCTTACATAAAAGTAGGGAGTTGTCTTACATAAAAGTATTAAAATAAAGGTAGAGAGTTTCATATATATATATATACAATATTCATAAAAATAACCAACCTAAACGTTTGACCTCACATTCTCTTTTTTTTTAATTGTCATCATTAACTACTAAAACTAATCCATTAAGCTCTTAATCCAAAATATATAAACTTACATATTTAAATAAATAAATTTATTTCTCTATTCAAATTTTTATTGCAAAACATTAACACCCATACACATAAATACATAAATAGAGTTACATAATTTTTTTAATAATTTTTACAACAACTTTATCGTTGGTGTTGGAGCCTAATCTTTGGTGTGAGGAATATTATTGTGAAAAGAAGATCAAGAGTTACCAAGGAATCCAATAAACACCTTAAAAGTTGAAACCACTAATCATCCATCATGTATTAATATGTACATTTGTATGTATTAATATGTACATTTGTTAATAGAAAAATGTGCTTAACCTCTATATTCTTATGTTTTTGTGCATAATTCCCTATCTTCCCAATCGGGGCATCTAATAGTGGTATCAGAGCTATCATTGAATCCAAGTCCTGTGTCAATTTGTAGAGCTGCATTATCCACATTCCTGCTTCAACCCATTAGTCAAACCATTCAACTGCCCTCTGCTCCTTTAATTTTTCCACCTGCTCCTTTAGTTTGCTATCTCTACTATTTGAAAATCTTCCAACATTTTATTGCTTTGTTATGTTATATGAGCATGATGATGTGAAGATATTGCTCTACCATATTCTCGTCAGTCTACTGTAATGGTTGTGAGCTAAAGCACCAGCATTGCACAATGAGTTGTAACTGAGAACCCTAGCCACATTTGAAGCTGCTAGCTATTGATGGCATCCATGCCTAGTGTTGCGACCTCACTGCAAGCTGTGTTGAAGCTATGTGGAACCTGCATTGAAACTCCTCTACCAGGCTATGAGACCATAAGTGTTAATTTTTCGATAATTTCATTCCATTATCATTCAGGATCACTAAGAGAATAACATGTACAACATATCTACATCATATCAATCATAAACACAATAATGCAAGCACACAAGAGACACAAAGTTTCCTCGGGGAAAACTAAGAAGGTGAAAAACCCCGCAACTTCCTCAGAGATAGAATAATCCCCAATACAATATCACAAGGATCAAACCCAATAAGATGTCTCTAGTAGATACTCCTCCTCCTCCACATGTGCACCACTTTCTCACTTAGCTATGCGAGCTTGAGAAGTGAGTGAATGAATAGAATGAGAGAAGCACACCCTCTATTTATACTTGACTTGACCTGCCAATAAACCAATCAGGGCCGACCTCCTTATGAGGTCTAATAACCCAACCACATGACCTAACTAGGGCCAACCCCACACTAGTGGTCTAATAACCCATCAATACAAATGACGACACTTGTAATATAACTTGCGACACTTGCAGATACAAATGAAGACACTTCCAATCAGAGGAATATAACATCTCTGTTGGATATACAATAAAGTACAAATATAATACATAGAAGAATATCTTCCCAAGTTACAAATACATCAACAATTAGAATATTCTTGTGTTTACTATATATTGCATACTCATGAAGACTAGTGAAGTATATTGTTGTTGAGTTGAAGTGTAGAGTATCATTGCCACTAATATTATTGTTGCTATGCATTGAAATTGTAACTATGGTGGAGTAATGATTTTATTGAAATGAAAAGTCAGTTTTTAAAGAAATCATAAGTCATTATTATTTGAAGACATCATTTTACTAAGTTTGCAGAGAACTTGTTGGATTGTTATCACAATATTGTGCATACTACTTGTATTAAAAAGATTGTAGAAGATTGCTTGCCCTCCAATATCTCATTATTGTGTGTGGAGTTGGAGTATCTACGTTGGAGGTTGAGACTTGCATGAAATCTGGTGAAGTCTGTCGATGGTGAAGATGCCATTTTGTTTAAGGATGCGATTATAGACTACTTGGGACAAATGAAAATGGTGAACGTGTGACCTGTGTGTATTGAAATGGAGATCCCTTGAATGGCATGTGAGTGGTGAACCCATTGTGAACGAGTTCTCTCCTTCAATGACCTGTCCTCAACCTATGTGAAGGAAGATTCCCTTTGCTAGTGAATTGCAAGAAGAAACACATTCCTATTTGCATGACGTAGAGACCACTCTCCAAAAGTAGCATAATGATTATTTAATAGGCCATCAAATCACGAGAGAACTATTTCCATGGCTTCATTTCATTAATCCTTCCATTGATAACACATGATATTTTGCATATAATTGTGATATGTGGGCTATGGTCGCTTATTTTTTTCAATTGCTCGTGTAGCATTGCTGATCAGATTTGTACATTTGTTGATTGAGTATTATACTAGTCTCTCAGACCAGACATGGAGAATCTCATAATGTTTTAAAAAAATGCAACATATATGCAAGGATTCACTTCAACCTCTCGAAGTTGATCTCTACCATGGTGATCTTTTTCTTTGTTGATTCATTATCTACATTTCAACTTCACATAGTTTGAAGTGTCTATGTCATATAGCTTCACCATTGTCATTGAGCATGATTGTAGCTGTTAATGGCATACTGTGAGCTTACATGCACCTAAGTGTTAATGGCCACACAAAATTCATATGATGTGGTTCATAAATTTCATATGAAGGTTGTAATGAAGTAATTAGGTTTGCTTGACGCTTATGTGGAAAAATATTGTAGACGTGTGCCTTGAATTATTTTCAAAGACTAAGGTGTAACTTGTACTACAATAGTGCTGCAAATATTGTATTAGACTGCTGTAAAAGGTGGCAGAGACATAGGTCTTCACTCTTCTTTGTCTCCCAAACATTGTTAAATTGTAGGCATTGTGAAGAAATGTTGTAGCTAAGCTTGCACATAAGATTTGGGACTGGTTTGGTGAGCCGACTTGAAGGATCCAAGAAAGTTTGTAGTTGTTGCTAAATTTGCTCCAAAATAAGATGAAGTAGCAAATCATTCATCAACTCAGGTATAACAGATTCATCAATTCAACATTTAGGAGTGTAACTTGCAAACTGTTGTTTGTTTCTAAGTTCTAGTGCATGTTTTTGATACTTGGATGTGTGTTTTTGTACAATATCAAAATTGAAGAAAAGTTGGATTGTATTGTATGTGGGTGCATTTTCGGCTGAGACCGACACCCTTCACCTTTTGAATTTGAATATGTTGAATCTTACTTGTAAAGGGTACAGTTGCAAGAAGCCCTACGTTTGGTTGAGTCATTTGTACTTGGTCCTTCCTGCACAAGGATGCCTCAAATAGTCCTCACTATGTCTCAAACTGAAGAAACATTAGAGTTGTTCAACACTCTCATACTTACAGGTGTAGACGACTCCATCATAATCAGAAAAAAACTCTCCAAATTGTCATCAATCAATTACAGGATTTGAAATCCAAAGAGGACAATGTACATGCCATAAATCAACATTCTGAATTAGTATTTGTTTAGAGAAAACCTCTATTTGAAGATGATTCCTATCAACTGCTAACACATAGTGAAATAGTGTTAGAATATGTACAAACTATTCAAAGTTCTAGATGCCAACATTGTGACCAAGTTGTCCATATGAAATATTAGTGTTTTAATATTTATCCTTGTCATAATTGTGGGAAGCATAACCATTCTTCAAATCAGTGTGTGAAGCTGAAGAAACCTACAGGAGTGAAACTTGTAGTAGAATATTGTATCGCTTCTTACCTTGTACCTAACAGGGGGGAACATGATGTCATGCTTCAAGTTTTGAAGCCTTGTCATTCTGACAACAAGAAGTCATGTTCTTCTTCAAGTAAGCCAGATTTGAGCCACATTGAGTTTGGAAGACCAAATTTAGAGATGTAGCATAAAGATAGAAGAGAACCATGCTCTAGAGTACTCATGTGTTTTGTGTCTAGTTTTGACACCATAAGACTTTCCTCTTTTCACGTTGTTCCTAACAGGGGGGAATGAATACCATAAAAAACAAGCAAGCGAGAACAAGCGAGCCAGAACAAGCGATCCTGAAACGCCATGTTCGAATGATCTCCATAGTTTCTGGTTATCCTAAAACCACACATGTAGCAAAATAATTCAGCTTCTATGAGACATAAGATGGTGGTCCCCAAACCACCACTCCAGAGAACCTATGAGCCTTCGTGCCAAGTTCTAGAAAGAACCTCTGAGCCTTTGTGCCAAGTTCTAGAAAGAACGTCTTAGCCTTTGTGCCAAGTTTGAGAGTTTGTCGTCAGCCTTAAACCACACACATAGTAGAAAATTCCAGCTTCTGCTAGTCCCTTTGGTTGGTGGTCAACCAAAACCACCTCTTCAGAGAGCACTTGTATTTAGTAGGAGAAGTTAACTTCTACTAACTTGCTTGGAAATTCAGATTGTGAAGTCGGAAATGTTTAGCAAGTGGTAGTTGTCCACTTCAAGTTATTCAAATCTCTTTTTCTAGGACTCACATACACCCATTTGGATTAAGGGGGGATTTGTTGGAGCCTAATACTTGGTGTGAGGAATATTATTGTGTTCAAAGAATACCAAAAGTCACCCGAGAGTCTAAGAGACACCTTGGAAGTTGACACCAAGGGTCATCCATCATGTATTAATATGTAAATATGTTAATTGAAAAATGTGCTTAATGCCTATATTCTTCTGTTTTTGTGCATAAATGCCTATATGCCCAATTGGGGAATCTGACAATTAGGACTCCATAATAATATTGTAGCTACTTATGCAAACAAAATGATAATATGCTTTATTCCTAGACTTTCTTATCAGGCATAATATTATTTATGCCTAGACTTTCGTATAGAGAATACTTTGAGAGATGGGAGAGGAAAGACAAACTATTGACATGAACAACTCATTTTCATCCATGAAAATATTATTTCCTAAAACTAATCTTACTATAAATATTTTATTATTATTTTATTTTTAAGTTTATGATACATAACGAGGTATTGTAAGTGGTAGAGTGGCGTTTTTATTGCAATCTATTCAGATTTATCCCATGGTCATCTTAATTCAATAAACCTTGGACTTAAGGCCTCATTTTTCCTATTTTTAAAACAAAAGATAAAACCAATATTTCTAATTATAGGACTATTATAATTAGTCCTCTTTTAGCCAAGTTATATGGAACTATCATAGAAAAGAAGATTAGCATATGGATAGAAACAGTCACAAAAAAAGAACTAAATACCAAACTAAATTTAGGGGATATCATTCAATTCTGGACCAACTTGTTACACTTAGGACCATTGTAGAGTAGTCTTGCAATAATAAAACCAATATGTTATGTTTTTTTGTTGACTTTAGAAAATAATTTGACATAGTGCTCAGAACTAACCTTTGGAATAGATTAGAAGAGATAAAATTTCATTTTGAGTTAAGAGTCGTTGTGATAAGGTTACATGATAATGTTATTTCCAAGTTTAGGATTATTGAGGGCTGGTTAGAAGAAATTAATTGTAATACAGGAGTCAAGAAAGGTTGTTCCTTGTTCCCTACACTTTTTGGTATATACATTAACAAGTTAGAGGGTTGTTTAGAAGAAGCAGGTTATGTCAACACGTATCTAGTTGGTATAGTCATCATCTGTATTCTTTATGTTGATGATATTGTTCTTATGGAAATGAGTCCCTATGATCTGTACAAGCAACTAAAAATTCTTAAGGATTTTTGTTCTAATAAGGTTATGACTCTTAATAATGAAAAAACAAAGGATATAATAATCAAATCTAAAATCATCACTTATGTTAATTTCATGTATGGAAACAACAACTTGGAGGAAGTGGCTTCATATAAATATCTCAGAATTGACATTCATCTCAAGCTTGATTGAAACTATAGCATTGAGAAAAGGATAAATGGAGGGAAGAAAGATTATTATGGACTTGAAAAAAATTGTAAATCAATAGACCTTTATTTAGCTTTGGGATACTAAGAAACTCCTCTTTGAGACACTTGTCACTCTTGCTATCTTATATGGGTGTGAAGTTTGTGAAGTTTTGGGTTGCATCATCTTTAGATAATATTGAAGAATGATAGTATTGGGATATACAATGATGGATTGTGTGCTACTATTGGTGAAATATCAATTATAAGGCATAAATAACTTTAATATTGTAAAATAGAGTTATCCCACATGCAACATGGAATACAATATCTTATAACCATTATTTATATAAGAGATGTGGAAAGCTATTTATCCCATGTGTTATGGTATGTAAATAGTCCATACCTCTGGCTATATAATAGAGGTGAAGGAGATCGTTTTGGGTATGTTGAAGAAACATCATTATGACACGATGTGAAGATGGAGTGTGATGTGATGCATATGTGAGGATGAAATGAACTATAAGATGGATATTTATGAAGAATAAAGAAGACGAAACATTCCTATGGATGTTTCCCCATTTTGGGTTTTACCACTTATATATGATGAATTGTTCTCTTGTATCTAATTTCTTACATAATTATTGTTGTTTGTATGGATAGAAGGCTAGAATAGTATATATTTGCTATTGATTTATATGTTAGTGTAAATGTATTGTTGTATGTTATGAGTATTCTTAATATTTTAACATGGTATCAAAGTTAGTTGCTATGCTCTACCTTCTTCGATAATTCTTTGAGTTTCTCTTACAAGCAACAATTCTTCAAATTTTAAGTTGGGTCCTCCATATTTTGTAGAATTGCCATCTGATCTATCAAATCCAAGTGATATTTTTTCTTAGATCTAGTCATTTTGTTACATGTTTGAGAATTGTTTTCAAACTCTAACCCTCGCCATTATTTTTTAGAAATTTTCAAAATTTTTCAAGTTTCTCTTGATTTTTTTTGTAGATCTGTTTTGGGATTAATCCCTAGTGTATTTTTGGGCGTGACCACCATAGAGCGGATACCCTAAAATAAATCATTCAACAATCATGAAAAAAACAGATTTATAATAGTTTGCAAACAAACTTATTTTTCAACAAAGAGAGAAAGTTTAAAGAATGGCTTACCTGGAGTCCAAATGTTCGATGTAGATTCTCCACACTGATAGGTTTAATCTTCCTCGAAACTCTTCAAGGTTTAATCTAAAACAAAAAAAGATTGAAAAGAAAAAGTAGTCATTATTGCATATAATAATTTATAAACTAATTGCTGATTGAAATGACCAAATTACAAGAACATAAAGATTGCACATAAAATCTTGAATTGGACAAGAAAGAGTGTTCTTTTATTAATAATGAGCAACAAATTACAATTGAAATTCTTTCACCTAATTTATGTTGTTGGCACCATTCTAAAACTAGAAATCCGGGATCCTCTAGCCCAAGCCCCTTCACACACTCATCCCAAATTAACTCTGAAAGATATGCCGAAAAGAATCACTACAATTATTTGGCACAATAAAGTCCACTAATGGTGACTGAGAATCAAGTCTCAAATATATGAAACAGGGTATTTGCAGACAAGGGAATAGGGTTTCAAATCTAGATGAATTTCAACAGCGAGAGGGTTCTCTCTCTTAGATTCAACATGCTTAATTTTCCTCTCCTCTGCCCTTTTTTATATTAGTGTGGAGGTAGTTAAGGAGTTTGAAATATTGATTTATGGGAATGGAAAGAACTGTTAATTTCGTGTAAAATAACATTATATTTTATTTTACCCTCACACATGCATGTACGTGATCTAGACATAGAGGAGTCGCTTGGACACAGGCTGTCCATGCATAGGCCGTGTACCTCTTGGAAAATTTTATTTTTTAAGAGATATTTCCAAGGATAAATATTGTCAATAGATGTTTTCAGGATTAAGGGAGTTTTCAAAGAGGGATAAGGGTAAGATCGGTCATCATAATGTCTATATGGATAAAATGACAAAATATGCTATAACTGTTAGATTTTCAGAATTTACTTCAATCTGATCTAGGATCTTAACTGAGAGAACAACATGTACAGCATATCTATAGCATATCAATCATGGAGACAATAATGCAAGCACACAAGAGACACAAAGATTTACTTGGGGAAAACCATAAAGGTGAAAAACCCCAATAACTTCCTCAGAGATAGATAGAGCAATGATACAACCAACCATAAGAGATAGACACAACCTAGTAGCAGATCCTCCTCCTCCATAAGTGTGCCACTCCTCCTTGAGTGCATGTGTGAGAAGTGAGTGAGCAAATAGAGTGCCTCCCGCACTCTATTTATACTTGACTTGACTTGCCTTTTTACCTAACTCATGTAGGCTCGAACTTAACCACATAACATAATGCTGAGTGGGCCGACCCCCAATAGGGTGGTCTAATAACCCTTTGACCCACATGACTTATACACGGCCGACCCCAAACAAGGTGGTCTAATAACCCATCAAGTATAAGTTACGACACTTACAATATAAATGACGACACTTCCTTATAGAGGAATAATACCATCTCTATAGGAATACAATATACATATATGTGAAATACATTCCGAAGTTACATATACATCAACAATAACAAGATCTAAATTAAAATTGATTGTATACTAACTTGCTACAAGGATCTATTTGTTTTGTAGCAAATTTGGTTTGTTTTCAGCTCTGGTTGTGTTTTGTTAAAGGTTTTCATACGAGAAGGTGACTATTATGCAATTTTTTGACTTTTTGTAAGGCTTCAACATAGTTGAGGCTAATTCAAATATTTTATTTTGAGAGAGATAAAATAACCTTGGAAATTTGTTCCTTTCTTCAGCGAAAGCATGAATTATAGCCTACATTCACATCTATTGCACACAGAAAGTGTGAATACCCATGTTTTGGATTTTTCTACCGAATTCAATTCTCTGCTCTCAATTTTTTGTTGTGGGGTTACAAATCCATCTCTTAGATGCTGTTAGGCTTCGATTTCAATGAGAAATTTCTGATTTATTCACTTTTATCTTGGATTTTTTTATCACTTGGTATTGTATTTTTGCATTAGGGTTTATGATCTTAGTTTAATCATCATGTTTTTAGAGGTTGTTTTATTCATATTTTAGCTATCTCTAACCTTCTTTGTGTGGAAGATGTTTTGACATTTTCAAGGGCATGTATTTCTAGTATGTTATCATGGTGACCACAAGAAATGAATTGATGCTTAGGGATTAGTTTCTTAATGGCTATTTTTTCACACACACACACACACATATAAGTGATATCATTGTTTTATTTGATCAATTCTTTGTTCAATTTCTAACATGGTTTAACTCTTCTAATAATGATGATGCTTCTAACATTGTGTCATACTTTTTGCTCATTATTTGTATCATCTTGCTAACCCTTGTTTGTGTAAAAGAAATTTCATATTTTATGTTCTCTATCATTTCATATATCATGTCATGTATTTTCCTTCATGGTCTTATCATGTTTATTATATGATTTACTCTTGGAAGTTCTTTTGTGTAGATTATCTCTCTATTTACTTCACTTTCTCCATAGGAGTATTTTGTGATTCGTTGTGGGGTAACTTGGTTATTTTATTCCTTCCTATCTTAAGCATATTGTTGTGGTTATGTCTGGTTCTTCAACATTGTTCATATTTTCAAGTTATGACAACAACAAAGTTGAAACCTGTTGTTATCCAAGACGTGAAGTTGTAATTAAGAAGGAATGTAATCAAATACCATATCATATCACCGATTTCCAATAATAATGCATGAAATAGAAATTCATATTCTATTGTAAAGTCATGATGATTATCTATGGGGAAAAAATTTCAATGGATAGGAATTTGGGTCTTGTATTCATGATGAGTCTACTACATAGTTATTGCATTTTTCAACTTGGTTTTGAAGCCTGAATACTTGGTAAACATTTCGATGGATAGACCATTAGGGTCTTGTATTTGCAATGTAATATTCAATATATTTATTTGATTATAAAGAATGTCTGTTGGAAACATTTTGATGTATAGATATGAGTTTCTTGTATTCATGCTGAGGTCTATTGCATATTTTTTCATCTATCAGTTGGGTTACAGTTGTGAGGACTATCTACTAGCCATAGTTTCTATTGTATTTTCCATTTGAGGTTTTTTAACTCCTAAATTTTGCATACATGTGACATTTAGGCTAATATTACAAAAATGAGTCATCAACATATAGAATGCAACTCACCAAAGACATCCTCATCATATTTAAAAGACAAATTGAGTCCAAAAATTCAAAAAATAGTCAAAATGGAAAATCACACAACTAAAAATACTGGAAACCCATGCTACTAGCGCGACTAATATGTATAGTCACTTGTTCATATCCATGTAGGATTTCTCTCAAAACCCATGTGATTGTTAAAATGATAGGACTACATATTTTTGTAGTGCATTGAAGGCCCAAAATAACTCTCTTAGCTCCAAACTTTGAATAGGGACTCCTCACATGCTTGGGAGCATTGAATAGCGCTTCTACTTGGAAAACTAGTTCAAAAGAAGGGGTGTTCACATATGGATATACATGCTTTGTGGCCTCCATTTGTCCTATAAAAGGAATCCATGGGCATGTGTTCCATAGGATAAAATCATGGGAAATTTATGCTATTGTAATTACATTGAGAGATTCAATTTCAATCTACTTCCTCCCTCATATTGACATGCACAAGCTCCCTTTCTCTCTTCCCCTAATAAGTGTTTCTCCATTGTTTTCTCCTTCCTCAAGGAGAAATATTCTCCTTTCATTATATTATATTAGTTTAGTTTAGTTTTATTATAGTTTCTTTAGCTTGTGAGTGCTTGGTCTACCTAACCCACAACTAACATTGTTTCCTCGGATGCAAGTTTCAAGGATAGCAAGGAAGATTGCTCACGCTTGTGTCATTTTCCCCTTAAGAGTGAAGGAGCTTACTATCAGCCTCTTAGTAACCATAATTATATGGCCCAATACCTAGGATAAATTTTTCATTAGTAGCGTAGATCTCGGCACCCCATACATGCTACATAGCATGGAAATCATCTCGATAGACATGTGAGTCACATAGTTGAATTGCTTTGTAATCCACGCAGTAAATCCACATTACTTTATCTTCATTATAACCCCTCTATCAGCATGGATATGGGTCAAATACCCATATCCATATACAATTTATTTTCCTTTAGTAATTAGATAACTTAACCCAAGATAGGTAGTAAATAAGTGTCTTCTTGAAATATCTTTAGGCTAAAATACTTTGAGGCTTTCAATAGGCCTCTTAGTACTCACTAGTGACCGAATGATCATGCTTTCCATCTCATTATAATTGTTAGTTTAGAAAATTATATTTGACTACTTTTAGTTATAAATATTTTTCTCTTTGCTTATTTCTTTGTTTTATGCAAGAGAGTTTAGTTCACTTTCTAACACAAGCAAAGGACCCAAATACTCCTTTACCCAAAGTATGCTCTTTTCTTTTCACTCCTAATGATCCTAGAAAGTCATAAAAAGGTGATAGGTTTGACTTTCCACACATTTACTTCATTAAAGCATATTGTGCAGTTTTTATTTGTTTAGAGTTAAAATAGAGTATATTCCCATATATATTTAATTTATTCTCTTTTAGTTAGCTGCAAATTTCAATTCCATTTTCTTTCCATACATATGTGTGATTTCCACGTAAGCAAATACTGAGAGACCTAAAGACTCTTTCACATCTAGTATGCTCTCCATCTTGCACTCTTGGTGATATGGATGGGTCAAAATGTATGAAAGTTTGAAATTCCTCCCTTACGATCCTTAATCAAATTTGGAGGACATCTTAAAATCAACATTGCACTTGTAATTATCAAACCAACTAAAATCCTCCATAGGGGGTCATGAAATAATAATTTAGTTATATTAGGATTGATTGGGCTAGGCATCCAAATAATTCCCACCAATATTCTACATTATTGAAACATAGCATTGTTGATTTATAGGGTACTTTAAATACTGCTATTAGCAAGTGTCAAAAGACAACTCAGATAACAAGGTGTGGTGCCCATGGATGTGAAAGTTGAGGTATAGCTGTATCTACTTTCCATAAAGAGTCACTTAGTTTTTTGTGGATATGACACTTTATCACCCATGCATAACCACTTATCCACACTTAACGTGAGTATCTTAGTGGCCAAAACCAATGATATCACCAGGGAGCAATTGTGAGTGCAATTGACTCCTAAGTCGGATCTTGTTAGTTGTTGGAAATGTTGGCATCCCTTTCAGAACATAGCCCCAACATCATTACTTGATAATTGAATCTATCATACTTTCACTACATAACATTGAGGGATTTCATCTCCACCAACATGTGAGCTATTGGAACGCCCAGTGACTTTTGATAGGAAAGGATGTTACATCTTATAGGTAATTCACACTTATTTTATTTTTATATACAACACCACTTAACTCATAATTAAAAAGAACCTATTTTTGGACTACTTGCACAAACAATCAAGCACCTATCACTCACTTGTTGAACTTGGTTTTCATTTATGTCAACTTATGTCAAATAGGATGTCAATTGATTCAGTTTGAGTCATTGATGTCAATTGATGTCAAATTGGATGCAATATTGCTATGGCAGTTTGAAGAAGTATATGGAAGCCACTTTGAATAAGTATATGCATGAGAAAGATGAAGAAGTATATGGATACCAATATGAAGAAGTATATCCAGAGATATATCATGCATATCCATTTTAAAGAAGTACATAAGGAATCCAGTACATATGGTACATGAGCATATCTCAAGTCCATCCAGTCATAATCCGTTCAAGTTACAAACTAAAGTGTTGATTGAACAAAAGCTTGAACAATGCGCAAGCAAGCCAAAGAGTTCATTGGACAAGGCTCAAGTGGGAAAGCAAGCAAAATATTTCATTGGATAAGGTTTGGTAATGCGCAAAATATCCCAAGATTTGATTGGACAAGGATCGAGAGTGTGCAAGAAGCATGGAACAAGAAATGGTTGAACAGTTATGCAAGTCCCAAAAGTGCACAAGTATAACCAATCAAAGGAATCTTTCAATTAAGGAAACATGCACAGGTATCAAGATAGGTGTAGCGGTTGAATATATCATTTGCGCAAATTCCACAGGAAATGGTACATCAAGGGCGTAATACCACACCGAAAGGGTTAAAGTGTTGGGTCGCTTACTCTTTATCTACTTTCCTTGGGGTTGACCCAGGTTCTACGAGGTTTCCCTCTAGTCTTTGGTCCAACAAAATCCCCTTCGCTGGCCCTTTTGAAATCAACCTGTCAGCAAGCTAAAGGCTCACCTGAAGCGAAGATGGGTGGTTACATAATTAGGTTTCTGTAACCTGGTGACGGGCATGTTATGCGAGTTGTATATATGCAGCTTAATCAATGTCTACTTCGCAGAGTGTTACCTACAGAATTTGATGAATCGTTGTTACTGTGCATTTTATATGACTACGCATTTACCATTCTTAATACAACTTCGCAATTTTCATACATGCATGTTCCACTACTTATCATATCATTCTCATTCACATTCATATGAAAACACATATATAAGAATAAATATTCATAAACATTCAATATAATAGAGATTCAAACAGATAACACAAGTATTTACGTGGTTCACCCCCCAGATGGGAGCTACATCCATGGGAATTGTTCTTATATTTCTTAGAAGGGGTTAAGAGTTCCAGTCTGCGCACTCAGCTGTAGACTCTTCTCTACAATAGATCTCTGCGCACACAGTTACAGAGTCTTTTTCCTCTCTCAGATCTCTCAAAATCTAACATAAGTCTAACAATCACCAACCCTTCCTTATACAAATTATCCCTTTTATAGATTGTGCCCAAAGGTTACATCTTTACAATAACTAAGGGCCAACCCCCATAGTACCCTTAAACCCAAAATGGCATGGCTCTCCTATTGACCACGCTTTGAATTTACTTCCTTGGATCTCTACTTTCATTTTGCACTGCTTCCTTTGGCTCTGATGCTTCTCTGACAATCACTGTTATGATCGTGTGGCTCTAATGCTACAGTGGCGCGTCCTTTGCACCATCCCGCTTCTTTACTCTTTGCTTATGTAGCTGATAGTCTGCTGCTTCATTCATAACTCCTCTAACTACTTCGCTGGTCCTTAGTACTTCACATTTACTAAGGGGACAAATCCTTATCTTCCACTTCGCTGCGCTCGATACCCTACTCTTGGGAATTGCGGAGTTGTTTCTCCAAAAAATGGTCGATGTTAGGCCTCGCCTAACTTTGTACTTTCTCCATAAAAAATTCTTCCACTTGGGCTACACCCAACAGACCCATAAAAATTACTCATGGCTCATCCCTAAGCCACTTTGACTGGGTTGTTCCAATTGCGTACCCTCTGAGATGTTTGATTTGACAACGAACTATTGAAAATTTGCACTTAAATTCACAACTGTGTCCTTGGTTTCTTGCTGAAACTCCTTAATTGTTTCAAGCATATCCCCTGAGATGGGTTCTAGAAGTTGCTCCTTCACAGTGCTCTCTGTTGTCTGGAGTTCTTGCAAATTCTGCTCAATTTCTTTAGAAAGTGTAAGCGCCTCTTCCTGCATTGGCTATAACTTCAATGAATCTTCAACTTCCTTCACCCTTAAAACTTCCAACTCCTTCTAAAGTTCCTTCTTCTCTGCGAACTTTTGGATTCTTTTCCTTAGTGGCAAATACTTCATAGCCATGTTCACAGAATCAAGATCTTTCTACCGTTGTTGTACCTCATCCTGGAGTTTCTGCAACTCGAGTTCTTCCTACAGCATAGCCCATACCTTGGTAATTTCAACAAGTAGGTCTTGACATCTCACCACTTCTGCGGAGATGTTTTCTGTGGAATCCTTCAATTCTTCGGCTCTTGCTTCTTTATATTGTTGCGAGGTGCCAGATTGTTGTCGAGCTTCTAAGTCAGCAACTGCTCCTTATATCCAATATCCATATTTTCCAACTTAGATTTGAGGTTGTCTACGATGGCACCAATCCTCAAAATAGTAGCTTCTACCTTAGGATCTTCTGGGAGGTCTGGGATCTTTACACAAAATTCGATAGCAAATTTCTTCAACTGCTTCTGCTTCTCTTGTGCATTTGTGAGCTCCTTCATTTTTAGTGCGCATTCATCCTTTAGGTCCTTGTAGCTTTCCTCCAGCTTCAGATGCTGGTTATAAGAGACTATGTCTCTATCCTAGATTTATTCCACAACATGCAGATGTAGATTATGTTATCCCTTGATGGGAAACATCCCAACATTAATATCTAGGTGTGCGAGCTGGTTCGCACCTTTAGTGATTTCGTCAATTGGAAATATGATGTTCATCGGCTCAATTTTGACTAGCCAAGGTCTCATTGTTAAGGCAAGCGCCTTTCTCTTTCTTTGGCTTGTTTCTCTTGACCGATCATCATAATATGGTTCTTTCACCAAGTCTCACTTGACTTGTTCAACCCTTGTGACTAGACTCTTCATTTCTATGAGGCTCTCCATCATGCATGTTTGCATTGCTTCTTGCTTGCTTTCCTTCAATGTAAGTATTTCCTCAATATGCGCTGACACTCTGACTGTGATGCAATCATAGTCATCGTCATGCAACTACGCATCGAGTAGAAGTTTAGTAGCTTTCATCTTCTATCTTTGTGTCCCTTCTGGCACGGCTGTGTCGGTTTCCTTTCTTTTCTCGCCTGCTGACAAGCCAATGACTTCTTTATGTTCTACGCCTTGACTTGGTTCTGGGTTCTGTGCACTTGTTGTATCTTCACCTTGGTCTTGCGGATCTCCCACTTCGATTGCTTCTGAAGTGGTGATCAATGTGGCTGGCGCATCAACCTTCCATTATGGTGGTCATTATTCCATAATCAAATCGATTTTCTGCGCCTCTAATTGATATAGTCCTTCAAAACATTGAGGAGGGGTAAGTTGTACTCGCAGCTGAATGTAAATGAAGTGCAATCCGGCTTTGAAAGTCATCTTTTGGATATATCGAGTTGTCACTTCCTTAGTGATTTGCGGATTCCTTTGAATGACTTTGCATAACTTCTCAAAGTAAGTAAGCAACTGTATGTTGTTTTCCCTTTGTCGATCCAGCTTCAAGTTTTCCCACATGTTTGCAAACCTTGGTCCTCGACAGTCTCCAAGGAATACCGGGACATTATGTTAATAGAGAGGCTCCTTCCACCATACAAAGGCGACCAATACTATCAACCAACTATAGTGGAATTGACCTCCATTTTCTTGTGTATTGCGGATGCCTTCTAAAAATTCATTCAACAGGTAGCTTTCCCAGTTGAAATGAAATCCATTCTTAGCCTTTGAAGCTAAGGATACTACAGTAGCCGATACCTCGTTCAGTCTGCATTTAATCAGGATATTTCCTGCAAAGAGATGGGTTGTGAACTGCGTGGATTGGTCTTTGATCCCGACGGTTGTATAACCATGGCTTCCTTTAGCTATCCTGAACTCGCTCTTCATCCTTGCAGCCAACTCTTTATCCTTGTTCTTCCCAACGAACTCAGCTGCAGGATCAACACCCCTCTTGCACAAGTGCATGATGTTGAAATATTGTAACTTCAAAGAATATTATATTTGTACTTTATTATTTCGGAGATGTTTCATTCCTCCATGGAGATCTTATTGTATATCCGGAGATGTTTATTCCTCCGTCGGAATGTGGAAACTTGGGTTATTAGACTTCCCTAGTGGGGGTCGGCCCTGTATGTGTTATGTGGGTCAAAGGGTTGTTAGAACACCCTAGAGGGGTCGGCCCAGTCAATTGTAGTGGGGTGTTTAACCCAATGGTAAAGTTGGGGCCGACCTAGTTAATATATTGTACAAATCGGAGATGTGTATAAATAGAGGAGGTGAGCTCCTCATTTGACACACTTCCCTCACTTGAAATGTAGTGCACTTGTGAGAGAGAGGTCTGCTATGGAGGAGGAGGAGATCATGTCTTTGGTTTGCATCTTTGTATATTGTTGGTCATCTATATTGAGGAAGCTTTGCTGGGTTTTCTACCCCATGAGGGTTTCCCAGGATAAATGTATTTATGTTGTGCTTGTTGTTTCTTCAATGATCCTGTATATGCTATTATTGTGAAATGGAATGTAATGCTGATATTTTCTATCTTATCATATTAAATATTAACATGGTATCAGAGATAACCTGAAAGAAGGCAATGCATGGAACTTACGACACTTGCTTCACTTGCGACAATTTCAAGGTTTGGGTTTTGTAGAGAAAAAACCAGTCATCGTGGAACTTTAACTATAAATCCATTTTGGTGAAGGTTCAGGATCTGAAACCTTTGAAGGTCGTATATAACATCCCTAGGTACCTTGTGTCCAAAGGAAACCCTCATATTCGTTGTACTTTGTGAGTTATGATCAGTACAAGTTAGGGTTTCTGCCTCTTCCAGATCTCAGTCAAAATTAGGTGACCTAGGAAAAAAGGTCATAAACTGGGCTATGAAGCTCCAAATAAAATTTCATAAAAAGTGATAGGTAGTACACAGACTTTACTATCTCAGGAAACTTTTTCAGAGGCCGAAGTTGAACCAGTGACACGTGGAACGCCGTACAAGTTTGCTCTCATGTTTTATCCCATAAACATGTCACGTTGCGACACTTGGCATAAATATCTCTCAGAAAATCCAATTGAGGTCAGACCTATCGGGATGGAAAGATGACAAGTCAAGATACCACAAAAGTTTTTTTCAGACCCCGTGGATCAAAAATTTCGGAGTTACAACAGAAACAATTAGGTACATATTTCTGTCAAAACATAATTATTTTTGGAGCACCTTCATTCATGGCTTTCGGAATTTAGGGTTTTGGAGAAAGTTAGAATTTTTGGAATCGGAGTCCAAGGCTGAATGCTACTTAGGAAAATTTAAATTTAGAGACCAAGATCGAATTTTTTGGTTGGGTAGAAGACCGGGCTTGATCAAACCCCAGTTCGGGATTTTGATCGGAAAGATGGAAAATTAGGGCTTCAGCAAAAGTTGGAATTTTTGAAGTCTATGACCACGGCTGGAAGATCCTCAGAAAAATAAGAGTTTAGACCTTTGGATCAAACCTTTTGATTGGGCAGAAGGGTGGGCTTCATCAAACCCTAGTTCGGGATCCTGTCCAGAAGATCCAGAAGTTTCGAAGCCAATTTTGAGGGGTCAAATTTTGGAGATTTCAAAATTGAAGTATGCTAGTTGATCAGCTCAACAAGACACATCCTTCCATCCATTCAGAAGTGTGAAAGTCAAAGATTGAATTTTTAGGGTTTCTCTAGCAAACCCTAATCAAGCTCCAGATCAAGTTTCAGGGGGAGTTGAGGCTAAGGCCTTACATAAGAAGACTACAAGAAGTCTCAACAGGTATGACTTAAGGAGGTTCAGGTATGTCTTGAAATCTTATTCCTGATTAAGTTCATAATATGTTCCTCTTCATATTATTTATTAGTACAATCTTGATTAATGTTAGAATTATCTTATCACCCTAGTAACAGTATGAATGCATGTGAATGATAGAAGACATTCATTGATTAGGGCTATATGATTGTACTAATGAACTGTGGTGTTGTATGAGGTTGATGTTGTCTGCTAACAAGATACAGGTACATCACGAAAGACAAATCAAGTTCCATGACCATGAGAACATGAAGACAAAGACTCATCCATAATATTTGTTCTACTTACGAGGTATGTATGAATTTGTTATATTATGCTTAACCTATGAGATATGCAGGTTCTAGCACATGATCTCTAAATCATTGAAGAGAACAAAGAAGATATTGTTTAGGTATGTTAGACATAACTAAGCAGGTATACTAATCCAGGTATGTTTTCCTATGTCAAGTTAGAATCTTACCTTGTGTTAGTATCCCTTATATAAGTATACTTGGTATGATTGGTTATGCTTATTCATAAAGCTAGTAATCAAGGGTTTATACATATTATGTCTCTTATCTTGATTGATGATTTAACTAACCAGAAGAGTCCTATGATCAAACAAGAATATGCATGAGTAAAAGAAGACTTTCCTGAAACCTTGAATACTAATGTTTATTATCTATGATCATGACTATACATATTCAAGATTATTTAGAATTATAATGTTTTGATAATATTGAGAATATACTAATGAATGTATGTTTGTGTATGAGATCATGAGGATGACACTAGTGCACACTTGAGCATGCACAATGGTATAGAATGAATAGAAGTTCAAAAGACATATAGAAGATCAAGCGAGAGACAACCACACAAACATAAAAGATAAGTATTTGAGTTGTTATTTGAAATAGTAAATGATATTGCTTGTAATAGTTGTATACATATTTGTATTCCTAGAATATATCATGCTGAGTGTAAACATTCATATAGCATTGAACAATATACTACTAATATGCATATGATTGGTAAATTGGACAAACATTCTATTGTTGCTTGTCTAGAATGAAACCTCTTTGATGACATGCTGAGAGATGTGCACACTCTCGATAGTATGTTCTGGTAGAGATGGAAGGCATCTAGATAGCCACTGTATGCATACAGGATATGGAAAAGTGTTGTGCCAAAGTATTGGTCAAGATAGTTGCATAACTATGTAAATGATATCTGTATGCATAATAGGTTATCATATCAATATGATTTGATGATTATGAAGTATTACTAATCATGTACTTAATTTTGATTTGTAGGAAAGATCATGACAAATGATGAACACTGAACAAGCGATGGATGTTCAATAAAAGGATTTACAAATCAAACACACTATAGAAGGCTCGTGGCTAGAAAATTCTCTTAGAAAGAGGAAGAGAATCATGATGAGATGTTTTCTCCAAGTGGCTAGATAAGACCATTATCTTAATAATGTAATTGAAGAAAGCTCTGTTCGGGTACTCATAATCAATAATGATCACCATGGGTGATGTGGATCTCAACCTTTGCTACAAGGTTGAATATGGTTTCTATACACAGATGGCATGGATGCAAGAAGGAACTCACCACAGAGTTTGAATGATGTTGAGGCTCATATCAGTAGACCCATATGACGAGAGATGGCATAGATAGATGGCTGCAGAAATGAAAATGAAAGATCTCAGATTGATGCATTACTTCCTAGGTCTGGAAGTATGGAAAGGATAAGAAGGAATCTTTCCAATTAGGGAAAGTATGCCGAGAAATATTAAAAGGACTTGATATGTTGGAATGGCCACTCTCATGGATTCCAACTTGAAAATGTGAGCGAATGACTCATTAGAGTTAGTGTATATAACTCTGTACAGACAAATTATTGGGTCATTGATGTATCTAACAAATACTAGGTCAGATATATGCTTTGCTGTGAACACCTTGAGTCAGTATCTAGTGGAAACTAGATGTGTTCACCTGATAGTTGCAAAGCATGTGATGAGGTACCTAAAGGATACGATAGACTTTGATATATGCTATCTTGGAGATCATGACTTCAGATGGCTACACAGATGTTGATTGGGCAGAAAGTGTATCAGACAGGAAGAACACATCGAGAGGATGTTATTGTCTGGGATCAGCCATGATCTCGTGGTTTAGTTGGAAGCAGTCTAATGTGGCTCTTAGCACAAGCGGAATATATGGATGGTTGCTCTGTTATTTGTGAAGAAATATGGCTTCTGGATTGTTTGACTTAGAGATAGACCCAACTGTGATCCTATGTGACAAACAGAGTTATATCAAGATGGCAGAGAATCCAGTGTTCCATGATATGGCGCAGAAAGGAACTATAAAGTTCAAATTTGTAACAAGTTACCGATGTACTAACCAAACCTCTACCTCAAGTAAAGTTTGAGTATTTTCCGAAACAAGCTTGGTAGGACCCTCCTCGAGAGGGGGAGTGATGTGGTCACTTATGATGAGATTGCCTGCATCGATAGTGAGGTTGATGATGTGGATACCTATATTGGTGATGCCGACAGAGACGTTGGTGGATGGTCCTTAGACAAGGTCTAAGTTGACGAGGGGATTGCATCATCCTTGAACACATGTTATAAATTGATCCATAGACATATGTCTCCGAGAATGAAGTACTTAGTGGACAAGTTGATATTGTATCGTCCCCGGGCTTCGGTCCCTTGAATTGATCCATAGATGTATGGTCTCCGTGAATGAAGTCCTTAGTGGACAAGTGGGGATTGTATCATCCCCGTACTTCGGTCCCTTGAATTGATCCATAGAAGTATGGTCTTCGAGAATGAAGTGCTTGATGGACATGTGGGGATTAAGTCATCCTTGGACATAGTCCTAAATGTACGGTGAGGATTAAGTCATCCTTGGACATAGTCCTAAATGTAGGGTGAGGATTAAGTCATCCTTGGACATAGTCCTAAATGAACAGTGGGGATTAAGTCATCCTTGGACATAGTCCTAAATGAATGGTGGGGATTAAGTCATCCTTGGACATAGTCCTAAATGAACGGTGGGGATTAAGTCATCCTTGGACATAGTCCTAATGTACGGTGGGGATTAAGTCATCCTTGGAAATAGTCCTAAATGTACGGTGGGGATTAAGTCATCCTTGGACATAGTCCTAAATGTACGGTGGGGATTAAGTCATCCTTGGATATAGTCCTAAATGTACGGTGGGGATTAAGTCATCCTTGGACATAGTCCTAAATGTATGGTGGGGATTAAATCATCCTTGGACATAGTACTAAATGTATGGTGGGGATTAAATCATCCTTGGACATAGTCCTAAACGAATGGTGTGGATTAAATCATCCTTGGACATAGTCCTAAATGAATGGTGTGGATTAAATCATCCTTGGACATAGTCCTAAATGAATGGCGTGGATTAATCATCCTTAGATCGTAAATCCCGTAATTCTGAAAGGAAGGATAGTCTTAAACATGATTGTGATAAGATTGATCCCGTAATTCCGAAAGGAAGGATCATGTGTATTACAGAGTATGCTGCTATTGTGTATACTTGACTGATGAGGATACTTATATTGATGAGGATACTTGTATTGATATTGATGATATGTATTGATGAGGATATATATTGATGAGGATACTTGTATGTATACTTGTATTGATGAGGATACTTGTATTGATGATATGTATACTTGTATTGATGAGGATACTTGTATTGATGAGGATATGTATTGATGAGGATACTTGTATGTATAGTTGTATTAATGAGGATACTTGTATTGATGATGTGTATACTTGTATTGGTTTGGATACTAATACTGATGATCTAGATGACGATGTCGCTGATCGTGATGGTCTAGATGACGATGCTGTTGATCGTGATGGTCTAGATGATGATGCTGCTAATTGTGATGATCTAGATGATGATGCTGCTAATTGTGATGGTCTAGATGATGATGCTACTGATCGTGATGGTTTAGATGACGATGCTGATGATCATGTGATGACGATGCTGATGATTGTGAGGATCCAAATGTTGATGTTGTTGTAGCTATTCGAGTGCTGCAGAAGATAAAGACTTAGTACTGAAGATGTTGATGTTCCAGTAACTGCTTGAGTTACTGATGATGTTGAGAAAGCTTCCAATGATTTATAGATGTATCATGTATGATGTTGATGACTCCTTGCTCGTGCAGATGCTGTTATAATATCCTTCTTGTTAAGGGGGGGTGTTGAAATATTGTAACTTCAAAGAATATTATATTTGTACTTTATTATTCCGGAGATGTTTCATTCCTCCATGGAGATCTTATTGTATATCCGAAGATGTTTATTCTTCCGTCAAAATGTGGTAACTTGGGTTATTAGACTTCCCTAGTGGGGGTCGGCCCTATATGTGTTATGTGGGTCAAAGGGTTGTTAGACCACCCTAGAGGGGTCGGCCCAGTCAATTGTAGTGGGGTGTTTAACCCAATGGTAAAGTTGGGGCCGACTTAGTTAATATATTGTGTAAGTCGGAGATGTGTATAAATAGAGGAGGTGAGCTCCTCATTTGACACACTTACCTCACTTGAAATGTAGCGCACTTGTGAGAGAGAGGTCTGCTATGGAGGAGGAGGAGATCATGTCTTTGGTTTGCATCTTTGTATATTGCTGGTCATCTATATTGAGGAAGCTTTGCTGGGTTTTCTACCCCATGAGGGTTTCCCAGGATAAATCTGTATTTATGTCGTGCTTGTTGTTTCTTCAATGATCCTGTATATGCTATTATTGTGAAATGGAATGTAATGCTGATATTTTCTATCTTAGCATATTAAATCTTAACACGTGATCTGGTAGATGAGATCGATGTTAATGTCTATCTTGTGGTCTAACCACAAGTATCCCTGGTGCGTGCATGAAAATAGTGTGTGCATCACCACTGTAAGCTCTGGGATTCTATCGAAATGTGGGATGCGCAGTAGGTTCAACAACCTTGATGGCTACAATGGAGCAATCCAGTCCTGTGGTTGAATTGTTTCTTTCTTGGTGACTTCATCATACCTTCTAGTCATATATTGATTTGGATGGAATTGTGTAAATTTTGTGTCCTAGAGAAAATCATGGTCTGTGAATTTGCACTCTGGAATTTTACCGAGCAAATTCTCCTTAAGCTGCACATGGATTGACATTGGTGACATGGGAATCTCATACAGATGGTTCTTCATGAGAAGCACCTCTGGTGCATCTCGTTTCCTTGGAGAGATGTATTATGGAATAATCCATATGGGTCTCTCTTGAGTCATTGCTTGTGGAAATGGCTTCGGAACACTCGCGGCCTTCAGCTTTTCCTGTTCAGTGGCCTTTTGGTTGTGTTTCTTATGCTGTGGTACATTCCTTGGTGAGTTTCTAGATGAAATGCCGTGTTCTAAACTGATTCTTTACGTGTGTATTCATAATTCCTTTCAAACCATAATGTTTGAAATCACTCAAAATTTATTCTAATGTCGACTGCTCAAAAATATACTGTCAGGTAACTATTGATTTCAACTGGTAAACACTTGGAAATTTATAGGCAGTAAAAATGAAAATTTACGATAAAACCGGTAAGTAAATAGTCTTTACTATTTATAGGAACCTCAACACTAAGGTGTTCCCAAAAATGACTAACTTAGCATTAAAATGATTCTATGTCTGTTGGCCAAATCTTGTGTAGATCTTGGTCCTTTCCCTTCATTGAATGTGTCTTCAACGAACGAATATGCCTCAAATGAAAAAACATCCGGTTCCCAAAAGCACTATATAACGGCCACTTTCCGATAAAAAATGTAACATCTAGTTTTCCTTTACTTCGCTAGCAGTCATGTGAACTACGAGGTTCACTGCGCATTTCTCTTTTCTTACTTTTAACTTCGCAACGCAATCCCTCTTTTACTTTTCTAGAGAATATGTGAAATGCAAGGTTCACTGCACATTTTCCTCTCCTTGATGTTTACTTCATAGCACGATTCCTCTGTTACTTCGCAACTCATCCTGCCATGTGTGCTTCAGAGTACAAGTTCCATTTTTGTGAAAACTTCACATTTTACCAAAATTGTGTGCAGACTCTTTATTCTTTAATTTTTTTAGTGTCCAATTTCAACTGCACTTGACACTTAAAATTTTCTTGCGTTGCTTAACTAGTATTTGGAAGAGTAGGGCCATCCCTGTAAGGCTTTACTCTACTCCCATTAACAAGTCCTTTTAAATTTTGTCCAAGTAGTGTGGCTAACTGAAATGTGCCACCACTAGTGATATGTTTAATAATATATGGTCCTAGCCAATGCATTTTGAATTTTCCAAGAAATTTCATAAATTTTCTATCATAGAGGAGGACAAGGTCTCCTACCTGGAAAAATTTAGTCTTGATGTGTCTATCATGCCATGATTTTTCTCTGTCTTTTTGCACTTGTTGGTGAAAACCTGCAATGAAGCGATCTTCCTCTAGCCCAACTAAATGTAGTAGTATTTCTTGCATTGCCAGATCATCTGCCATATATGTAAATGTTGCAATTCTCAAACTTGGTACTATGTTTTCCATGGGCATGACAACTTCCTGTCCATATGCTAATCTGAAAAACTATTTATTCCATGGGCATGACAACTTCCTGTCCATATGATAATCTGAAAGGTGTATAACCTGTCAACTTCTTACAAGTTGTTCTATATACCCATAATACTACTAATATTCTGAGATCCAAATCATCCCTTTTTGTGTTGCATACTTTGGTCAATGCATTCTCCAAGACTTTGTTAAAGGCTTCTACAATGCCATTATCTTGTGGATGATACGGTGTGCTCTTCTCATGGTAGATCTGAAATTCTTCTATCAAGGATGCAATAGTGTTAACACCCAAAAAGTGCTCACTAGCTCATTCCCTTATTCACATGACCCATTTGTCCACTTTTCCACCATCTGAGCCTCTGAAGCCAACAAAAGGTCACCAAAAGACCTTGGTACACCCCTTTTTCCCACTCAAAAAGATTATTTTTCCTAAAAAGCATAAAAAACCCTCAAAAAGGGTCCAAAATTCCCAAAATATTAAAAAGGGAATAAAAATATTAATTTTATTCAAAAAGGAAAAAGGAGGGAAAAGTACCTAAACCATGTTGGTCAATACCATTTGGTTTCCACAAAACCACAAATGGTATTTCCCACCACCAAAACCTATAAAAAGGTGGTAGGGGCTCCTCATTTCACATCCATCCATATTCCTATCCTCATGCTGCCAAAATCTCCCTTGAGTATTTGGCCATTGTAGCAACCTTGGAGAAAGGACCCATTGGAGATTGGAGCTGCTCACCATTGGAGCCATTCAAACAACCTTCATCACTTGGAGGTATTGTTCTTGCAAGCATTTGCTTGCCCCATTGTCAATACAAAAAAATATTTTTTATCTTTCTTGTTCTTGTTCTTTAATTCAAAATGCACATGCTAGTTTAGTTTAGTTTAGATTTAATTTATTGTTATTTATTTCTATTGAAACTGCTGCTACTAGTTAGCAGGTGCCCATAGCACTAAGCTTGGTTGCAAAACCAAGCCAACAGTTTTTTTTGGCGACTCCACTGTTTTTTGAATCTTTAGATCTCACTTTTGCTTTAAATCTTACTTTTTGATAGTATTTGTTAGTTTAATTCATAGATCTGCCACCCTAGACAGCAGATCCATTGCTGATCTAGGTATTGGCCCATTTTTTAGCCATTAACAGCCCGAAATTCTCAATTTTCGGCATCCGCGTATGGCTTTCGCCTCGCGGCTTTTTTCCCAACAGTCGCGCGGCTCATCGCGACTGCGCGGCTTTTTTCTGCGCGGTTCACCGCGGCTTCGCGGCCATTTAGCGCGCTGCACATCGCGGCTTCGCAGACCTTTTCCGTGCTGCACATCGCGATTGTGTGACGAAATCCTGCGCTGCACATCGCGGCTTCGCGGTCAAAACCCACGCTGTACATCGCGGCTTCACGGTCAAAACCCACGCTACCCATCACAACTGTGCGACAGAAACCCGCGCGGTCCATCGCGGCTTTTCTGTCAGAACCCGCGATGCTAATTTTTTCATTCGGCCGAATCGTTTAAAAAATTCATTTCTTACTGTATTTTCTGCCCACATAGCACATTTTCCAGTATTAGAAATCCTGCTTATTTTACAGCCATAGAAAAATTTTACTATTTAGAATGCACATGTGAAGAAATCTTTTTAAATATTTTCAGAAATTGAAAGAACGATTTGATTGCATTTTATCTAGATTAAAATTTTCGCTGTTTGCTTCTTTAATATTTTTCCCATAGCAATCATTGAAAATGAAATCCATTTATTTCGAAAAGAAGTTATATTATTTGCTTTCCTGTTTGAAAGATCCTTTGTTTTTCGAATAGTCCTTGAAAAGTATTTAATTTCCATTTATTGAAAAAGTCATAAAATTTGCTTTTGTTTTCAAAAGATCCTTTGTTTTTTGAATACTTAGCATTTACTTTTTTCAATTTCAGTTTAAAACACCACACGTGCACCCAATCAAATACTAATTTTAAACTGAGCCTTAAAACTTACCCTAATTTCAACCCACTTTTAATCCCAATTGGGGAACACTAAAAGAACTTTGTAGCTAGGTAGTATTGAGGGGATAGGTGTTCCAATAACACCCCTCAGTTATTACATCTGAGACATAGTTGTTGTCCTTTAGGGAGCTAAAATCTCTTAGTATTTATTGGCACGGTCACAACCGGTTTATGGGAAGGCCTCTCCCCTAGGAGGGTTGAAGTCGCGAGGATGGTTCTGGAAGCCTGAGTGGAATACCGAAATCCATTCAGTAACCGAAGGGCTACCATTCGCAGTTCTCGGGATATCCCTGTATTGGGATATTGCGATCAAGGACCAAACGACAGATTTACCTTTTCTCGACATGTCATGAACGGAGTATCCTAGTAGCCATTCTTTAGGATTGATTACCCGGTGTCCCTCCCGGTAGGGGGATATATAGCCATGGACTCAACACTCAATATTGTTTGAATTGGATTTCATCACCTTGCAGAGAATATAGTTTGTTGATTCACAATACTTTTAGTTAGGTGTTTGCATGATTCAACCCACCTTTGGTCTAGTTACACCTATTTTTTCTAGAAGCTGTTTGCATGTTGGTGCTCTGACCATTTGTTGCATCCCTCCACTTATTGTAGCACAGCTGCGAGAATAAGTGCCTTTTTTGAGGTTGATTTTTTTGGCCTGAGAGCCTTCATTTTCACCCCCCTTCTTGCACCCTTGGTTGCATTAGGGTTTTGAGTTTTTCATATATTACCATTTTACAGATACATATTTTTACACAAAAACTTATTTTCTCACCATTGAGAATTTTAGACGCTCTCGTCGTCTTCAGGGCGAACTCCCAGAGTTTAGTCTACTTAGCTCGCCATGTCACAGACGCCGAGCCTTATCCCTTGACTCGACACATCGTCGATCAACTAGACAGTCATCCGATTCTGACACGCCTCACTTCACTTCTGATTCTGAGGCAGAATCCAAAAACCCCCCTGCGTTATTCCCAACCAACATTATGGCTGGAACACCATTTGATCCACTCTTTACCAGCACCATAGGAGAGACGTCTACAGACCCTTCTACTGCGGTGCCATCCATGGCAACACCTACCCCCCTAGGTATGCCTAATATGGCGGACACTCCACATTTAGGAATGCCCAACACAGGGCCACCTCCTGTTTTAGGAATTGCCAACACAGGGCCACCTCCTGTTATAGGAATCCCCAACACAGGGCCACCACCTGTTATGGGTATGCCCAACATAGGGGTCACACCCCCTCTCATTCCCACAACCCAGATTCTAGGAATCGCCACTACTATTCCTAACCCAAGTGTAACCCATGTTGCACTTGGAAGCGCTGGCCCCTACCAGACCACACCTATTGGAGGACATATACCGTCGATACCTAGCATACCTTTAGGCGCTACTGGACCCCTACATCATATCACCATGACTAGGCATGTCCCAGTCCCAGTCACTACATCTGCTAGCTTACCGTACATGGAGAGTCTGAACCTACCAGACTTAGCCAGGCTCACCAATGACCCTATCAAACACGATCCTGTGTGGCCTTACATGCCCACCAAACTCCCCTCCGACATCCCTAAGTTTGAGGGCAAGGCAGGTGAGGACCCCCAGAACCATATCATGTCCTTCCATCTATGGTGTTCCTCCAACTCCATAGTGGACGACTCTGTCCGCCTCCGTCTATTATAGCGCACCTTCACTGGCTCTGCAGCCAAGTGGTATATCGAGCAACCCCATGGGACGCATGCCACCTTTACCTCCCTTGCCTCGACCTTCCTGCAGTTCTTTCAGTTACCTATCCGCTATGATGCGGGCGTCAAGATCCTACTGTCTTGCAGACAGAACACGGCCACCCACATCACTGACCACATTCATGAGTGGCGTCGACGCCGAAGCCTCTGCAAAATCAAGTTAGACGACCGTATCTTCCTAGATTGGTTTCTAAAATCCCTCCTCCCTCTCATTGCGAAGGATGTGGCATCCAAAATACCCTAGTCTGAAGAAGAGGCCATCCTCAAAGCCCAATAGTTTGATCTCATTTACGCCCAATCGGGTTATCTGTATACCATTATAGCGGATGCCCCTCGGGGTGAGTCATCCCAACATGATGCACCGGGGGCATCCCATGCCGCTGATGGCATCATTGGTCATATGGCCTCGCATCCCCAACCCTTTTCCATTGCACATCCTAGCCATGGTCCCGACCTTTCGCGGGCTACATCTCAGTCTGGAGCAACCAGTTCATATGCTCCCATGGCACATCACCACCATACCCATGGACCTTCATGTCCACCTCAGTGTTTTGGTCATGCACCATCTGCATACGCCACCCCAGCTACACCTCAACCAGTATACTACCCATAGCAAGCTGTGGCAGCTAACCCAACACCTCCAATAGCTCAGGGTTACCAATAACCCCAGCAGGCAACTGGACCACCTCCAGCCCCACAGGCTTATTATCCACCACAACCTGCTCCCGCACCTGCGGAGAACCAAAATCCTCCCACTGCTCAAGGGCAAGTGTACACACAGCACAACCAGCCCCAGAACCAAAACAACTAGTGCAACCAAGGTGCGCAACAGAACCGTGGTAGAGGTCGTAACCGCGGTAATAACCAACAACATCAGCAAGGTCCTCCACCTCCCAATCCTCCGCAGAATAACAATGCTGCTCCTCCCAACCGCAATCTGGATCGGAATCCTAAGAAGCCTAGAAATAATAACCTCAAAACAAACCACCCTTGTTCTATCTGCAGGGTCTATGGTCATTACACGCATTCTTTCCCACATTTGGAGCGAGATCGCAACTCTGGACCGACGATGCCCATCGTCAAGGGCAAGTGGCTCCTCAGCCGCCACCCAACCCTCCACCACCACAACATCAACCTTTGGTGCTGCAAAACCCCTTCCCAAACCAGGGTGTAGTGAACAATCAGCCGTTAGCTCCCCCTCAGGGCAACGTGCCAACACAACAGATCACTTATGTAGCCCCTGATCAACCCATGTTCGATTCAGGTACTCACCATTTGTTGATGATGTCAACTGCCGATGCCAACCTCCAAACCCGTCGGAACCAATATGGCTCCACTTCTGAATCCCCTCCCGCCGACAAAAACACTAACGTTAATCCCATAGATCAAACGTTACGTATACCTCCAGCTCCACTTGATGGCGCTTCCAAAGCACCTCGCTTCCCACTTCATCGTCTCAACAATAATCCCAATGCTCGCGCTGCGTCGAATTACAACATTGTCGATGACTTAGCCCAGTCTCTTGCAGCCATGTCTGCTTTAGAAGTTTTGAAAAACTGTCCTTCGCAGCGCAAAACTTTGCTCTCTGCCATTGGCGCCATTGACCCTAATGATTCACAGCTGATCGCATTTGATTCAGACCAGTTTGAACTACGCCTGCCTTCCTCTTTAGCATTCTAAGTTTCCGTTTCTGTTCGTAATCTTGTCATCCATCGGTGCATTATCGATGAAGGAGCCTCCACATGCGTCATGTCCACATTCGTTTGGCAGAAGTTGGGATCCCCTACTCTCCAGCCGTCCACCACTGCATTGCGAGCCTATGACGGCCGTTCGGCACAACCCCAAGGTCTATTAGCTAATGTCCCCATCCAACTGGCGGGTAAAACCGTGCTCATTGACATTGAGGTCATCAATGCCCAACTAGACTATAACCTTTTACTTGGTTGCAGCTACATGTATGCCATGCGGGCTGTTGCCTCATCCGTATTTCGCACCATGCAGTTCCCCCATGAGGGACGCGTGGTCAAGGTCGACCAGCTCACCTATTACGATCCCAAGGCTCCCTTCACACCTGAAAATGTTCTCCCCATGGTTGAACAACCTGTTTGTGGTGCAACTACCTCATTCATTTCCTCAGTAGGACCCAGACTTTACTCCGAGGCACCGATGACCTCTACCTTCCACGCCATTCCACCACCGTCACCGGAGACCCACGTCGCTAACCTCTTCACCCTTTCACAAACACCCGGTAATCAACCCTCCTTGTTACCCAAACCACCATTGGTCCCTAGTCACATTGGGGTTACACCCATCCACACAATCCCCTTTCTATTTCCTCCTTCGGGTGTAGTAAGCGCCTCGGTTATGGCTACCCTTAGTCTACCTGGGTTAACCTTGGGATTACCCGTGTGGTATATTTCACCTCCCGTTCCACCGCCGACACCAAATGTCATCCTGCAACCGGTGCAACCCATTGTTACTTCTACCCAACCAAATCCTGGTATCAATACTCCTTCGTCATCGACGAATCCTCCTCCACTCATCAGGCCCACTGGGGGTAGAGGCCCACAACCATACACTGCGGTACCCCCACCCAAGGCAGTTAAACCTCCCCCCGTATTTCGTGCTCCTCCAAAATGCTCGCTGTGTGATGAGTTAGGCCATCCAACCCATCAGTGTCCACAGTTACCTGCATTGCAGGAACACATGCAAATGTTGGACGACGACCCCAACATCCCGGTGGTCAAACTTGATCCAAACCCCATGCCTCATGATAAATCACTGTGTACCAACCACCCATGTGCGATATGCGGTATTTACGGCCACTACTCTCATCACTATCCTGACATCCCAGATTACAGAGCAGCCCTCTATGAGATGAACAATTTGGACCTTGAGACGGCACCCCCTACTATCGAGGAGATCTACCCTCCCGCATCATCCTCATCCGAAGAGATTAACACCATCTACATGATCTCTTCGACTACCACTACCTCATCACTTGATTTGATCACTCAAAGCTCCCGCAATGATGAAGAGGTTATCCAGACACCTACTGCCCTTGATTATCCCGGGGAAGACATGCACCATCGTCCATACTTCCTCCTGGAAGAGAATTCATCCACCACCGCTACCCTATCCGTGGTTGAGTCCAAAGGTTTCCTTCCTACTAGAGTCGACTGGTTAAAGAATCTGATAGCCGATATTTCTCCCGTCATCCACATTGACATCTCTGACCCACTTGGTGCCCTTCATACCATTACATTAAGAGCCTCCCACAGTGAGCATGAGATCGGAGAATACCAACGACTGTTCCAAGAATTCACTGATGTCTTTACTTGGTCAGATACCGAAATGCCTGGCCTTGACCCCACCATTTATACGATCTCCACTGGATACCCCTCTATCCGGTCGACCCCTTCCACTGATCCCGTTCACACCCATGTTCCACTCTGCTACGTCAGTTTCGCCGATGGTGCAAGCCGTTGGTCCCCCAATCTGGCCTCCGCAGCTTGGGTAATATATTCCCCTTCACATGAGTTGATCCACATCGACGGAATGTGTTTGGGTGCCGCTACCAACAACCAGGTTGAATATGACGCCGTGACCGGTCTCTTGGCCACAGCTCTCCAAATGAGCATACGTCACCTTAACGTTTTCTTGGACTAACAACTCCTAGTTTCCCAACTCAACAATGATTACTAGGTACGCGATCCCTGTCTGTTCAGAAAATTTTTGCGCACTAAATAAATGATTCGACAGTTTGAATCCATTTCATTCACACATGTCCCAAGAAACCTCAATAGTGTAGAAGACCACATGGCCAACAATGTACTTGACTGGCACACCAATCGCATCATACCATAAACAAACGTGCATCCACGTGCATAACATGTGCCTCCACGAGCATATACCAAAACAAAATGTGCATCCACATGCATAACATGTGCCTCCACAGGCATACAGAAACTCAAACATGCCTCCACGGGAAAACATAAAGACAACAAGTGCATCCACATGCATACACGACTATATACCATCATAAAATATATACATATATATACATCATCGTATAGTCAGAACATGTCATAGGTGCCCTCAGCACCCAATATACAAAAAATACATCAGCCGTACAAAAAGAGTTTCCCCATATGCTCATCAGCATTTGGGGGCAAATACATATCATCTAGTCATGAGGATCCATGGGCTCCTTTGGCGCCTCCTCCGCTGGCCCTGCCAGATCATGGCAAGCCCGAACTCTCCACTCTGCTAGCCCCGCTGGATCATCCCGTAGACGGATCCTCATCTCAGCCGGCCTTGCCGGGTCATCCCGAGCACCACCCCTGTGCTCTGCCACAAAAACCGCTGTCCTCAACAGGAGCGACCGCCACTCAGGCGACGCACCGAAGCAACGCTCCACGACGTCCTGGTCCAGGTCTCTCCAGCCATCCTCAGGGAGTCCAACTAGAATCATGTCGAATGTATGTATGACACCCTCTATAGCATCATCTCGAGGGCCAACCCCTCGCCCACGAGCCGCAAATCCTCCACCACGTGGAGGTGGTACCGCTGCAGGTGGATGAGCGACCACCATCGCCCGCCCCTAACGAGCCACGTAGTCAGCCGGTGGTAAAGGCCCAACATCTGCACAATGCAAATAAACCATCATACACACATCTAACTATAATCATAAACAAATCACATGATATAGTATAAAACAAACCACAAAACATACTGTCTAAACGGCAGGCCTGTCCCTGGGCTCGAGGCATCTCTGGGTCGCCTCGGTAGTCCATGCCAGCATACGGGTAATCCTCAATCACCAGGGGCATCTGCTCCCACTGCTCATATACCTCCTCCGTGAAAAACCCGCGGATACCACCACCACCATGAGGCATCATATGCCCCCACCGCACCATGCGCGGCTCACTCACCAGAACATCACGAATGGGCACCCGTGGTCATAAGGTCGGAACCCGCTCAAAGAAAAAACAACATAGAAAGGAGGCATAACAGAACTCTCCTCCCTCCCGATAGCACTTGTCCAGATCTCTCCGGACACCTGCTAGAAACATCTGAGGTCATGCATAATACTTCCCCCGAAGCACGGAGTCCACAAACATCGTTTGTCCCCCGGACAAACGATGTGGCGCCGCAGCACCCAGCACTCGCAGCACACCTGCCCCAACAGCCCTCATGTCCCACTCCCGTAGTGAGCGCAGACTCAAGGCACTGTTCTGCAAAATAGCCCCATCAACACAAAAGGTCTGTAGTAGATCCTCCATATCCACACCTGGCGGGATCCTCGGCAGAAGATCTCCCACCGCCCCCAAACAAGGCAACCCAGTCAGAAAATAAACGTCTGTGAGGGTGATCTCCAACCTCTGTCCCCCAATCATAAAAGCACCCTCTGCGGGCACCCACCAACTCACCAACTTGTTCAGGAGCCATCTCACTGAACGCATTGGTGGGATCTGAGTGAACTTCAAAAGTCTACTCACAGCTAGAGTCTGCCAGACCCCCGGATCAGTATGAATCCTCTCCATCAAATCATCGTCTATCTCCTGAACATCTTGCCAAAAAACAGAAGAAATTTTTAGCCCCAGCAAATTTTTTTTGCAAAAATACCATCGCGGCTTTTTCATCAAAATCCGGGATCATCATCACGGCCTTTTCCTCAAAAGCCGCGATGATCATCGCGGCCTTTTCCTCAAAAGCCGCGATGATCCTCGCGGCCTCCATCCAAGGAACCGCAATGGACATCGCGGGTATTTGCTAGACAGTTGCGATGAACATCGCGACTATCTCCCATGAACTCGTGATGAACATTGCGGGTTCCAACCTCACAGTCGCGATGAACATCGCGACTGTCAGCCTAAAAACCCACGCGGTTCATCGCGGGAAGAGACCCGAAACCTGCGATATTCCACGTTGGAAGGTCAACGTGGAATTTCATGGCCTTCGGGGGCCCGCCGCTAACAAAAAATGACATAATTGAAAAGGCTGAGGCGAATAGGGTTACCTGAAACTCACGGAATCGAAAACCAACGGTCAAATCTCCCAGAAATCGAGAAAGAGCTCTGACTGCTCTGCCAAACTCGCACGTAACAGTGACACGTCATATGGGCCCCACGCCCTATTTATAGAAATTCCACCATTTTTCCAACCGCCATTCCGGTCTCATACGACGTCCGTTTCTCAAACCGTTGGTACCATTGGAATCAACGCAGCGAGAAATTCATGACAGTTCTTTCCTTTTCCAGTTTTCACCAGCTCCATTTTTGACCATTCTTTGGGCACCCTTGTCGCCTCGATTTGCGTGCCATGTCGACCCTCATCCATTTTTGGCATGCCTTATATCGCCGGATTCAGTTTTCCGCACTCGTGATGATGCTTGAGATCATTTCTCGCTCTCACGCCTAGATTTTTTTGGGCATTTTTACCATGCCCCCTCGTTGCCTCGGTTTGCGTGCCACATCGGGCGTCGTCTATTTTTTACGAGTCTTATATCGTCGGATTCCGTTTTTCGCGCACGTGATGATGTTTGAGATCATTTCTCGCTCTCACACCTAGATTTTTCGGGCATTTTTTCCATGCCCCCCTCGTCACCTCGATTTGCGTGCCACATCGATTGTCGTCCGTTTTTGGCATGCCTTATATCGCGGGATTCAGTTTTCCATGCTCGTGATGATGCTTGAGATCATTTCTCGCTCTCACCCCCAGATTTTTGGGCATTTTTTCCATGCCCCCTTGTCGCCTCGGTTTGTGTGCCACATTCGCTGTTCTCCGTGGTCGACCATCTTTATATCGTCGAATTCAGTTTTCCGCGCTCGTGATGATGCTTGAGATCATTTCTCGCTCTCACGTCTAGATTTTTTGGGCATTTTTTCCCATGCCCCCCTCGTCACCTCGGTTTGCGTGCCACATCCGCCGTTCTCCATTTTTGACAATCTTTATATCGTTGGATTCAGTTTCCCGCGCTTGTGATGATGCTTGAGATCATTTCTCGCTCTCACGCCCATACTTTTTGGCCATTTTTTCAAAATGCCCTCTCATTGCCTCGGTTTGCATGCCACAAAGCCGCAACCCCCTTTTGACAATCTTTATGTCACCGGATCCAGCATCCCACACACATGATGACGCTTGAGAGTTTTTCTCGCTCCCATCTATCCATTTTTGTTCGGTATAATTTTATCCCTTTTTCGGGTCGAGCAATCCCTTTTTACGAAAAAGGCACTTAGGGAGTTTCTGTTAAGCTCTTTTCTGACTCCTAAAACAATGAAAAGATCGCCGAGCAACCTTGCTTCCTTTAATGCTCGCTAAAAGTATCTGAAAGAGTGTCTACCTGGTATAAGTTTACCCCTTTTCCGGACCTCGTAGACTAATTATGAAAATGGTATACTCTAGTCACATCGGCTAGAAGAGTTCTCCATCCGCATCATTTTATGCTTTTTCGGGCCTTGGAGACTAAACCTACGAAAAAGAACACCAATGGAGTCCCCTTACCGCTTTCAGACTCTCTAAACATGAAAGCGACCACGAGCAATCACCATCCTGGGCTCGTAAAACCAACAGGACAGTAGTCATAACCACTGCAGAGTCTTCTTATCGTTTTCAGACTCCTTAAAAATGAAAGCACCAATGAACACGAACAGTCCCGGGCTAAAAAAATCCACAGGACAGTACCATTCAGAGCACACTTTTATCCCTTCTTGGAGCTCATTAAAACTACGAAGAAGGACCCAATGGTGCTTCTCGGTGCCACAACAGATCACGTCTACTCATATGATAGCTTCCCCATTTTGGTCGCCTTTGTTCAGAGTATTCTACAGTATGTCACCCTGAGAACCCCTCGACAACACCCATCAGCTTGATTCCCCACCAGAGTCATACATACCCTTCAGTCCTTAAAAGCTGTGATCCTCAAACCTATAAGTCAGTTCCCTACGCTGCCAGGTCAACCATGTCATCATGCTCTGAACAAAGGAAGTTTGAGTCTACCCACAATATGACCCCAGTTACTTCCCATCCCCACAAGTATGTCGGTCCTACCATCAGTACTACAATACTTCAGTTATACACCTCGTGCTCCTATCAAGGAAACATCATTGCCTTGTTAGTTGCTGGTCTCCCTCTGTCGACGACAACCAAATTTATTCCAGAGGATAGACCTAGAGGTCCCTGTGTCTTGGACTCATCACCATTTGTGATGAGTGCCTACGAATCATTTCGAGAAGAGTCCTCAGTGCCTATCCAAATGGTTGTTTCTCACATGCTCGACTTCAACACCTTGATCGCATCGTTGAGACTCGCACAGGGCATTGGTCCGCTCAGTTATTAGTCAAAGACCCCAGATACCTTCTGACTCCTCCACATTTGAGAGTCTACCTATGGATACAACCAGTTACACTGTTCCTATAGATATCCAGGTTGCGTATGGAGACAGTATTCAGATGTACCCCAGTTTTATACTCCCTCGAGTATACAGTTACAGATACTTCCCAGAGATGGCTCACAGTCATTACGTCCCTACAGATGTTGGACACCTTCAGTTCCAACAAGTTCATCAGTTATTCCAGTGTATCAGTTATTGAGATCAGCCATGTCATGATCATGAGTACATCCCAAAATAATGTACCCTCTGGACCATTATGATGTACCAGTATATTTTTTATGTATTAGATCCCCCTTCTTGGGACTAATTGTTATGTATATGTCTTGATACGAGCATGGGTATGCCTGCCTCGTCCATTATCAGAGATTATCCCTCATTCATATTGAGGCAATGTAATATTTGTTTATTTTTTGCAGCTTCCATGGGACGCGGATCCAGTCTCCAATCGGTCTCTTCTCCTCCTTACAACCCAGAAAAAAGACAAAAGAACTATGATGTCTATCGGCCATACGATGAGCTCTTGCCCTCACACATCAGGGGGCAATCTGTTAACACCCAAAAAGTGCTCACTAGCTCATTCCCTTATTCACATGACCCATTTGTCCACTTTTCCACCATCTGAGCCTCTGAAGCCAACAAAAGGTCACCAAAAGACCTTGGTACACCCCTTTTTTCCCACTCAAAAAGATTATTTTTCCTAAAAAGCATAAAAAACCCTCAAAAAGGGTCCAAAATTCCCAAAATATTAAAAAGGGAATAAAAATATTAATTTTATTCAAAAAAGGAAAAAGGAGGGAAAAGTACCTAAACCATGTTGGTCAATACCATTTGGTTTCCACAAAACCACAAATGGTATTTCCCACCACCAAAACCTATAAAAAGGTGGTAGGGGCTCCTCATTTCACATCCATCCATATTCCTATCCTCATGCTGCCAAAATCTCCCTTGAGTATTTGGCCATTGTAGCAACCTTGGAGAAAGGACCCATTGGAGATTGGAGCTGCTCACCATTGGAGCCATTCAAACAACCTTCATCACTTGGAGGTATTGTTCTTGCAAGCATTTGCTTTCCCCATTGTCAATACAAAAAATTATTTTTTATCTTTCTTGTTCTTGTTCTTTAATTCAAAATGCACATGCTAGTTTAGTTTAGTTTAGATTTAATTTATTGTTATTTATTTCTATTGAAACTGCTGCTACTAGTTAGAAGGTGCCCATAGCACTAAGCTTGGTTGCAAAACCAAGCCAACAAATAGTTCTATTTAGGAAATGGTTTCCCTGATCACTCATTAAAATATTTGGACAGCCAAATCTTGTCAAAATATTCTTGAAGATGATATGCGTGGCTGTAACTACACTACAGTCCTTCACTGGTTTTGCTTCAGCCCATCTCGTTAAATAATCTGTAGCTGTGATGATATACCTTGAGCCAGTTCACTTCCCTAGTGGGTTAAGAGGTCCCATGAAGTCAATAGCCCATTTATCAAAGGCTTGAAGTGTCAGTTGTGGCATCACTGGAATCTCATCTCAATGAGATGTATTTTATGTTCTTTGGCATACATCACACTTCCAACAATGTTATTTGGAGACTTTGTGTATTGTAGGCCACCATAGTCCTAATCAATTTTCTACGCAATAGCTCTTATTGTGTAGTGTCCTTTAGATACACTTGAATGTGCTTCAACCAGTACACTAGGTATTTCATGTTCTAGCACGCATCTTCGCAATACTTCATCTAGTCCTAATTTATACAATTGTCCAGCAATTATGGCAAAGTCAACAGCTCTTACCACTAATTGTTTCTTATGTTGCGTAGTAAACTTTGTAGGCGCTAATCCTGTAGTTATAAATTCTATCATATATCTGAAGTATTCATCTTCTATATGGATATAAAACAACAACGCATCTGGTAGACTATCCTCCATGTTGATGTATATGTAACTTCGGAATTTATTTCACATATATGTATATTGTATTCCTATAGAGATGTTATTATTCCTCTATACGGAAGTGGTTGTATTCCTATAGAGATGTTATTATTCCTCTATACGGAAGTGTCATCAGTTATATTGTAAGTTTCGTAACTTATACTTGATGGGTTATTAGACCACCTTGTTGGGGTCGACCCTGTATAAGTCATGTGGGTCAAAGGGTTATTAGACCACCCTATTGGGGGTCGGCCATGTGCGTCAAAGGGTTATTAGACCACCCTAGTGGAGAGTGGTGCACTTGTGGAGGAGGAGGCTCTGCTGGTAGGAGAAGACTATCTCTTGTATTCTGGTTGTATCACTGTTCTATCTTTCTCTGAGGAAGTTATTGGGGTTTTTCACCTTTATGGTTTTTCCCAAGTAAACTTTGTGTCTCTTGTGTGCTTGCATTCTTGTGTCCATGATTGATATGCTGTAGATTTGCTGTACATGTTCTTCTCTCAGTTAAGATCCTAGATCAGATTGAAGTAAATTCTGAAAATTTAGCATGGTATCAGAGCTAGCCTGAAAGAAGGCATGATATGGCATGTATGACACTTGCACTTACGTTGCTAGGGCTTGATATAGCAAAAACCAATCATCGTAGCACTTTCGCTATAAATCCGATTTGGCAATGTTTTTGGGTCTAAAAATTTTACAAGTAGAAGACCAGATCCCCATGTACCTTGTGTCCAAAGGAAAACCTCTAAGTCATTGTACTTTGTTATTTATGATCTGTACAATATAGGGTTTCTGCCTCTTCCAGATCTGAGTCAAAATCAGGTGACCTTGGGAAAAAGGTCATAACTTGGGCTAGGAAGCTCCAAATGAAATTTCGTAGAATGTGACAGGTAGTACACAGACTGTACTATCTCAAGAAAATGTTTCAGAGGCCAAAGTTGAACCAGTGACACGTGGAACGCCGTGCAAGTTCGCTCTCCTGTGTTATCCCATTAACAGGTCACGTTACGACACTTGGCATAAATATCTCTCAGAGAATCCAATTGAGGTCATACCTATCGGGATGGAAAGATAACAGGTCGGGCTATCTCAAGAAAAGTTTTCAGACCCTGTGGATCAAAAAGTTCATAGTTACACCAAAAACAATCAGGTACATATTTCTGTCAAAACAAAATTATTTTTGAGCACCTTCATTCATGGATTCCGGAATTTAGGGCTTCGGATAAAGTTGGAATTTTTGTAATCAGAGACCATGGATGAATGCTACTCATCAAAATTGAAATTTAGAGACCAAGATCAGAATTTTTGGTTGGGCAGAAGGCCGGGCTTGATTAGACCCTAGTTCGGGACTTTGATCAGAAAAGTGGAAAATTAGGGCTTCTGCAAAAATGGGAATTTTTGAAATCTGTGAACATGGCTGGAAGCTCCTCATAAAAATATAAGCTTAGAGATTTGGATCAAACCTTTTGATTGGGCAGAAGAGTGGGCTTTATCAAACCCCAGTTTAGGGTCACATCTAGTGAATCCGGAAGTTTCAAAGGCAAAATTGAGGAGTGAAACTTGTAGTTTTCAAATTCTGAATATACCAGCTTGATCAACTCATCAAGGCGCATATTTCTATCCTTTCAGAAGTTTGAAATTCAAAGTTTGAATTTTTGGGGTTTCTCTAACAAACCCTAATCCAGCTCCAGTTCCAGTTCTTGCAAATCAAGTGGATTGGGTTAATCCTAGAAGAAGATGTATTGGTCACCTGCATAAGTGAAGAAGTTCCTGTTTCAGAGGGAGATGAGGCTAAGGCCTTACATAAGAAGATTACAAGTGATCTTGGCAGGTATGACTCATCAAGGTATGTTTCGATATTTGTTCATGATTAAGTTTATGGTATGTTTGTCTTCATGTTATTACGGTTAGTACAATCTTGATTTTAGATTTGTCATATCACCTTAACAAAATTATGAATGCATGATAGAAGATATTCATTGGTTAGGGTGTTGACACTTATGATTGTACTAATTCATTATGGTGTTGTATGAGGTTTATGTTGTCTGCTAACATAAAAGGTACACCAAGAAAGACAAATCATGTTCTACTTCAAGAACATATGATCATGGTGACATGAAAACAAAGATTCATCCATTGTCATGGATCACGTAGAAGATCTACTTTCGAGGTGTATAACTTGGTTCTACAATGGTTAACCTATGAGACATGCAGGTTACTAGCACAAGTCACTGAAGAGAACCAGAAGACATTATGCGGGTATGTTAGACATAACTAGCTAGCATGCTAATCCAAGTATGTTTTTCCTATATCAAGCTAGAATCCTACCTTGTGTTAGGATCTTATATTGTTGTGTTGTTGATAATGATTATTCATGAAGTCATAGGTTTGAATAGTCATGGTTGTATGCATATTATGTTTCTTACCATAATTGATGATATGACTAACCAGAAGAATCATGAAGGTATAGGTTTGCGTAATCATGGGTTTATGCATTGATGATTTAACTAATCAGAAGAGTCCTATGATCAAATAAGAATATGCATGAGTAAAAGAAGACTTCTTTGAAACCTTGAATACTAATGTTTATTATCTGTGAATGATCATGACTATACATGTTTAAGACTATTGTGTTTTGATAGTATTAATATTATACTAATAAATGTGTGATTATGTATGAGACCTCAAGGATAACACAATGATGATACTAATAAGCATGCATAGTGATTAAGGATGGATGTAAGTTCAAGGACATGTAATCTAGGAAGCAAAGATCAAGAGGGAGCACACTCCAGTTGTTCCTGCAAAAAAGCAAAGGAGCACACTTCAGTAGTTTCTGCAAGGATGCAGATATTCAGAGGGAGTTGACCACTTCTCACAATCCACACCAGAATGGAGTTGCAAAGATTCAGAGGGAGTCCACCCAGCAACCAAACAAAGATAAGTATTTGAATTGTCATTTCTTACATAATGTTATTCAATGATGTATATGCTTATGTTCCTATAATTAGGTTGTGTATTATGCATATTAGAATAGTTGCATTGATGAACATCATACTACTAATATACATGGGTAAGTGGCCTATGGAACTATACAACATTCCATTTCTACTTATCTAGAATGAAACCTCTTTGCTGACATGTTGGGAGTAGTGCAAACTCTTAACAATGTTCTGGTAGAGACTGGAAGGCATCTAGAAAGTTGTGGAACATGGATAAATGTTGTATTGAAGCATTGGCTAAGATAATTGCATGACTGTATGACATATTTCTTTATATGTAAGAATTTGTTCTGAAAACTATGAGATGTTTTCTAATCATGCAATTTAACTTATTGTGTAGGAGAGATCGTATACCATCACCTACCAAAGAAGGACTACAACATTTGTTCCGCAACAAAGTTATCTATTGAAAATATTGAAGTTCCCAGGATATGGGAAGAATGACATCATCGAGGAGTACCAGTTGATCATGAAGAATGACATCATCGAGGAGTACCGGTTGGTCATGAAGAATGACATCATCGAGGAGTACCAGTCCCAAGACCTGAAGGGGAGTCTGTAGTGACTTCCAAGAGGATCTACAGATCAAGCATGCTGTAGGTGGTAGCATAGAGACTTTTGCTCCTATAGCCATATACATTTCCATTAGATCAGTACTTGCTCTGGCTACAGTGATGATAGGGAAGATACACCATATGGATTTCAAGACAGCTTTCTTGAATGGTATAGTTAAATAAGAAGTGTACGTGGAGCATCCACTTGGTTTTGAGACACATGACAGGGAGTCATATATGTGCAGAACTTGGTATGTTAGGATAGACAACTTTCTATCCAGTTTGGGCTTTACCAAGAGTAAAGCGGATTCCAAACTTCACTACAAGGTTGAGGAAGGAAATCCAGTGATACTACTATGTGGATGACCTGTTTGTAACAGGTGAGGATAGATTGATTGCCGACATGCAGCGGAAGCTTGCTGCTGAGTTCGAGTTGAAAACTTGGGGTTGATGCACTATTGTCTAGGCATGGAGGTGTGGCAGAGTACAGATGGAATCTTCCTTGGACAAGGGAAGTATGTAGTGGAGTTCCTGAAGAGATTCGGGATGATGGACTGCAAGGCCATGGCCACACCTATGGCATCAAACTTGAAGCTTCTGTGTGATTCTTCATTTGATCCGGTTGATATCACTATGTATCGTTAGATGATTGGGTCCTTGATGTACCTGACAAACACGAGACCAGATATTTGCTTTGCGGTGAACACATTGAGCCAGTTCCTGACGGATCCGAGGAGTGTTCACCTGGTTGTTGTAAAGCATATTCTGAGGTACCTGAAGGGTACAGTTGATTATGGGCTCAATTATGATGCGAATCAAAAGTTTAACCCGCAGGGTTATGTTGATTCAGATTGGGCAGGCAGTGCTGCAGATAGGGATCAGGTGTGATCTCTTGGTTTAGCAGGAAGTAGTCATGTGTAACACTAAGTACAACCGAAGCAGAGTATGTTGCGAAGAATGAGAAATTTGCAGATGTATTGACCAAGCCGTTGGCCATAGTGCAGTTTGACTACTTCAAAGAGAGGCTTGGTGCACTTTAGATCAAGGTTCCTTCCAAAGGGAAGTGATGAGTCCGGAAGATGCAGATGCACATGAGCTTTTCTGACATGGTTGATATGTTCTCCCTTGGTCGTGATGTAATTGCTGAGCCATTTTTCACATGGTGGTAGCTGTGTTCTCCCATGGTGAAAAAGTAAGGGCTAGAGCCTTCCCCGAATGGTGGTAGATGTGTTCTCCCATGTCGGTGGTGTAAGTGCTGGATGATGTGCATCTAGGCTGTGCTTCGTGGACGATGAGATGATATGAAGAGGACGATGCTATGATGATCAGGAGGATCATGGATGATGAGCATCAGAACGATGCTCTAGTTACTACTCTGTATATGTATATATGCATCATGATTAGCTGGATAATTTATATATATATGCATCATGTTGGATGCTGGATATGATCAGTTGAATCATTTATGTATGTATGCATCATGTTGGATGCTGGATATGATCAGTTGGATCATTTGTATGTATTTTTTATATGCATCATGTTGGATGCTTGGACCATGTATCTGTATATGTATCAGGTGGATACTGATATCATGTATGTTGATATGTATCAGGTGGATACATTGTGTGGATCATGTATCTATGTATGTATCAGGTGGATACATTGTATGATCAGGTAGATCATGTATGATGATATGTATCAGGTAGATACTTGGTATGCATCAGGTGGATGCATTGTATGATCAGGATGATCGTGGATGACGAGCTTCTCCATATGACATGCAGCAGGATGTTGCAGTGATGATGATGAGGATGATCATGTGTACATCAGGATGACGTATGGTGAGTATCAGGATGATACTTTGTGGTCGTGGATGAGGTTGTGCAGATGAGCATGTCTGGGAGATCCTATAGGTTGGAGTTGTGTACCCGTAACAACCTGGGATGCTCTTTCGAGACATTGGTCTGGGAGGACATATAATTTGTGCCCTGGGAGATCTTTAGGTCGGAGTTATGTATATGGATATAAAACAATGGCGCATCTGGTAGACTATCCTCCATGTTGATGTATATGTAACTTCGGAATGTATTTCACATATATGTATATTGTATTCCTATAGAGATGTTATTATTCCTCTATATTGAAGTGGTTGTATTCCTATAGAGATGTTATTATTCCTCTATACGGAAATGTCATCATTTATATTGTAAGTGTCGTAACTTATACTTGATGGGTTATTAGACCACCTTGTTGGGGTCAGCCCTGTATAAGTCATGTGGGTCAAACGGTTATTAGACCACCCTATTGGGGGTCGTCCATGTGGTTCAAAGGGTTATTAGACCACCCTAGTGGGGGTCGGCCCAGTCAACATTATGTTAAGTGGTTAAATTGAGGCCGACCTAGTTGAGTAAAGGTCAAGTCAAGTTAGTGTATAAATAGAGAGTGTGTCTCTCTCATTTTACACATTCTATTCTCTTACTCACACTTTCGAGAGTTGTGCACTTGTGGAGGAGGAGGCTCTGCTACTAGGAGAAGACTATCTCTTGTATTCTGGTTGTATCATTGTTCAATCTATCTCTGAGGAAGTTATTGGGGTTTTTCACCTTTATGGTTTTCCCCAAGTAAACTTTGTGTCTCTTGTGTGCTTGCATTATTGTGTCCATGATTGATATGCTGTAGATTTGATGTACATGTTCTTCTCTTAGTTAAGATCCTAGATCAGATTGAAGTAAATTCTGAAAATTTAACATTCCATCTTGCTTGGTTCTTCGCCTGACTCAATGCGTGACAGATGGTCAGATCTCGCATTCAATCTTCCTGGTTTCACTATGATTTCAAAATCATATTCCTGAAATAGTAACAACTATCTGCATATTCTTCCCCCTAACACTGGTTTGTTGACCAAGTACTTCAAATCTGAATGGTTAGTAAACATGCAGAAATGTGAACCTAGCAGGTAGTGTCTAAATTTCTGCAATGCGTATACCATCGCTAAGCCTTCCCTTTCTGTCGTGGTATAATTATTTTCTGTTGAAGAGAGATTTATGCTTGAAAATGAAATGGGGTGATCGATGCCTCCCTCACCTAGTTGATCTAGTATAATACCAAGTTCTATAGATGAAGCATCTACATGTACATGAAATGGTTTATTCCAGTCAGGAAATACTAGAATAGGCGTTGTAACCATTTTATCTTTTAGTGTGTCCAATCCTTTTTGGAAATATTCAGTCCAACTGTACTTTGCATCTTTCTTTAATAATTTCTCCATAGGCACAGTGATCTGCACATATCCTTCGATGAAATTTCTATAGTATCCTGTATGCCCCATTGTAGTGAGTAACTGCTTCACGGAGTTAGGTGCTGGAAGATTTACAATGATTGCGATATTTGATGGGTCGACCATTAATCCCTGCTTACATACTATGTTTCCCAATAGAATTCCATAGGGAACACAAAAGACACTCTTCTTCATATTCAAGGAAATATGGTATTGTCTACACTTTGCTAACATCATTCTTAAGTTCGCATAATGATTCTTCAGTAGACCAAATACTGTCCAATCATCAAAATAGACTTCTAAGAATTGATGAATATAATCCTTAAATGCAGCTACAACAACTCTTGAAAAGTGTCATGTCCCCAATTTTGGACTAATTCAGTGACCATGGGTCAAAGGGGACAAAATAAACCCTAAGGAAAATAATTTTATTATACAAGCATGCATAGAATAAATTTTATCCTAAGTCAAGTGGAGAATGAATTTTATTAATTTTAATTAATTTTGGTAATTAGAATTGATAATATGTGTGCAAGTGGGCCAAGAGGGCACCCTCATGAGGATAAGGTTGCCAAATTAGAACTATAAGAAAGAAAATAGCAACAGAGGAAAAGCAGAGAAGGTGTAAGAACATGCCAAAAATAAAAAAGTGGAAACAACTAGAAAGCACTAAGGAGGGCGCCGTGTCTAAAGGAGAGTTTAGTTTTCAAATTGGAAACAACCAGAAAAAGCTATGGAGGGCATAGTTTCTAAAGGAGAGCAAAGATTGTAAGGAAAAAGCAAGGAAGGTATGTCCACTCATCGGTGACCTATTCTCATAGGTCACCAAGCTCTTCAACTTGCTCAGTAGGTCACACTAAAGTCTATAAAAGAAGGATTCGAACTCCATTTCACAACTTTTGTCATTGTGAGTTTATGAGTGGAGCATTTTAGCTTCTCAAGGTTTGGTGATGTGCCTAAGCCAATCAATGGGTGATGTGCCCCATTCTTCTATTCTACTTCTCTTCTCTAATATTCTCTTAGCATTTACAACCATGGATATCTGATTTGCAGGTCCATATAATCCAATACTAAGAAGCACCCAAGATTACAAGGAGTTATCATCATACAAGGTACATTCAACAGAAACAACGTTGAAGGGCCGAAATGGAGGTTTCGGGTTCAACAATTCTGATCATTTATAGTTTGTGATACCCATTCCATTGCGTTCGAGGGGCCAGTTCTAGTAGGAAACACTTTTTGTCTCATCGAAAAAGGTGTCTAGATGACCGAGATACAACCATCCTCACTAGAGCAAAGGTTTCATGTGTTAAGGAGCGCATGTGTGAAGTTCCAGTTCAATGAATGCACCCGGTGCAGCTCAAGAAGACAAGTGCACCCTCATATTTAGATATCAGAACTTCTATCAGTCAGTCATCATATTTAGAATGGAGCTACATCTTCTTCTCCTCTTCTTACACTTATTCTCTCTCAGTATGTAAGATTTTCCTAGCCTTGGAGGCTCTTTGTAATTCTGTATGAAATAGAATATCAAAAATGTATTCAGGACTTCAAATTTCGACCTATTTCTATACATGAGTATTTATCAGAACCAAATAATGTTTTAGAACAGAGTTTATTAATCCTTTAAGGTAGTTTGGGATTAAATAATGCAAGACTAGCTCAATGAGCCATTTTTAATAACTAGTTTTTCCATATCTTCTACAATTTACTGTCTGTGCATCAGTTTTGTATTATGTAAGTTGTATGAGCTAATTAATACAATATAAAAGCCATCCCAACAATTCCCCTGAGTTTCTGGGGGATTTTAACCTTCTTTGGAAGAATCGCTAAACTTACTAGCACAGCAATCCCCAATAGCGCACTTGTGCATTTGGCCTCCAAATCCACTTGAATCCTCCCAAATTCACAGGAAATCTATTCCAGTTTATTCCTAATATTTTTATGACTGATATAACCCCTAATTCCATCCATAATAAACTCTCATTCTAGTATGCATATGCTGGAAGGCCCAGGTTGCTTCGAAGTAGGCACATACTTGTCTGTTGCTGAAAAGTAAAAGGCTCTAGTACCTTGTGAACAGGACTTAGTGTTTGGACCTGAATTACCTTGATGCTGCACATTCCTCATATAAAAACCAGAATCAAAATTCATTCCCATTATCCTTGACCAGTGAACCAATACTCAACATTAACAACTTGCACACCATAAAAAGTGTAAAAAAATTACTAGTTAAAATTCTGAATAATTTGGGAGTTTGGAGTTAATATTATGGCCTTTCCTTGGAGGGATATTATAGTGGTATCAGAACACTTTCCTCCACCCATGTGGAAAGAAAGAATCTCTTTGGTGAATAATATTGCAGATCAAATCTTCAATGTTGCAATATGAGGCTCCTACCACTGATGGAAGAAGAATTTGAACAATATGAAGAAGAGGTGGTCTCTGTCAGATATTTTCAGTTACCAAGATTAGATGATGGTTACTTATGTGACCAGATTTATGATGTTGACATGAGATATGATCCACCTTTCTCTGAATTTGTTAATGGAAAAATACTTAGTGGAAGGAATCATAAGGGATCATTCCAGTACCTCATGGAATACTATGCCTTAAAGGAAGAGATCTAAGATCTATTATCTTTTAAAGATTCCTGTGAAATTGAGGTAGGTAGGATGACCAAGAAAAAAATTATGGCTTCACTTACTGTTGAGAATATGTGCAAAGAAGTGGGAACAATATTTTTGACCCCTGGAGATAAGATTGAAGAGAAGAACAAAGATGTGTCCTCATAGCCATGCAAACTCAAGGAAAGAAACCAAGATCCACCTAGTTCTTTAGGTGGAGAAGGAGGAAAAAGTAAAGATGAAGCTTCAGCCCTGCATGTGGATCCATCCCAATCTCAGGGAAAAGAAATAAAGAAGGAAGACTCATCGAGGCCATTGCCAAGATCAAGCATTATGAATCTGTCTGGTCTTCCTTCAAGAAGGAAGTCCAAAGGGTGTGATCTGAGCACCACACAAGATTGAGAGAAATTAAGATGCTTGGAAATAATTGATCAAGAAGACCTTGTTGGTGCCCCATTACTCCAAGAAGTAGATGAAGAAGGTCAATGCACAGTGGAAGATCCAACAGTCAAACATTTGATTGTTGGTAATGTGGAAGGTGAAATCACTCCCAATTTATTTGTGGTTGATTTCAAGATAAGTTCAGAAGAGATGGGGAAGATGATGACGGTGAGACATATTTTGGATCCAATCCAAAAGAGGATAAAAATTCAAATTTACAATCACCCCTTGAGCCTCACAAGGAAGCAAAAATTGAGCACATCTCAGTAAAGTGTGAAGCAGAAAAATGGGTGGGTGAACAAGCCATCATAATTCCACCACATAAGGAGGAGAACATGACACATGGTGAGTTATTAATTTCTATTTTTTATATGTCTATGTGTCCAACTGAAGTTGCAACCACATCTGATGAAAATATTGGCATTGTTGGGTCCTCAGATGTTTGGGTTCAAGAGTTGGAGAAGGCTCAAAATTTGAGAGAAGATCTTTCTGGTGCACCAAGGATGAATGAGCACCTAAGTTGCAGCCCAAATTATGCTCTTGAGGAAAAAAAATATGAATATATTGCAGCATAAACATATGGATCAGATTTCAAAACCTTGAGTGCATTGCATGAAATTTATCCGATGATGGAAAATGAAGAGGAGGAACATCTGCAAGAACCTCATCTTCTTGCAGGGTCATTGAAGATGGATGAACAGAAGATCCAAGAGGCACTGGAAATTCTCCATGACACTCATGCTTCAGGATCAAAGTTGTGTTGGGAATCTTCTTTAATGGAAGACCAATCTTCCTATGAAGCCATGGAGAATATCCAGAAAACAATGTCCACAATCAAAGGTAATTTCTCACAATTGGTTTCAGATAAAAATGACATGTTTGAGCTTGTTGAGTTGTTGCGGGAAGCATCACTACATGATGAATAAATTATTTTCATATATGAAGAAGAGAACTACAATATCAAACGTGAGATGTTGGCCACCCAAGATTCTTTGAGATACACTCAAAGTACCCTCTTAGAATCACAAATGAAGATAGAACAATTCCAACAAGAGTGGCAAGAATTGACTGAATCCTTAATTTTTTTGAGAGTCATCCCTTTTGGGTAAATGACATAACAAATTCCATGGAGGAACCTCATGGGTGGGTGTACCATGAGGAGAATTCTATTTGGTATGTGCTTGAAGAATGTACAGAAAAAGTGGATGAAAAAAAAGCACATGATTTTTTCCAAAATGAACCTGAGAGGTTCATTGAAGAAAGTCCCTCTTCTAAGGAAGAGGAAGATGAGTTCACCATAGATGGATCATCCATCAATGGAGAGGATACATCCATAACTTCAACGAATGAAATGTTCATAAGCATGGCTCACCATCCTTCATTCCCCACTTCACATTCAACCACAAATTTTGGGAATGAAAATTGGGTAAAAGGATTCTTCTCTTGGTGTCACATGATGAGTAGGAGGATCTTAAAATTGAGGCCAATGACATGTTCCTTAACCCGCAACAGTTGAGGAATCTCATGCATGTGTGTGCAGCCACTTTTGAAAAGAAGGAATCAGATCTACACTTACCTTCAATGTGTGGGTCAATTGACGGAGTTTTGCACCCTTGGATCAATGACAGAGAGTTGAGCCATTGGATGAAGAGGGGAGCACCTATTGAGTTTCATAGAGACCATGATACCTCTTTATTTGAGGGAAACATGAACATAAATGATTTTGATACAACTTACTCTCTTTTGGAGCAGCATTTTAGGACATGGGATCGTCACCCTTGTCACTTGAGTTTCATGGATAACACACTTGTTCCTTGTGTGCATTGGTCACATAAGAAATTTTAAGTTGGAATGGAAAGACTAGTGGAGTTTTGGCCTCACTTTTTGGAAGCATATTTGGTGATGGATAGTCTTCCTTTGATTCAGCCCTACATTGAAGAGTTGCATATCTTGATTGAGGGGCCTTCAAAGTTTCAGAGTTGCATTGGAAAGGATGATTTTCCAATGTGTTGGTATGATGTTTTCATCCCTCCTAGCATTTCATATGATGATGATTTTCTCCTGTTACTAATTTTTGGTGAGATGCAGTATGATCAGTGGGATCTTGATATTCCATTGGAGGACAGTTTTCCACACATGACACTGCTACCTGGAAACTTGCAGTTGAAGTAGTGGAATCTAGGCCTTCTTTTTCTTGGTGGATTTTGTTGGATGGTATTCAGATCCATGGGAGTGTCATACAAGCAATGGGATCCTAGCATTGTTTGTCTTTGGAGAGATGATTATGATCAGAGTAGTGCAACAAAAACATGATGGAATCTTGGGATATTTTGCTTGAGGACAAGCAATTTTTTGAAGGGAGGACTATCATGTCCCCAATTTTGGGCTAATTCAGTGACCATGGGTAAAAGGGGACAAAATAACCCCTAAGGAAAATAATTTCATTATACAAGAATGCATAGAATAAATTTTATCCGAAGTCAAGCGGAGAATGAATTTTATTAATTTTAATTAATTTTTGTAATTAGAATTGATAATATGTGTGCAAGTGGGCCAAGAGGGAGCCCTCATGAGGATAAGGTTTCCAAATTAGAGCTGGAAGTAAGAAAATAGAAACAGAGGAAAAACAGAGAAGGTGTAAGAACACGCCAAAAATAGAAAAGTGGAAACAACCAGAAAAAGCTAAGGAGGGCGCAGTTTCTAAAGGAGAGCTCAGTTTTCAAATTGGAAACAACTAGAAAAAGATAAGGAGGGTGCAGCTTCTAACTGAGATAAAAGCTTGTAAGGAAAAATAAAGGAAGGTATTTCCACTCATGGGTGACCTATTCTCACAAGTCACCAAACGCTTCAACTTGCTCAACAGGTCACACAAAATTCTATAAAAGAAGGATTCCAACTCCATTTCACAACTTTTGTCATTGTGAGTTTATGAGTGGAGCATTTTAGCTTCTCAAGTTTTGGTGACGTGCCCAAGCCAATCAATGAGTGATGTGACCCATTATTCTATTCTACTTCTCTTCTCTAATATTATCTAAGCATTTTCAGCCATGGAGATCTGATTTGTAGGTCCATATACTCCAATACTAAGAAGAAACCAAGCTTACAAGGAGTTACCATCATATAGGGTACATTCGGCAGAAACAACATTGAAGGGATGAAATGGAGGTTTAAGGTTCATCACTTTTGATCATTTTTGGGTTGTGAGACCTATTCCATTGCTTCTGGGGGGCCATTTCCAGTAGGAAACACTTTTTTTTCCATCGAAAAAGGTGTCTGGATAACCGAGATACAACCATTCTCACTAGAGCCAAGGTTTCATGTGTTAAGGAGCGCACATGTGAAGTTCCAGTTCAATGAATGCGTCCAGTGCAGCTCAAGAAGACCAATGTGCCATCATATTCAGATATCAGAACTTCTATCAGTCAGTCATCATATTCAGAATGGAGCTACATCTTCTCCTCCTCCTCTTACACACATTCTCTCTCAGTATGTAAGATTTTCCTAGCCTTGGAGGCTCTTTGTAATTCTATATGAAATAGAATATCAAAAATGTATTCAGGACTTCAAATTTCAACTTGTTTCCATGCATGATTATTTATCAGAACCAAATAATGTTTCAGAACATATTTTATTAATCCTTTAAGGTAGTTTTGGATTAAAGAATGTGAGACTAGCTCAATGAGCCATTTTTAATAACTAGTTTTGCCATATCTTCTACAATTTAGTGTCTATGCATCAGTTTTGTATTTTGTAAGTTGTATGAGATAATTAATATAGTATACAAGCCATCCCAACACTTCCCATGATTTTTTGGAGGATATTAACCTTGTTTGGAAGAATTTGTAAACTTACTAGCTCAACAATCCCCAATAGCACACTTGTGCATTTGGCCTCCAAATACACTTGAATCCTCACAAATTAATATGAAATATATTCCAATGTATTCTATAGAGTTAAATGACTGATATAACCACTACTTCCATCCATAATAAACTTCCAGTGTAGTATGCGTATGCTGGAAGGCCCAGGAAGCTTCGAAGTAGGCACATACTTGTTTGTTGCTGAAAAGTAAAAGGCTCCAGTACCTTGTGAATAGGACTTAGTGTTGGCCCTGAATTACCTTGCTACTGCAAATTCCTCATTTAAAAATCAGAATCAAAAGTCATTCCCATTATCCTTAACCAGTGAACCAATACTCAACATTAACAACCTCCACACCATAAAAAGTGTAAAAACATTACTAGTTAAAATTATGAATATTTTGGGAGTTTGGAGTTAATATTATTGCATATCCTTGGCTGGGATATTAAAAGACGATAATAGGTGCATTCTTCAATCCAAACGGCATAACACTGTACTGATATAATCCCCATTCAGTAGAAATTGTGGTCTTATGTCCGTCTTCTATAGCAATTATGATCTGATGATATCCAGAAAATCCATGAGTGAAAGAGTATGCCTCCTATCCACCTACGTTATCTAGCACTTCATCTGTGAATGGAGTAGGAAATGGGTCATGCAAAGATGCATCATTCAATTTTCTGAGGTCCACATAGATTCTAATTTCACGTTTATCTTTCTTATCCTAAATTACCACAGGACTTATCCATTATGATTCCTCTACTGGTTCAATAATTCCCGTGTCAAGCATCTTATCAATTTCTGCCCTAACCCTTTCTTTATATCTTGGATTCAATCTATAAGGTCTATGCTTAATAGGCTTCACATCTGGCTTGAGAGGCATTTTCATAACTCCCAAGTCACCTAAAATGCCTTTCATTTCAGAACACTTGGTAGGAAATAAATCTTGATATTCACGCAGTAGGTCTACAATCTATCCTACTATTTCTTCATCCCAGTAATCCTCAATAGAAGCAAACTTTGGTTCATTTTCAATACATATGTTGATCTTTCTGGTCTTCATAGGACTACTCAAGTATGGAATTTCTAAATTAGGCCCCTCAACATTGCGTTCTCGTTCTGACTCAAGTATATGCACATCACAAAGATCTTCATCTTCATCTTCATCTAATACGAGGTTATAACATTCAAGGGCATGCTCAAACTGTATATCCCACTCTGGTTTTTCATCTATCAGTAATGGGGTATCGTTGAATATCTTATTTTTAATGGCCTACAGAGCCTCACTGATACTCAGACAATCATCCTCAAAACTAAAAGTGGATTGAAAGTCAGTTATCAGTATGTGCCAATCTATTGTGTCTCTACGAAGTTCTACTTATGTATACCAATTCTTTAGTATTTGATCCAATGTGTGTATAAACATGTGAACCCATTATTTCTTAGGTGTATGTATCCAAGCTTTCAAACAAAGTTATATATGATCTCTGGGATCAGTCTGTCCATTATATTTTTCTTGTGCTATCTCATTATGTTGTGAAAATCTAATTTCCATCATGTGCTGACATTCTCCCAATCTATTCAGGTTCTCTTTATGCATAGCCCACCATCTAGTAGGTGTAGCTCACAATGCTATATCTAGAGCGGTTAACTTATGTTCTCCTGGAAGTGATACTAGATATTCATGAAGAAATGCGTGGATGTTTCGTAAATCATCATAAGTAGGAATTGGACTTACCTCTGTTCCATTCCAACATAGTGACTTTGTTATCTTTGCACATCGTCTTGCCGATACTTCATGCATTTGAGTCTGCCAGTTCTTCATTCCTGCATCTGATTTTGATATGCAAGAACTGTCGCATTTCCAGCTTAATGTTCTATCATACGTAGGATTAGTGTAATATGCTTGATTCACTGTCATCTTGTAGATATTATCAAGTTCTTGGGCTCTACATTCTTCTCAGACTGGTTTGATATATCTAGGTCCTTGTGAAGGATCCAAGTGTGTGATGACCCTAATGTCCAGTCCTTCAAATATCATTTGTTTTTTCTTGAGATTGATGATTGCGAGGTTGGCAATTTCCCAGTCAATCCCCAATAATGAAGGATACGGATTGTTGTCATCTCTGATCTTGATAACCTCGAATTCTGCTTTACTTTGTACTCCATCAATGTCTACAAGGACACTTGATAATATCCCGAAGGGTATAACCTTTTTCTAATTGGATAATATCAATTGTATAGGCGACCAAGATAACTTTGGCTTTCCCATAAGTTCCCATGTTTGTTTTGTCAAGACATTCACCTATGAGCCTAGGTCGAGAATGACCTGGTTCATTTCATAATCTCCAATCTGCGCATTTAGCCTCATTTCTCTTCCTGTCCTTCTATGGTTCTTGATATGATGAATTGCTTTGTGTGCATCATTTACTGTATTACGCTGTTCGTAATTTCCTAGTAGGTTCTATAATTCCCCTAAGGCATTTCCATGTCTTAGCAACTTTATGAAGCAATGTAAGAACTGCGTTATAAGACTTATTTGTTTTGGCGAAGTTCGTGATCCATAATATGAGATTGACATATCCAGTATCGGTGTTTGATCACTTCGCAATTGGCTTCTTGTGGTCAAAGGTTATACATTCTAAAATATTTTCCTTGCTTCCATGAATGTCTTTTTCTCTTGGTTGAGGTTAACTACAGGCATTTTCCCAGTTGCTTTTCTTACCCAAGGCCCATCAGTAAGCTTTGGTTTGTTTAAGTTATCTTCAGAAGTCGAAGCTTCGTTTCTCATCTCCTATCACGGTTCCACTTCATGTCACAAAATGAATGTTGTGATCCTTGTTCCTCTTCTCAGCTGCGATCATTTGTATATTCTGGTTCTGTCCTTCTGGTCTTTTCCCTTGCATTTTTCCTTGCAAAATGGGACATGCTTCAATGACATGGTCAAATGACTTACATTACTTACAAGTAGTGCATGGATTCTGACAGTCTCTTACTAAATGTCCTAATTGAGCATAGTTATAGCATGCAATTCGACCTCTTCCTCATCCTTGGCCAGTGTTGCGTCCTCTTCCTTTGTATCCACCACGTCCTCTATATGCGCCTTGGTCATAATGCGCAATTTATTTAGTATGCGGTGTTTCTCCTTGGACTCTATAGACATCATGCTTTCTTTCTATCATGAGATCATAAGCTCTACAGTTGGTATCGTCATGGCCAACTGACTTACAGAATGTGCAGTACAGATTCTTTCATGTTTGTACATATTTTTGAAGCAGGTAATAGTCTTCTGGGTGATGTCCTCTACATCGAAAAATCTCACACCATGGTCCTTGCTGTTGATTCAATGGATTTGGTCCTCCACTATTGATGTAGTCTATGAATACAGGACAATGTTCCTTGGAATGTCCTTCTCCTTTACATTTTGTACACCAAACGTCTTCTCTGGTTTATTTTCCTTTCTTAATATCTTGTAGCTATAATGTCAAGTTGGATAACTGTGTCTGTATTTGTACCATACATGTATTAGTTTCTCCTATGGGAGAAGCTTCTAGCTTCATTGCAATCTCTAATGCCTATGTTTGTGATACTACCTTATGTTGCATCAACGGTAATCTAATATGGGGCAAAAACGCAGCTATGAACCATTCTTGATGTTGTTGCGGTGCTATTTCAAAGCTAACTTGATCTAATAATGCTTTGAACTTTTTATCAAACTCCCATACAGTCTCATTAGGTTTCAATTTGATTTCTTTTAATTCTGTGATGCACTTAGATTCTGAATTAGGTTTCTTGAATTCCCTAATAAGCGCAGTTTTGATATCAACTAGCGATTTGTTTCGTCCAACAGAATACTTCATGAACCATGTTAGAGATATGTCTCTAAATGTGGTAACTAACTGAGCTTGTTTTATAGCATCATCCTGTACTTGCTTAAAATTCCATATGACTTCACAGAGAAACCAATGTTGCTCTGGGTCTTTAGGCAAGTTCCTTTAAAATTAGGTAGTTTAATGTCATCTTCCAGTATTGTTCTAGGAGGTGTAGTGTTCTGAGATGATGAAGGTATACCACTACTTGACTGATTCTAAGTATTTTCTCTTGCAGTATAACTACCACCAGTTTTCTGCGAACTAGTAAGATTTATGTCCTCAACTACGAGTTTCTGCGAAGTAATAGGATCATAACTAGTGCGTCTAGGTTCTATTTCAGTATCAAACTCAACTTGATATGATTTTCTATCACTTCATAACTCAGTTTCTAGGAATGTGCGAGGTTCAGCTTCACGATACCTCTTTCTAGTGTTAACTTTATATCTCTTTACACTTCTTAAAATACCAATATCTTCATCTGTGTCACTATATAGTTTACTGAACATTACAAACTCAAACCCTAAGAATCTGATTGCATTCTTAAGACTCCTTTCTCAGCTAGTAACATTTTAATGTTTAAACTGAGTTTTTTCAGGTACTTACCTCTAAATCCTTGAAATAAATCTCCTTTTGCTGCGCTATAGGAATTCAATGTGTCCACAACAAACTCTGTAACATATCCTTCCACTAAGATATCCAACCAAAAGTCTACTGCTCTTGAAATTTGGTTGTAAATTCCTTTAAGCCTCTGAATCATCTCTGGATTCCAAACTATAGGTTCTCCACCCTGGAAACAATTTTTGCTTACTGCTATCCTCAATATCCACTCATGCAACTCAGTAGCGAATGATGCAAAGAAAATTTGATGTAGGTCAATGAAGATGTACCTCTGCAACCATTGTTCTGTGGTAAGACAAAAATGTCTATTCTCTTTCTTTGCAAACTCAAGTTCTGTCTGACTTACCCAGTTCTCTATTTCTGTCTTTTACATATACCACATATCATTCTACTAGTTCTTAGTGCTGAAATAGAACTTGTTCATTACACTTCCTTCTTCAGAGTCTCATAGCATAACAACATCGCATATCTCAAGTTCTTTAGTGTAGAAACGAAATCATTTGTTGGATCACTTACTCTTTATCTACTTTCCTTGGGGCTGACCCGGGTTTTGCGAGGTTTCCCTCTAGTATTTGGTCCAACAAAATCCTCTTCACTGGCTGTTTCAGCATCAACCTGTGAGCAGGCTGAAGTCTCACCCAAAGTGAAGATGGGTGGTTACAGAATCAGGTTTTTGTAACCTGGTGACGCACAGTTATGCTATGCGAGTTGGATATGTGCAACTTACTCAATATATACTTTGCATAGTGTTACCAACATGTATCTGCACACTTCACAGATCTCAACAACCTACAGACTTTATTGAATCATTGTTACTACACATTTTCTATGACTACGCATTTACCATACTTAATATAACTTCGATATGTTCATACATGCATGTTCCACTATTTATCATATCATTCTCATTCACATTCATATGAAAACACATATATAAGCATAAAAATTCGTAAACATTCAATATAACAGAGATTCAAACACATAACACAAGTATTTACGTGTTTCACATTGTACCCGAAGGTCACATCTTTACAATAACTATGGGCCAACCCCCATAGTACCCCTTAACCCAAAATGGCATGGATCTCCTATTGACCACGCTTTTTCTTTACTTTGCTAGAGCTTTGTTGTCCTTTTGCGCCGCTTCCTCTGGCTCTAACGCTTCTCTGACAGTCACAGTTATGACCGTGCGGCTCTGATGCTACAGTGGTGCGTCCTTTGAACCATCCCACTTCTTTACTCTTTTCTTCTATAGCTGATAGTCTGCCACTTTATTCATAACTGCTCCAACTACTTCACTGGTCCTTAGTACTTCACATTTACTAAGGGGACAGATCCTTATTTGACACTTCGTTGTGCTCCATACCCTGCTCCCAGGAATTGCGGAGTTGTTTCTCCCAAAACTGGTCGATGTTAGGCCTCGCCTAACTTTGTACTTTCTCCATAAAAAATTCTTCCACTTGGGATGTGCCCAACATAAAGTACCACTAAGTTGAGGACTATGTATGTGCAAGTCCCACAAGATATGACACATTAGCTACGTAGAACATGACATGTGGTAGAAGCATAAACTATCAAGAAAAGAAGAAGGAAGAAGGAAATCCACAACCAACTTGTGGACATACAATCCATGTAGGACATGTATAAATAAGAAAGCAAGTTGGAGATTTGAAGTAAGATTGATAACAAGGATGAAGAGATTATAAATGGAAGATAAAGCTTTATATTTGGCGCATCAAGGGCTCAAGGAAGCAGAACAACATGATCTAGTGGAGAGCCAAGTGCGCACAAGTAGAGGAATGGTATATCTTAAGGTGCGCAGAGTGATGCCATGAATCTGTGACAATTGCGCGAAGACAAAAATGCAGAATGAAAAATATGCACAAGAACATGAGGACCAAATGATAGTATCACATATATCATGCTGATAGTCACAGATGTTCATAAGAGCATGCATAGATAGAACTGTAGTATATCTTGTGAAGCGCAAATAAGTTTCATTGACACAAAAAGATTAAGTTGAAGTGTGAAAAGTAAGGAATTCCATATTATGCACAAAGACAGAGTTGCAAAAGAGTCAAGGATGCACACAATGATGAGGATGATCTGAGACAAGTGCAATAAACTTAACAAACAAATCATTTGATGCACAAAAGATTGCAGATTGTCTGAAGACTGTAGCACCTAAAAAGAATGAACACATTAACGAAGGTGCGTAGTTCCATCTGATACTATTGCACAATATCAGAACAAAAAATTATCAGTTGATGCGCTGTATCAGTTGAAAGTGCGGTTGCACAATAACATAATGGAATATTGAATATTGGCATAGACTACAACAACACACTATATATGAAGTGCGACAGCAGTTGAAGTAAAGTGTTGATGTTCAAATGATGAAGTCTTGAGTGAAGAGTTGTATGTAGTACAGTGACAACAATTCTATTGCATACATAAGGAGCACACAACAGAACAGATATTAGAATATTAGAAGTGTGTGTGTATCATAATTTTAGCAGAGTAACATCCTATTATTATATATTTGGGAAGTAGGACAGGGAAAGGAGCAAGGGGTCGTAGCCTCCTTCCATTTGGTGCTAGAGAACACAGGGAGTTGTAGCTTCCTTCAGGTCGGTGCTTGTAAAACTAGGGGTTCAATGCCTCCTTCCTATTGGTGCCGGTAAACAGAGGAAGTCGGTGCTTCCTCGAATGTAATCTTTTCATCATAAAAGAGCATTATGTGGTTTTCTCCCGTTTGGGTTTCCACATAAAAATTATGCATGTTTTTGGTTGTGTTTTGTTGCATATGTGGATGAATGTATTATTTATGATGAATGCATAATTGAATATCAATATTAAATTCATACAAATCTATTAAAAAAGTTTGAAAAATTCCCATAACTGCGCTAATACTGATTCACCCCCCTCTCAGTATTAAATAGATTCTAACAATTGGTATCAGATCAGGTGTCTTCAGTAATAACTTAACATTTGGAAGATAGATTTGTGAGAAATTATGGACTCGAGAAAGAAGGTCTTTCCACCAATAGAGCACCAAGGTTCAATGGCACCAACTATCCCTTCTAGAAGGTAAGGATGGAAGTGTATTTGCATTCAGTAGGCACTGATGTTTGGAAGTCCATTATTGATGGTTACAATGTCCCGACAGTCATACCAGTTGACCCAACTGAGAAGAGATTATATAATGAGTGCAATGAAAGATCAATAAATGCACTACTGTGTGGGTTGATAGATACTAAATTCATCAAGTTTATGCACTGTGCCCTAGTCAAGGAAGTTTGGGACAAGCTCATTAGTGTTTATGAAGGTGACGAAAAGGTAAAGAAGACACAGCTGCAGAATTACCTTGGGTTATTTGAATCTTTAAAAATAAAATATGAATAAAAAATTACCTCTTATATCTTAAGAGTTGATGAGATAGTTAATGCTATCAAGAGTCTAGGGGTTACTCCGGAAGAAGAATCTGTGGTACAAAAAATACTGAGAACTATGCCCTCAAGATTTGATGCAAAGGTATTTGTGTTGGAAGACAGAGAAAATATTGAAGACCTGAAAAATGACAAGATTTAGGGGATCCTAATAGCATATGAGATGAGAACTGAGAAAGAGATTCCCATCAGAAAATAAGTTTCTTTTAATGCCATTAGAAAGGCTAAACATGACCATGACAAGGAATCTTACGATGAATCAGATGAAGAGGAGTTAAAATTTGTAAGGAATATGAAAAGAATACACGGTAAGTATAAGAACAAATTACCTTTCAAATGTTACAACTGTGGATTTATTGGCCATTTTGATTGTAAGTGTCCTTACAGGGAAGAGGGAGACAATGACAATGAAGAAGAAGCTAGTTCCCATGAACGAAGAATTGCGCGTACTCAGCACAAACTTGAAAATAAAAGGAGGATTCCAAAAGAAAAGAAAAGTCTGTATATTGAGGAAGAAAACATGCATCTAAATAAAGTGATTGCGACGAAAAACCAAAAAGAGTTACTATTTATGGAGTTTGTGGAAGAAGAAAGCAATGATGAAAAAAAGAACTGTTTGTTAGTCAAGAAGAATACTCTAGTTGTGCAAAGAAAAACGAGATCACTAGAAAAATACTTCTTTAATGGGTCCTTCAATACTCCTCCAAAGCCAGTCACATAAGTTAAAACTAACAGTCAATCTGAAGAAGAAGAAACTGCAGAATTTTTCTATGAAGGTGATTTGATTAGTGCCCTTAATGAATTGAAGAAGTCAAGTAAGAAGGATAAAGTCTTGCAAGACCAGTGTGTGATAATATGCAAGAGATCTAGAAACTGTAACAACTCACAATCAAACTCTCAAGTATGTTGCAAAGAAGAAGAGAAGAATGCACTCAATAATCACTCATAAACACATAATAATAGACAAGAATCAGTATCATACAATGAATAATGAATGTAGAGAATGTGATACAATGAACTGTAAAGGAGCATCATATAGGATTCGAATTAGCCAAGTAGGGCATTCGAATGTGAGCTCAGATTCTAGCTTGGATAACAATGGAGACATCATCCAGCCAGTAGTATCAGTCATAAATGGTAATAGTCAGTCAAGTGTGTCTAATTGAGTCTAATGGAACCATGTAGGCATAAATAAGGGAATGGAGACTCCAAGGGGGGCACATGAGGCTGTCAAATAGTCAAGTGGAACTCCAGAACTAGCTAACTAGAAGCTACAAGTAGTCAGCATGAGCAATCAGTGGAACAACTGCTCAATCAATGCACTAACTGAGTGATAACTCCCAGTAGGTGAGAAAGGGCACCCTAATTGGGTGATAACTGAAGGTAGGTGAGCAGAGGCGCACTAACTGAGTGTAGTAGGTGAGTAAAGGCACAATTGGCATGCAAAAAGGTCAAGGAGGGCGCATTAGGTAGGTAGGAGGCCAAATGGGGGCTAAAGATAGGCTCTGGAGAGCTAGAAGGAAGCTCTAGGTGCTGGGGAGACAACCATGATGATGATTGGATGCATGCAGTGGCATGCAAATGCATGTAGCATGCAGATTTGCATGCAGGCATGCAAAATATAAAAATGATGGTGTGAATATTCAAACACCCCCTCGCAAGCTATACTATGAGATAATAACTGAAATATAAAAAATAGGGCCCTGATGACTAAGAGCAAAGGTCACCCCGTATAATCAATCTAAATAAACTAACTGAGGAAAGAGGGAAAACCCAGTGGGAAGAAAGCCCTCCCTCAAAATAGACTGAAGGATGCTAAAGTAGCATGCCATCACTCACCCCTGAAGGAGGAAAGTGTCCCTCTTTTCAAAAGAAGGATTGATCTATCTGAAATGGATTAGTAATGTGAGAAGGATGAAACCTTCCATTCTGAAAATCTAATCTGGTTCTTCTATGATCATGTGGATCACGAACCAAATCACAGGAAGATCAGAGTGTAGTGGCTGCCCATCAATAAAGAGGAGGAATATCAGGTGATAGATCTTCAGGTTCTTGTGGATTTGGATCTCCCATTTGCTCATCTTCATCATTAGTTGCTAAACCTTCAGGTTCTTGTGGATATGTATCTAGCATTCCATCATCATCATCTCCATATTCAGTCTCTGAATCTGAAGTATCATGTGAAGATGTATCTACAACTAGCTCATCATCACATCCAAACTCTAAATCTGAAATCTCATGAGGAGAAGCAAGTAGAATTGGCTCATCATCACATACAAACTCTGAATCTGAAATCTCATATGAAGAAGCATGTGAAGCTGATGTATCAAACTCTAAATCCAAACTATCATGTGATGGAGATTCATTCTTTTGAAACTGATCATCACTCTCAAACTCTGAATCTGAAAAACTCATGTGAAGAAGCAAGTGAAGCTGGCTCATCATCACTTCCAAACTCTGAATCTGATGAAGTGGGAACATCACGAAACTGCTTCTGAAGGTGCATGTAGATCTCTGATATCTCCTTTGAGCAATCATAGGTGAGATTTTTACCAAAAGAAATAGAATATGATGATGATGGATCTTCAACAAGATCACTAGTGGATGTAGTAGTGATGGCCCTTTTGGCCATAGGAGTTGAACCAATAGGTGCTATATCTTCAGGTTCTTATGGATTTGGATCTAGCATTCACACTTCTTCACGATTCCTCTTTTTATCAATCTTCTTAGATCGATCTTTTCCTTTCAAGCAATCTTTGCAGGTGCCATGAGAAATCTTGCTATTTTGAAGATCTTCAACCACATATTGATCTAGCTTGTAGTTGATATGAGATAGTCTACTCTCTTAATGAGTATGAGAGCGAAGAGAAGACTCCTTTGAAAGAGGTAAGAAGTGGGAAAAATCATAGAGTTTTGTCTCATGATTTGCAACACCTTCTGAAATGATTTCCCCTGAAACCATGTTTTGTACTTCGACTTTATTTGGAGAAAAGGTCACTCTTTTGGGATCTCTAATATGGTTGATTTGATACACTGAAATTAAATTTGCTGCAAGAGAAGGAAGATAAATCACATCATAAAAGTAACCATAGTCAAGATTGATTCTTCCAATACTTTGAGAGGAGACTTCTGAATCATTGCCCAATCTGATGGAAGGTCCAACTGAGCTTTTGAAATTGGAGAAGAGGTCTTTGGAGTAAGACATGTGACTTGATTCTCCTGAATCTATGATGAAGGAAGAATCTATTGATGCACTTGCCATGAGGGCATGACATATTTCTTTGTCTTCAAATCTAGAAGGTTCAGTATCAGGATCTTTCTTCCTTGTACATGCAGGCACAGGAATATTGTTCTTCTCAAGTAACTGAGCCATCAAATCTATAGCTTTCCTCATACAAGCACTCTCAGGATGGAAATCCCTAAGACAATAGGTGCACTTGGATTTTTTTTTTAAGAATGCTTGGTCTTCCTTGAGTTCGAAGCCCCATCTGATTGATATGGAGTATTTGTAGGCCTTGTATCATTCGATCTCTTGTCAGAAATCTTTTGCTTGCGTTTACCATTCGCTCTCTCTACAACTGTAAGACCTGAATCCAATTTGGGTTTGATCATTCCCATGGATATCAACTTCTCTTCCTCTTGAGTAAGAGATCGGATGAAGTCATCAAGTGAGGGAAGCTTCCATCTTGGAATGGACAACTTAGCTGACTGGAAAGTAGAGACAAAAAATGAGAAGTTTGGCCCCAAATTTGAGAGAATGGCAAGTATAATATGCTTATCTTCTTTCACTACCTCATATCTTTTCAACTGTGATATGAAGCTTTTGAACTTGGTGAGAAAGGAATTGATAGATCCGAAGCTGTCAGGACTCAAACATATGAGTTCATTCTCCAATTTGTGTCCTTTCATATCATGTTTCTGTCCAAAAATGGATTTTATCTTGTCCCAAACCTATTTAGGAGATGTAAGATCGATGACATAGAAGTGAATATCTTCAGAAATTAAAAGAAGGAGGAGGCCAACTACTTCATCAATCCTATCCAAGTACTTGGACTTTTCAACTGCACTGAAAGAATCTACCATCGTTCCGTTTAGTATTCGGGTGAAGCTCTTGGATCTCATGAAGAGAGCCATCTTGGCTTTCCACTCAACATAGTTGGAAGATGTGAGATTTAGATCCATCTGAACAGAGAAAGTCGAATAGTTGAAGACGATTCCGAATGGGTGAATAAACCTGCAAAACAAGAAGCATTTTTGCTGATGGAGAATGCTACACTTCGACTGAACACTACCTTAAGAATAGTTGGCACATAGACTAAGTCCTTCACACCTGGCTAGACCTCACTAGATTTCTCCAATGAATTCAAGTAATAGCACCAGGATTTGCTGTGCAAACTTAGAGGCTTTTAGTGCACAAGTGAAAGATAGCTGCTCAAAGAAATGCTGCAATGGCTGCAATTCGAATAGTTGCTTCCTGCTCTGATACCATGTGATAATCTGCAAGAGACCTAGAAACTGTAACAACTCACAATCAAACTCTCAATTATGTTGCAAAGAAGAAGAGAAGAATGCACTCAATAATCACTCATAAAAATAGAATAATATACAAGAATCAGTATCATACAATGAATAATGAATGTAGAGAATGTGATACAATGAACTATAAAGGAGAATCATATAGGATTCGAATTATCCAAGTAGGGCATTCGAATATGAGCTTAGAGTCTGGCTTGGATAACAATGGAGACATCATCCAGTCAGTCGTATCAGTCATAAATGGTAATAGTCAGTCAAGTGTGTCTAACTGAGTCTAACATAACCATCTAGGCATAAATTAGGGAATGGAGACTCCAAGGGGGGTGCATGAGGCTGTCAAATAGTCAAGTGGAACTCCAGAACTAGCTAACTAGAAGATACAAGCAGTTAGCATGAGCAATCAGTGGAACAACTTCTCAATCAATGCACTAACTGAGTAATAAATAATGGTAGGTGAGAAAGGGTGCCCTAACTGAGTGATAACTGAAGGTAGGTGAGCAGAGGCACACTAACTGAGTGTGGTAGGTGAGAAAAGGTGCACTTGGCATGTAGAAAGGTCAAGGAGGGAGAAATAGGTAGGTAGGAGGCCAAATGGGGGCTAAATACAGGCTCTAGAGAGCTAGAAACAAGCTCTAGGTGCTGGGGAGACAACCATGATGATGATTGGATGCATGCAGTGGCATGTAAATGCATGCAGCATGCAGGCATGCAAAATATAAAAATGATGGTGTGAATATTCCAACATAGTGGTCAAAATATGAAGAACATGACAAGATAACTAAAGATCCTCAAGAGTGTCTTGATACACAGGTTTGTGAAAAAGTGATCAACTATGAGAAACAGTTGGTCTACGCACAAGATGATGTCAAAATTATTGAAGAAGAGAAGCTTGCATTGAAGGCCTCTTTGGAAGAATTTGTGCAAAAAAAAAATGATGGAAAGTCAGATTGATTTAAAGGATAGAGAGAGATATCACTTAGAAGACACGTTGATTGAGATAAAGGGAAAGAAACAGGTCCAAGATCCAATCATAAGTGACACTTCGATCTGTGCACATCTAGAAAGTGACAAGAAAAGTCTTGAAGATGAAGTGAAGAACAAGTTCAAAGGAAGCACATCAATTCTGAACAAAATCCTGAATGATTAGAGATTATTTGAATATAATTCAGGACTTGGTTATCAAAGAACATCTAGGAAGGTATGCGATAGTGAACAATGTCCAAATCAAATGAAGTCTTTTAGGTATGAATGTTCCTTCAATAAATACAACTCCTTTCATTATAGTGACCAGAAGAGGATTAACAAAATTAAGTGCGCAAGGTGCAATCACATTGGTCATACTGCAAAATATTTCCAAATTGTGACATGTTATGCATGTGATGGTTTTGGACATAAGTCCATGTACTGTCGAAGAGTTATAAACTGTCCTGATGAAAACATGATGTGCAAAATCAATCATAATGCAAGGATTCATAGTGAAGGTATTCAAGCACAAAATCAGAATAGAAGCGCTCACATGAAAAATTGGGTAAGAAAATCTCCTATAAAATGCACAGAAGAAGTTGATAATGGAAGTACAGCCAAAGAAGTAAGCAATTGTTTCCCCTCTTACTGATCTCCAAAGAATATTGGGTGAGATCCTTGAATTCAAAATGATGCATCTTAGGAATTCAAGGAGTATGTTAGTGAAGATTATGGTTTGAAGATGCATGTTGCACAAACTATTAACGTTGCAAAAGGTTATGCGTGTTAAGTTAAATTGTTACATAAAAGAGCTTCTATATTTCAGATAAGTAAAGTTGTGTGCATATATACATTCAGTTAATTGTTGAGTTATGATGAAGACAAAGTATTTCACAAAAGGCACATACATGAGATAGAATAAAAGTACAAACCGATGGTACTGACATGTGTATGCATAGAAACATAGAAACATAATCATATATTGTATTATATTCAAAAATATGTGTTTTTACAAAATGCATGAGTCTTCTACAAAGTAAATATCAGAAGAGACATTATGCCAAGTCCAAAAGGGTGAAGTTCAAGAAGAACCATTGAAGATGGAAAAATTGAGAATTGTAGAATAATCTAAAGTTGCAATTCGAGGTCCAACTTTGAGTCGGGTTGATATGAGAGTCGAATCTGCAAATCCACTGGAACCAACGCGTTACGCTCATAGGTTGGGTGCAAAGGATGAAACAACATAGCAGATGATGATTGACTAAAAGTTTGCTCAACCCGAAGTGAAGGCAGTTCATCCAAAATTATCTGTTGTTATTGCTCCAAGATGTCAACTTGATTGATCAGATGAGTCAATTTTTCAACATGCCCATAATTCACCTGTTTCTGAGCATACTTTTAATGTCCTTTTTTTAAAATTTAATAAAATGGTGAAATTCTCACCTTTTCCACTAGTTCGACCCTTGACTAGTATTGGTTTCTTAGTCTCCAATTGGCTCCAAATGCTCCCAACTTGTCACAGAATGTATATGAATGGTATTAGGAAATTATTATAAGGTTCATGGATTATTTATAGTCTTCAAAAGGATTCTTCAACCCTCCTTAGGATTCTGGCCAAGGTAGGGGATTTGACTAGCAATTTCTCTTAACTAGTATCGGTTTCTTGATCTCCAAATAGCTCCAAATGACCCCAAATTGTTACAGAAGGTATATGGATGGTATAAGGAAATTATTATGAGGTTCATGTATTAATTAGAGTCTTCAAAAGGCTTCTTCAAATCTCCTTTGAATTCTGGCCAATGTAGGAAATTTGACTAGCAATTAGGGGTTCAATTCCCCATGGGGTAGATGCTGGAAATGGCTCTCCAAAAGCTATTGGACAATCTAAAGTTTATGAAAATAGGTAGGGTATATATAGGGGACATAAATATAGTCTCATATTAATCACCATTCAGTTTATTAAGTCTTCTACAAGCCTCTTAAATCAGATACAAAAAGACTAGTTTCAACATAGAGGGAAATGATAGCAAATCTTCACAAATGGTCATGAAACCTAAGAATATTGATCCAAATGATTGTATAATGAACATGAAACTTCTTCAGAGTATTAATGGAAATCCATACAAAATTAATACATCATACATTGGCTGAACCATTCGAATTTGATACCACTTCAAGTGCAAATAACAAGGCATTGGGGAAATGACACCATTTTTTCATAGTTTAGCATTTTTACATCAAATCTATTTTAGTTTAGACCTGAAAGTATTCTAAGAAGTATAAAAAGAGTATATATATCATATTACAAATATATGGGGCCTCAATATCTATCCCAAATATTTCATCACCTCAACAAGTGCGCAATTCCTCAAGGAGCAAGAATATGCCAAGAAATATAAGAATGGTTGTAGACGCAAGCTGAAAGAGATGTGACCATGATCTTGCCTGTAACTTAAAAATATAAAAAAAAATACATTTGAGCTCCAAATTAAATTTCTGAATGGCCTCTCCAATTTACAATTAGGATGGGAATCTTTCACCCTCGAAATTGGTGCTAAGGCAAGTAGAGCACTCCACTAGCTCTCCTCTCCAAATGCAAAGATGCAAATAAAAAATGATCAAAAAATGATATTATTATTTTTTCATGAATTTTATAAACTTATAAGGTACTCCATGGGTCTAATTCCTTTCAAGAGCTTCATGCCAACTCAAGTTGGGAAGAGATTCCAATGTATGCCACTTGTCCCTCAAATTCTAGCCTCCCCCTACACCAAATTCAAATAGGTGTCTCCTTGGCTTCCCTAACTCCCTTGAGCGCCCTCTTCAAGGATATTTTTATCCCTAACATGTCATATATGTTAGATGTCAGCATTCAGGTTTGATTTGTGTCATAGGTGTTATAGTATCTTCATCATTGTTGTCATAGAGCTAGGGAATCTAGCCCAAGTGTTCCACTAGCTCCAAATTGCCTCTTACTCTTCCATGGGGGTTATTATTCCACTCCAATTCGACCTTACATGACTCGTTCCATGAATAATATCTCTTAAACTCCACCAAGTATGTTACCCTTCATCTTGAATTCGAATTGGGGAGAGAATCATGCCAAGTGTAGTGGGGAATCTTGCCACAAATGGGTCCCACAACCTCTATGTGTCTTCATGATCAATTGCCACTTTGATTTTCCCTTGTATTTATTTATTTAGATCCTTTATTAAATATTTATTCCATTCTAATTTCCAAACATCATTTATTAGCCCCCTTATTTCAAATCTCAATACTTCCACCCCCAACCTAGGGAACTAGTAATTTTCCTCCATGATAGCTCATTTGGATGGGTATATTACAAAATTTGAATTGAGAATTTCTGTTAATGTGACCCACCTTGTACATTTGGATCTAATTTCATATTATTACTAACTTGGACATCATTCTTATCAATTATGTAACCCTTAGCATCAATTTGACAAACTATCATGAGTAAGGCCAAAGGGGCTTAGGCCATTGTGACCAAATGCAAAATTTTGGGACATGACAAATCGTCCCTTCCCAATATTGCTTGTCCTCAAGAAATTTCAACACATGTATGTGGAAGAACCCGTTTTCTTTCCAAAATTTTGCTTCCTAAAACTTCTCTTCTAAAACCTTGAGTAGAGCCACCCATGCACTACAATTGTGTGTTTCCAAAATCAAGGAGATGTGGGTTTTATTTTTCATTTTGATTTCCCCTGTAATATCACCACTAAACATTGAAATTTTAATTAAATCCATCAAAACCATGTTTTCACAATTACTCTTTACCTCTTTTATATTTTGGAAACCCCCTTTTGATACCACTGTAGAATTCTTGAAGTTGCCACTGTGTTGCCCAATTTTCAGTCTTCGAGATTCCATGAAGATTTTAGAGAGGAACCACCATGCTTGCTACTGCACTAGTCTGATTGAAATAACTTTATTAAGTGGGGAAATCCATCTCCCATAATGCTTGTTTCCTCCCAAAATTTAAATCAATGGGACTAAAAATTATCCCAAGGTCCCATTGCTTGTATTGCACTCCAACAATTAAGAGTGCTCTCCAACTCATACCATCAGGTAAGAGAATTCCTGGATCCCATTTTCTTGTATGCATTCTTCCAAACATCATAAGTAAAAAATATATATCATCAAAGTACATAACAACATAATTAAAATGTACATCAAGGAGGTGCTTCATCAAAGAGTCATGAAAGTGCTTATACCTCCAAGTAAGTAGACCACCATTTGCCAAGTGCATACAAGCTTCAAGTGACCAATCAAATATGCTACAATGACATAGGTGAAGATCCCATGTTCTATAATGATGCTCCAAAAGGATGTAATATGCATCAAAATAATCAGCCATGTGTTCTTTCATCCAAGAAGTGAATGAAGAACCTCCACTAAAATATGAACCAAGTAGGGAGCAAAGAAAACAATAAGCCTTCAAGGGGATCACATAAGTAGAATTTGTGCATCCATGAACATGTGTATCATCAAGAAATAACAAAGGATGCTGCTTCCAATAAGAATTTTCTCCAATCATATATCTCTTCACCCAAATAGTGGATGAATTTCTTCCAATATTAGTTGAACTAAGCAAGGAGCAAGGAAAATCACGAGTCTTCAAGTGACTCAAGTGAACATCATAAGTGAATCCATGTAGATGTGTTTCATCATTAGGTAACAAGGAATGCTGCTGCTAATGTAAATAAAAAGTGGCTCCAATAATGTCATCATATAAAAAAGAGATAGGAGTTTCATGCTCCTCATGTGGCACCATAAAAAATCAACCTTTCACCCATACTTCATTAGGATGAATGCTGCAAAATATGGAAGTGTAGGATGTAGGAGAATGAACCAACTCACCCAATTGATAAGAAAGTATAGAAGTGTCCTCATGTGAGTGCTCCATAATGGTAGGATCACGCACCTCCCTCAAAAGTGCAAAAATTTCCTCATAGGTTGGTCCAAAGGTAGTGGAATCATACATTTCTTCAAACAACGTGTCACCATTTCCAAGAGGAAACTCAAGTTCCTCTTCCACCACATCAAGTGCTTGTATATCATCAAGCTCATATTCAAACACATCAAGCACATGAAAATTTCCATGTTTCTCATGATCTACCATGTCATGAGAATCCTCCATGCAATCTACCATATGAAAATTTGAAACATAGGAGGAAGAACAAGTATATTGCAAGCTTTCAAGAAGTTGCTCATTTTGAATTTTGAGTTTATGAATAGCCTCATTATTCTTCAAGTATGCATCATGTAACAATTAATTAAACTCAACCAAATTGTTTCTATAAAAAAGCAAAGACATGAAATTACCTTTGATGTTGCACATTGCTCTTTGAATCTTATCCATGTCTCCAAGGAAGGATGGATCCTTCAATGAAGAAACTCTCCAACAAGAATTTGACACCAATGCTTGAGTGTCATGGAGTATGCTAAGGGTCTCTTGGATCTTCTTTTAATTCATTTTCAAGGACCCTTCAAGAAAATCAGGCTCTTGCAAATGAACCTCCTCATATTCTTCCTTCTTGCTTGGACAAACTTCATGAATCTCAAGTGGTGATGGGGAAGTTGATCTTGTTCTTCTTCAACTGCTACAAGGTCTTCATTTTCATGTTTAATGGAAGTTTGTCTTGCAACAACACTTTCAAAAGTGATCTCTATGTCACCAACATAGAGGTGTGAGCACCCAACATTAGGTACTCCTTCATAGTTCAAGCATCCATTAGTAAATGCTCTTTGTTTAATTTCCAAGGTAGAATGTGTCTCGGAATGATCTTCAATATTTTCAATAGAATTTTCTTCATGCTCATGTGATGTCTCTTCATCTTTTTCAGAGTCACCTAGGAGTGACTTTCGATCCTCTTCATGTACTGCTTCTTCTACTTCACCTATTTCAGAACTAGGTGGTTCATGGGTCTCCTTCGTTTGCTCCTTCAAGAAAGATGATAAATTTTTCCGCTTGGTTTCCTTAAGATCAATATATTTGGAATCTCTATTTGAAGAAAACCCCAAAACTCTCATCCAGTAGGAAATATATGCATTCCTTGAAGGTTCAGATATTTCACTGCTCTTTTCACTCACACACATATGATTTTCTCTCCAAGGTCTGTTACAAGAATAGCATAAAAATTTATTTACTAACACCACATCCTCATTCTTGGGCCTATTTGCAAACACCCAATCAACAAAGTCATTGAAAGGAGGGGGCTGATATGTACCTCCCTTATACAAATCAAGATATGCCTGGTATTGTTGGGGCAAAGTTTTACATGTTGCTCTCAATATTTGTAGTTCATTCATGGAATTATCCTTTGGTAGTGTGAAAAACTCATATTCATCAGATTCAAGTTCATAATAATAACCCTCATTCCTTATGAAATTGCAATAATTGCTACATGATGGTACCTCTTCCTCAAACCATTCAGATTCTGCTTCATATTGCTCGCAATAATCTTCATACTGCTCATAAGCATTGTACTCATAGGAGTCATCATAATAGTAAGACATGGATGAAAATTATTATTCAATGTATGAATTAATTGACATTCTATGATACCACTATAATGTCCTTTTTTTTAAATTTAATAAAATGGTGAAATTTTCAACTTTCCCACTAGTTCGACCCTTGACTATTATTGGTTTCTTGGTCTCTAGATGGCTCCAAATGCTCCCAACTTGTCACAAAAGGTGTATGGATGGTATTAGGAAATTATTATTAGGTTCATGGATTATTTATAACCTTCAAAAGACTTCTGCAACTCTTCTTAGGATTCTGGCCAAGGTAGGGGATTTGACTATCAATTTCTCTTAACTAGTATTAGTTTCTTGATCTCCAAATAGCTCCAAATGTTCCCAAATTGTTACAGAAGGTATATGAATGGTATTAGGAAATTATTATGAGGTTCATGTATTCCTTAGAGTCTTCAAAAGGATTCTGCAACTCTCCTTTGAATTCTGTACAATGTAGGGAATTTGACTAGCAATTAGGGGTTCAAATCCCCATGGGGTAGATGCTGGAAATGGCTCTCCAAAAGATATTGGAACCTATCGAGTTTCTAAAAAGAGGTAGGTGATGTATAGTGGACAAAAATATAGTCTCATATTCTTCATGACTAAAATTATTAAGTCTGCTACAAGCCTCTTAAATTAGATACAAAAAGACTAGTTTCGACATAGGGGAAATGATAGTAAATCTTCACAAATGGGTATGAAACTTAAGAATATTGCTCCAAATGTTTGTATAATGAACATGAAAATTATTAAACATATTAATGGAACTCTTCACAACATTAACACATCAGAAATTGAATGAAACATTTGAATTTGATACCACTTCAACTGCAAATAACAAGGTATTGGGGATATGACTCCATTTGTTCATAGTTTAGTATTTTTACATAAAATATCTTTGAGTTTCGACCTGAAAGTATTTTGAGCAGTAGAAACAGAGTATATATATCATATTACAAATATATGGGCCCTCAAGAGCTATCCCAAAGAGTTCATCACCTCAACAAGTGCGCAATTCCTCAAGGAGCAAGAATATGCCAAGAAATAGAAGAATGGTTGTAGAAGCAAGCTGAAAGAGATGTGACCATGAGCTGACCTATAGATTAAACATGTAACAAAAGAATCCTTTATAGCTCCAAATGAAATTTATGAATGGCCTCTCCAATTTCTGAATTGGATGGGAATATTTCACCCTCGAAATTGGTGCTAAGACAAGTAGAGCAACACTCCACTAGCTCCCCTCTCCAAATGCAAAGATGCAAATAAAAAATGATCAAAAGATGCTATTATTCTTTGTTCATGAATTTTATAAAATTCTAAGGTCCTCCATGGGTTGAATTCCTTGAAAGAGCTTCATGCCAACTCAAGTTGGGAAGAGATTCCAATGTATGCCACTTGTCCCTCCAATTCTAGCCTCCTCCTCCACCAAATTCGAATAGGTGTCTCTTTGGCTTCCCATGTCATATATGTTAGATGTCAACATTCAGGTCTAATTTGTGTCATAAGTGTCACAAAATCTTCATCATTGTTGTCATAGGGCTAGGGAATCTATCCCAAGTGTCCCACTAGCTCCAAATTGCCTCTTACTCTTCCATGGGGGTTATTCTTCCACTCCAATTCGACCTTACATGAATCATGTTGTTAGTCCTAGAGATGTTCTAAGGATGTCTTTAGAACTGTGCCTGGGAATCAATAATATCTTCTGAAACTTTCACTGAATTTAAACACAGCTGGCAGAAAATAATGTAGAGTTCCAATCTTGAAATATAAATGGGTAGTATTTCAATGTGCCAGAAATCAAACTTTGAGTAGCAAATGGAAAATGAAATGGCATAAGATAAAGGTACTGCAAAAGTAAATATTTATCCTATGTTTATAGAATGACGTGCTGAGCCTAGGAGAGGAATTCAACAGTCTTAACAAAATGAACACATAACTGCCATTGGAAAATACAAGAATTATCACCTCCAGATCAATTAGCATGAATACTTCAATTACTAACCATCTTAAAAGAAATAAATTTAAGCAACTGCACTCATATTAAACTTAGAACTGCTCTATGAATCATACATACATGGAAGAGATGAGTAACAAGAGAAGGAACCAACTGAACACATTAAAACTTTGAATCCATAAAAGCTCCAAGATATGGAAAAATATTCTTCTTTCTGTATTGATCAAATTGTCCAATATATGAAGTGATACTTGTTGGCAGGCGGTTTGGTGAGTCGGCATCGCAGATGCTGTGCACGGACAAAGATACCATGGAAGGTGAAAAGCAGTGAGCAAGGCGACAAGTATTTTTGTAGTTTTTGGGTCATTTGGACCGCATCATGTATATTTTGGGTCATTTGACCGCACGATGGGGGTTTTTGGGTCATTTGACCGCATTATGTGGGATTTTGGGTTAGATTTTGTAGAAGTTTGTTAAGAAGTAGTTAGGCAGTTGCAAAAGTGGACCACAAATGTAAAGGCGTAAGCCTATAAATAGACGTAGGTTTGTAAGGGTTGAATATCTTTTGGGAGAGCATTGTTGAATCTTAACTTTTGAGAGATCTTGATCCGATGTTGAAGACTGAGTATTTTGTTGTATCTGGGTTTTTGTGGAGTTAATATGATGTGACAAAGATTTTGAGAAGAACCCCTATGTCTTCCTGTTTATCTGTGGTAATTCATTTTGCGATATGAATATATGAATGATGCGATGTTTCCTTGATGCGATTAATGCTTTACTGTTATATCTGTTGCAATTATGGTTTGTTCCTGTTGAATGATGTCACAATTATGATTAATGCTTGAGTTGAATGCCTGGATCTATTTCCAAAATGTTGCAATAAGTTAAGTAATTGATCCACAACATCCTCCTTCATTCGGTGGAAACATGGTTCCATCAACTCTCCCTTGAACATCTCGGGTGAGACCTCATCTGCTCCGCAGGTGTTGCTGGACGGGGTAAAACCTATCTGTGCCGATGCTTAGGGAGATAGCGATGGGTTCGTGTCAACAGCGTGTGGAACCCCTGTCGACTGGGTTGCATCAAAAAATGGTTCTGTTTCCGGGACTGTAGCGCGAAGGGAAAGGAGGACATGTTGTGGCATCCTCCGAAACCAGAAATACAAGACTAGTTTGATCAAAAGTCGCAAGAGTTTTCTGAAAAATAAAACTAGAACCCTCGACTAACGAGAGATCAGTGGGTGGAGAGGTACATTCACGACGGACCACACAAATATTTTTTCTGCGAATTCCTAGTCATTTTGTTTGAGTGGTTGGCAAAATTGACTTTCTAGAAGAGGAACTTCCATGGTGGTGAGCTGACAGCCTGGACCCTAGAACTGATCCAGGAGCTGTAGGAAGTCGATAACAAAGGGTCACGGGATGTTGAAGTTTGGCTCAATATCATATTGGAAGGCTATATCATTGAATTTGCGGTTGATACGAACAAGTCCTATAGTTAAGCCGAAAGATATTTCTTCCGTGGACCATGGGGAAGGTTTCTGTTGTCGCTATAGTTGTCTATTAAGATGCTAATTTGCGAAAAGGGAATATTAAAGATGCATCTCGATCAGTAAAAACCCTAGTGGGTGGAGGCCATGGGTACCGTGACAGAAGGGGGGCAGTGCATGGAATGATAATGGGTAGATGGGTGCAGGTCAAGACTTGACTGTGAGGGAAGATGAGGAAGAGAGTGGTCTTACAAGGGGAGGAGCAAGGTTTCGACAGGAAAAGAGGCAGAGGATAGGAGAAGGTCCTGCTACGATCTAAATGCAAGGCCGTGAAGGAAGACCAAACGGGACGAAGCGACCTCACAGTGCCAACAAGGAAAACCAGGCTATGCCCAAGATAGAGGTAGGACCAAACCCTAGCACCAACGTACGCACACCTCTGCTCAATCTCGATGAACCAGTAAGAAATACAAATTCGACACCACTGTGTTCATCAAGTCAACAAATTTTAATTACTAGTACCCCAGCAACTGGAGGAAGGAATCCCAGGATGGTAGGCAAGGTTACAAAGTTACCATTGCTCCATGGAAATGGAAAAGATAATCCTGAGTAGTACTGGTTCTTGTGTGAAGCAGTATGGACTTTGAAGCAAATTACTGATGACAATGCCAAGAAAGGACAATTGGCGAAGTTTGTGTAGGTTTCGGTAGGCACTCCAGAAAAGATGCTGGATGAAGTTAGAGCTGGATTGATTGCTAAGTTCAAGAAACCCAAGTCTGAGGCGCAGTACTGTTAGGATATTCCTATACTCCATCCTAGTCCCACCAGTATTTTGATCATTTACATTTTCAGTCATGCATGCATTTTTAGGGTTTGCATGCATTTTGCATGCATCCCAGTCATCAGTCCAGCACCTAGCCCTCAGTTAGCCAGCCCCCAGGAGCTTCTGACTATTCAGTTTTAGCCCTCCAGTTTCTTAATGCGCCCTTCTTCCTTGATTTTAGGGAGCAACTCGCCCTTCTTCACCTACCAGTCTAGTTGTCTTCAGTTTACACTTAGTTACAGTCAGTTACACTTAGTTACAGTCAGTTACAATCAGTTACACTCAGTTACACTTAGTTACACTGAGTTACACCTACCAGAGTTAGTTTGATTGATGGTTGACAGTTACTTGAGCATTGATGACTCCACTGATGATGATGAAGACTTCCAGTTGTGCTCCAATGATCATGAGGATGCCTAGTTGTGCTCTAATATCACTCTATTGATCTTATGATCACTCTGAGAGGCTAATTCGAATTGCCACCTTAGGAATTCGAATCCTCTCTACCATTGTACTATTTATTTGTCCATTTGTGATTAATTAACTAGTGTGTGTGAAGTATTATTGCTTCTATCTGAGTTCTACTGTACCATATTATTCTGTTACTCATTATACTGTATTGTTCACTCTTCTTCTATTTTCCTGCTTAATCATAATTACTCTTGTGAGGTACACATCATCTCTTAGATCTGCTGTGAGGATTTTCACATGGTATCAGAGCATGTTAAGAGTATTGATTATCTCCATTCTTGAGAGTTTTTTTGCAGGTTATTACCAAGATTTTGAGTGTAGCAGTTGTAGCGGTTTTGCATTTTTGCAGCAGTAGCAGTTGCAGTTATTCTCTATTGTTTTTTGTAGGTCTTCTATAGCTTCAATGGATTCATATTTAAAAGGAATCCCTCTTCTTTCTCCATTCAACTATGATGAATGGAAACCAAAAATGATAGCATATTTGAAGAGCTTTGATCTCTTTGATTTTTATTTTGAAAGAGAGTTCGAATCCTCTGAAGAGAATATTGACTGGTTGAATAAAGGTGACATGACCTTTGGAACAATGATGCTTGCCTTGTGTGCATACCAAAGATTCAAATTCAAATACCGTGATGGTGTTGAAACTCCAAGAGAGTTATGGACTCCAAAAGAGTTATGGGCTCACCTGGATAAAAAATATGGTAGAAAGAATGAAGGACTTGGCCCTAACCCATTCGAAAGCAAGTAAAGTGATGCATTCGCTCCCCTTGATGGTCTCTCAGATCATGAACCAATATCATCTCATATTGAAGTTGTTGACAAAGAACTTGCAAATTCTCCACTCATGCTCAAATTTTCTTCTCTTTCTGTGCCAACTCACACTCTAGATATTGCAGAAGGTCCTAAATCCTCTCTTGCACCAGAGTCTGTTGGTTTGCATCATGATCACGTGATTATTTTGGAGGTAAAATCAGCTATTGGAGGTAATGCATTCACTCCTATCAAGCAATCATCTCTTTTATACTACTATATGATCATTAATTCATGTTTTCAGAAGGTTATTGAAGATTATGGCCATTGCCATTCGCTTGGGATAAATTCTCATGCAATTACTGGTTTTGATCTCACCTCTCATGGTTCAAAGGAGATCTCAAGAAACCATGGTTCAAGTCTTGGATCTAATTTGGATTCTAAGCAATTACTGCTTGGGATAATTTCTCATGCATATGATAGTTTTGGTCTCACCCCTGCTGGTTCAAAGGAGATCTCAAGAAACTGTCTTTTAAGTCTTAAATCTGATTTTGATTTCAAGCAAACATGTAATAGTTATTTTTGGCATAATCTCACCCATGGTGGTTCGAAGGAGAATACAAAAGACTATATACACTTTCACAGATTTGATTCGAATCACAGGTTCAAGGATCATTCTCATACTGTTGGATTTTCTCTCATCACATTCGATCTGAAGAGCAAGTACAAAGACATGCTTTTTGAGCATGATCCACTTCTTCCCAAGAAGAAGATACCTCCAAACATATGACCAAGCATCACACCTGCTTGAGTTTGGAGCATTTATTTTTGTGTGTGCCTTACAGTCTATTTTTGAGGAGGGGGTATGTTTCCCATGAAATTTTCCCACTTCCTTGGTTTATTGTCTGTTATTATTCATTGTATTGGGTGACCTTTGGTCTTAGTTACCAAGGCCTAGGATGGATTAAGGGGGGGTGTTAGGATATTCCTATACTCCATCCTAGTCCCACCAGTATTTTCATCATTTACATTTTCAGTCATGCATGCACTTTTAGGGTTTGCATGCATTTTGCATACATCCTAGTCATCAGTCCAAAACCTAGCCCTCAGTTAGCCAGCCCCCAGGAGCTTCTCACTATTCATTTTTAGCCCTGCAATTGCTTAATGTGCCCTTCTTCCTTGATTTTAGGGAGCAACTCGCCCTTCTTCACCTACCAGTCCAGTTGTCTCTAGTTTACACTTAGTTACACTCAGTTACACTCAGTTACACTTAGTTAAAGTTAGTTACAGTCAGTTACAGTCAGTCACACTTAGTTACACTAAGTTACACCTACCAGAGTTAGTTTGACTGATGGTTGATAGTTACTTGAGCATTGATGACTCCACTGATGATGATGAAGACTTCCAGTTGTGCTCCGATGATCATGAGGACACCTAGTTGTGCTCTGATGACACTCTATTGATCTTATGATCACTCTGAGAGGCTAATTTGAATTGCCACCTTAGGCATTCGAATCCTCTCTACCATTGTAATATTTATTTGTCCATATTGTGATTAGTTAACTAGTGTGTGTGAAGTATTATTGCTTCTATCTGAGTTCTATTGTACCATATTATTCTGTTGCTCATTATACTGTATTGTTCACTCTTCTTCTATTTTCCTGCTTAATCATAATTACTCTTGTGAGGTACACATCATCTCTTAGATCTGCTGTGAGGATTTTCACAAGTACATCATAGAACTCAAAGAGATTGAGCAGTATCCCAATGAAACTGTGTGGGATTTTGACCAATGATTTAAAACATTGATGGCGAGGGTCAGTTTCGACATGAGCAATGTCTAGCATAAAGAATGGTTCATTACGACATTGCTCCCGTATATTTTTCTACCGCTGATGTAACTGAACATTACCACATCGAGCGAAGCTCTAGAAATTGCGATGTGGTTAGAAGCTTCACCAATCCGAGAGAATGCAGCTGTTATGTCGCAGATTCAGACGCAGCTGGACAACTTAACAATACAACTACAAGATCTTAGGAAGGGCAAGGAACAACAACAAGAAGTATGGTGTACGCGATGTCGCAGAGAGGGGCATACTAAGGATAATTGCCCATAATTATGCAATTATCTGGTTTCAGGGGCACCAAATCCATTGAGCGGAGGTGGTATTTCGTGGTGTCGCATTTATCAGGTATATTGGCATCGCCACGAGGAGTGTCAATACATGCATAAGATGGTCACAAAACCGATGAATTTGTATTGTACATTCTGCAAATATGTGGTACATGACGACAAGGACAGTTGGGCATATGGGTTACTTCAGGAGCGAACGTACGATGCATTCTATGTGAAGGACGAACAACGTGCTGTACAACAATTGCAACCCGAACCTCAGGTAGCCTAGCTGCTGCCTCAATTGTAGGTGCAGTTTGTACCATAGAAGTTTATGTCGCAATATGCTCCGATGCAGATGGCTTCACAATAGCCTCAGTACGTTCAACAACCACAGTACATGCATCCCGGACAACTGCAACCGAATCCCATGCAGCAATAGTTCAATCAACCGCAATATCAGCAGCAAGGGGGATTCCAGGGAGGACCCGACAGATCATTTGGTTGTGGAGAAGGACGAGGAGGTCAAGGACCAGTCTAGTTTTACAATTGCAAAGTGTTGGGACACTACCAACGAGAGTGCCCACAATTGCAGACATAGTGTATGCTTTATTTTGTTGATGATCACACTATTGAAAACTGTTTGTAGTTGATTGCACGATGGAAATCGGGGAATGTTTTGCAATTACAGAACCAGAATCAAGTGTAGTGACCATTGCAAAACCAAAACCCACCGCAGAACTAGAACAAATGCCCAAATAAGAATGCCAACCAAAATGTGAATCAACCTGGAAATCCGTTGCTGAACCAGACTTAGTGTGCGACCATTGTGACAATTTTTGCGGAGCCAAGACCCTAAGATGTTGCAGCCCCAGTTATCACTCATGGAGGTGCAACAATAGGTGAAGATAGTCCACATCCACTCATCCCATTTGTAGGGAAGAAGAAGGTTTCCTTTGACATTGATTTTGAGTAGGATGCATTCTTTCAGGTGCGGTGTGCGATGGAGAAAGATCACGGTAAGGCCATTGTTTGTGATATGCCTCCTGTGTTTGATGCCACTTCGAAGGATGGTCCATCAAGATAGTCTGGGACCTTGCAAAATTTTTTTGAGAGTTGTTTATCGTTGGCAAGGGATCCTGATGCCCTTGCCAAGATCGAGGTACTATTGCAGCAATAAGCCAGGGGACAACAAGAGTCCACGGTAAACTCCTTGCAGAGGTGGAAGACTGGTAAGGAGATGTGCATGAACATTCAAATTGGAGACTACAAAGTTGATTCGGTTATACTGGATCTTGGTTCAGAAGTCAACATCTTAACCAAGCAGGCTTATAATATTTATAATATTATATTCATCCGATTACCATCGGTGAGCTTGACTGGCACAACTTCAGCTCTGCGTCTTCCAACTCTGATGACGCTCTAGAGAATTGGGAGAACCGCTTGCATGAGGTGTCACTCCGCAAGTGTGGGTTGATCACACAGTCGTTATGCCGTGTTGCGACTGAGACTGTTGCACTACCAGTATATGAAGGACTGCTCGACTTGTCTGATTTTCTTATTGCATTCGAGGAAAAGGTCTCAGTACCAAAACGATTGTTGGCATTGGAGGAAGCATTGAAGGCTTCTCTAGCACGTTGGTGGGAGGCACATAAGAAGTCGATTGCGGGATGGGAACAGTGTCGAATACTGATGTCAGTTCGCTATGGCGACACCAAAGTTTACCACACGGGGAAATATGATGGTCGGAACAACCCTGGCAGTCATTTGATGGAGTGTCAGATGTTCTGGGCATCGTGACCGAAGGATGAGTGGGTCCATGCCTTTATCCATAATTTGGACGAGATGCCACGATCATGGTATGTTGTAGCTGAATTGCGAGGGGAAATTGCCACCTGGTTAGAATTGACAACGTGCTTTACTCATACCTTCAGCTTTGCGGATGACAAACCGGATGTCGATAATGCTTTGCAGCTCATCTGCGACGTGGTTTTGAAGGTTGTTCTAGTGACATATCTGGCGGATCCACATACGCATTTCCAAATGCAGTCTATGATGGAATGTTATAATATCACTAGTGGGATAGAAGATGGTGATGATCTGCGGAATGTCAATATTCCAGAATCTGAAGGAAGTCGCGATGTTGTAGCACCGGATGCGCCAACTGATCCGATCATCGAGCCACTGAAGCTACGAAAGGTCAACATTGGGATAGAGGACAGTCCAAAGTTCGCGAACATTGGGGACTATTGGGATGATGAGATGATGGGGAAGGTCATAGACGTGTTGCATGAATTCCAAGACTTGTTTCCTACGAAGTTTTCTAAGATGAAGGGAATCTTGGGCGATTTGGGGGAGATGAAGATCCCCGTTGAAACTAGATGCAAAACCAATTAGGTAGTGACCCTATCGGCTGAATCCACGCCATAAGTAGGGGGCCAAAGTAGAACTTGACCGCATGTTGGATGCTGGAATTATTGAATCGGTTGAGAAATCATACTGGATTAGTCCTATGGAGGTGCAGGGCAAGAAGAAAGGGGAAGTGTGCATTTGTGTTGACTTGCGGAAGCTGAATGATGCATGTCTGCATGATCCATTTCTAACCCCATTCACTGATGAGGTACTGGAGGGTGTGGGTGGACAAGAGATGTATTCTTTCACGGATGGGTTCTATGGATATCATCAGATCATAATCGTGAAAGAAGACCGCCATAAGACAACCTTTGTGACAAAATGGGGTTGTTTTCAGTACATGGTGATGTCGTTTGGACTGAAGAATGCACCTGCGATATTCTTGTGGGTCTTCGTTGCTACCTTTAGGGATTTCATCTAGAATTTCTTACAGGTGTACATGGATGACTGGACAGTCTATGGCTTGATCAGCGATCATTTGACTAATCTGCGGTTGATGTTGGATTGCTGTCGACAACATCAGATATTGCTGAACTTGAAGAAGTGCATCTTCTGTGCACCGTTTGGAATATTACTGGGTCACATTGTGTGCAAGCAGGGATTGTTAGTCGACTCAGCAAAGATTGCGCTCATTCTGAGATTAACATTGTTGAATACTGTCAAGCAATTGAGAGCGATGTTGGGACATATTGGGTATTATCGCAAATTCATTAGGGGTTATGCAGCGATCACGGCCCCTATGGAGAAGTTACTAAAGATGCGGTATTCCAATGAAGCCCTGAATGTCAAGTTAGATTTGAGACACTGAAGGATAAGATGGCCTCAGCGCCGATACTGGTATTTCCAGACTGGAGCATGGAATTCTATGTCCACATTGATGCATCATCGATCACACTGGAAGTAGTGCTCACGCAACCTAGGGAGGGGGATCTGGATCATCCCATTTCTTTCGCGAGTCGAAAGTTGTCATCGAAAAAGAGGAATTATACAACCACTGAAAGGGAAGGTCTAGCGATGGTCTACGTGCTGCAGAAGGTTCGACACTACTTATTGGGAGGACACTTTAAGATGTTCACTGACCATTCTGCATTAAAATACCTGGTCAATAAGCCTGTGTTGTGGGAAACATATGTCGCTGGATACTTCTTTTTTCGGAGTTCAATTTTGAAGCAATTGTGAAACCAAGATGTTTGAACATAGGGCCAGATCATCTAACGCGAATTGAGACAAGAGAGGAGCCAACTATTCCAGCAGTCTTGTGGGCGTATCACACCACGTGTAAAAGCTTGACGAGACAAACACCATTCAAGTTGGTATATGGGCAAGAAGCGATTATGCCTATGGAGTACATCATTCTGATTCTGTGCATAGTGGAAGAAATAGGTATGGATGATGAATCGACCTTAGGATAACGTCTGGTGCAGCTAGTGAAGCTCGAAGAAGATCGCTTTATCGTAGGATTCCACCAGAGCGTGGAGAAGGATCCACAGAAGGCTTGGCATGATCACCATATCAAGAACAAAAAGTTTCAGCAAGGTGACTTGGTACTGTTGTATAACATGAAGTTTATGAAGCATCCAGAGAAATTGTAGATGCAATGGCTTGGTCCATATCGCATTAGTCACATAAATTCAGGTGGAGCAGTATAGTTGCAGCAGTTAGATGGAGCGATGCTCCAAAATTTGGTAAATGGTAGCAGGTTGAAGCCCTATCAGTGGAGCTCAGAGCAGTGTAATGCCTGAGTCACATCGGCAAAAAAGAAAAAAATGCAGGATGCTTGTGGCAGGATGACGCACCATCAGGGACAGAATGCACAAGTGGGAGGGCTTGTGTCGCAGTTTGGAAGTAGGTTTGCGACAGGGGCAGGGTCGCGATTGGGTCAAATCAACAATAAATGCAGCAAGTTAAGAATAGTTAATTAGCGTCGTGTGAAGGAACGATCACCATTTATGGCAGATCCGACCGTTGGATTGACCGAATCGACAACGAATTTCAGCAATTAAGGCGTGATTTGGTCATGATGTAGGGTTTGATTTGGTAATGATGGTTAAGGACATAATTTGTCCCTATAAGAAGGGGTCACCTCTAGTTGGAAGTAACAATTGCACCGAGTGTAAGAGATAGCTCAGTAGTGCATTGTTTCATTGAATTGCCAAGTTAAGAGTTGAGTGGTTGCTAGCAGCAAGTTGGGTTGGAGAGTGAGGACCTCTTGAGCCACAAGGAACCCTACTGCGGCATGCCGACCACCCTCGTGGTTGAAGTTTCTAGTGGGATTGAGTCACCACCTAGGGCGATAAGCATCGAAGAAGAGGTTGCCAGCATGCTGGCTGGATCGGCGTTTACAACCATCCCCAAGATGCGGCAAGGGGGTCAGCATTCCGAGTCGTCGCAGAGCAAATGGAAGCTACGCTCATCCGCAGTGGTCGCAGAGGAGCCCCAAGTAGAAATAGGATAGTCCAGCCGCAGAGTTGAATGGGAAGCTACTTGGGAAGGGCTATCTGCTATGGATATCCTTGGGTACGTCCCCCCCGGTCGGCCTAGTCTACCACCCTGTAAGCTCACAAAGAATCATAAATATCTGGTGCGGATGCCAGCGCTACCAAAAGGCATGGAGTGCTCTGTAGATATTGTGTCGACGTTGATGTGGCTGAAATATGAGGACCATGACATGGTGGCATATCTGGAGATTACGTTGGACACTTATGTGACAGGGTCCCAACTTAGTGGTAAGCCAGTTCCGTAGGCTTGGGCATGTGGGTTGAACCAGGTGGGATTGCTGGGGCCCATTAACATGCCACACTTTGGGCGATTGCGAGAGGTTAATGCTTGTGTGAAGCAGTTGCTGGCCTGCTTCCGCGGCGGCACATTGTGGTTGGACAGACTGGTTCCAATCACTATTGACTTGAGTGCTGAGATTACTGGGTTGCCGAAGGATGGGGTAGATCCTTCGCAGTACTTCCGTGGGATGGAGAACGACAAAAAGAGGGAGCACAATTGGTTCGGCAATTTGCCTTGAAACATGACGACCGCACTTACAAAACCAACAGTATCAATGATAAGGTGGTCCTCACTGATGTGAATATATTGAGTTGCAAAGTGGTCTGGAAGAATCGACCCAACCAGTGCAATTTAGGGGTTGTGGCATGCACAACACAGTGCGTGGAAGGCGTACAAATGAATTGGTCGTTATTTTTGTTAAACCAATTGGCAAAGGACGCGACAATAGTTAAAAATGGGAAAGGATCATTCACTTATAGCTGGCTCTTAATCTTAATCGTGATGGTCGCCTGAAAAGAGCATGACACTTACCAGGGCATAGAAGTTGAGGCTGCGAAAATCTGTAAGGGTGCACGGTATCAGAACTTGTGGTGTGTGCAAGAACCAAAGCACCTTAGAGAATGTGCAATGCAGCTTTGGCTGTACTGGGAGATGTTGCAAGATGTAGTGGCGAAGGTGCCTTTCCTAACTGAAGAAACTGTGGCCAAGTACAAATCGATTGCGATGTTCGCGATTAGACCTCATGCGATTCACGTACAAGCCAGACGTGACCCTGTGAGGAAATGGTTGCTAACACACTATAAGTTGTTCGAGGAGGTGTTGGAGAGCATCATCATTGATTGGCCAGCCTAATTGCGGGAACTTGTTAGTTTGGCAGAAATTGAGGCAAGACCTGTAGTGATGGGCCCAGATGATGTGTTGTCTACGCAGGACTAGCAGAGTCACCATGACTCAGACTAGGAGTCGTCAACAAAGACACCGACAGATGATGAAATTGACCATGAGTTTGAGGAGAACCAGACGAAGGCACGTCACATGTACGCTATGATCAGTAGGGCCTCTACGGAAACAAAAGCGTAGTTGGGACGACTTATAATGGCTGTCACCAATGCAACCAATACGAAAGATCAAGTGATGACGGGGAAGGTGGACACTGGATTCAAAGAGGTAAACAGTCGCCTTGATTCTTTATGCGATGTTGTCTCACATCGAATGCCAAAAATTGAAACTGGACAGGAAATCAACACAATTCGTACTAAGCCCCAGGTTCGAAATGTCAATATCTCCTTGACTACGATGATAACGAGGCTCTACAGGCCTCACTGCCACAGTTAGAGAAACTCACCATCAATATCAATAAGCTTCCAACCAAGGAGTTGATGACGGTGCAGGCGATTTCCAGCTGGGAAATAGTGGACAGGATGCATGAGATCAACGGTAAGTTTATGCTATCGCAAGAAAATGAGCCTACGACCCAACAAGAGGTTGTAGAGTTAAAGGGAAAGGCGATGGAGGTGATGAAGGGGGTCAATTAATTAGAGGACAAACATGAGCAGCTGATGACCGAGAAGAATAGTGCCGTAGCATAGCTCAAGAAGGAGCAGGATCGGTTGACGGTCGAAAGAGATTCCATTTGGGACAACAAAGTGCGGTTGGAAGAGGCAGTCTCTAAGGCCTGTCAACATGTTCTCGAGCCCATCACGGAGTTGGATCTAGTTCAAAGAGCGCAATGAATTGGGGCTGTCATTGTCCAGTTACAACATGATAATATGGAGTTAACAGCTCTGTTGAACCCGAGCACACCGCAAGAATGCGTAGATGACTGGAAACAAGCCATTGAGGAGGCGGGAGCACAGATGGGGGAGCTGGAATAGATAGCAACAAAAATCACGATAGACATTGAGTAGTTTTGGGGAAGCATTGTTCAGGATGAGTAGATTGAACAATTGACCAAGTTAAGGAAAGAAGTGGAGGGGCAGTTGATGACACTGAAAGTGGCGATGTGAATGATGCCGCTGGTGGCTCAGGTTGCAAAAACAACAGAATTGAAAGATCTGCAGCAGTGCATTGCGAAGGTTTAAGAGCGTTAGAAGAAGCACGCCATGCAGCTGGAGGAGTTCCAGGAGATTGGATGTCATTTTTTGCTTAAAGCAAGCTCTGCGTTAGAGGATTTCCAGGCGGATCGCTAGCAAGTTACTATGAAGCTGAGTGCACATACATCTGCATAGGATGTGATATATAGTTAGGCGATGGCTGCGGCAGTGAAGGAGCAGGTCACGAAAGTTGATCAGCAGTATGAGGACTTCAGGGTCAAGACCACAGAGTACACCATGTCTACTTGACGTGGCTCGAGGGTGAGCCACAAGAATGTGTTGGGGGCCTATTGGCAGGCGATTTGGCGATTCAACATCGCAGCATCGCGGATACTGCGCATGGACAAAGATACCGCAAAAGGCAAAAAGCAGCTAGTAAGGTGACAAGTATTTTTGTAGTTTTTGGGTCATTTGGACCGCGTCATGTATATTTTGGGTCATTTGACCGCATTATGGGGGTTTTTCGGTCATTTGACCGGATTATGTGGGATTTTGGGTTAGTTTTTGTAGAAGTTTGTTAAGAAGTAGTTAGGCAGTTGCAAAAGTAGACCACAAATGTAAAGGCGTAAGCCTATAAATAGACATAGGCTTGTAAGGGTTGAATATCTTTTGGGAGAGCATTGTTGAATCTTAACATCTGAGAGATCTTGATCCAATGCTGAAGACTGAGTATTTTGTTGTATCTGGGTTTTTGCGGAGTTAATATGATGTGACAGAGCTTTTGAGAAGAATCCCCGTGTCTTCCTGTTTATCTGTGGTAATTCATTTTTCGATATGAATATATGAATGATGCGATGTTTCCTTGCTACGATTAATGCTTTATTGTTATATCTGTTGCAATTATGGTTTGTTCCTATTGAATGATGTCGCAATTATGATTAATGCTTGAGTTGAATGCCTGGATCTATTTCCAAAATGTTGCAATAAGTTAAGTAATTGATCCACAACATCCTCCTTCATTTGGTAGAAACATGGTTTTTTCAAATCTCCCTTGAACATCTCGGGTGAGACCTCATCTGCTCTATAGGTGTTGCTGGATGGGTTAAAACTTGTCTGGGCGGTGCTTAGGGAGATCGCGGTGAGTTGGTGTCGATAGCGTGTGGAACCCCTGTCGACTAGGTTTGCGTCAACAATACTTCTTACAAAAGAGAGCCGACCTTTTGGTTATTGCCTATTTGGCTATATATAGCCTTCCTACTTTCTACAACAAAATTTGTTACAATCAGTTATAGCTAAACAACTTTAAGTTTTTTCTATTTATACTCCCTGACAGAGTTTGTTACAATATCAGTCATATGGAGCATTACTGGTTATCCTATGACTATGACCCGGGACCACTTTGCTAGCAAAGTAGTACGCCCGGCTTGACGAAGTTCACACCACCTTAAATTATAAAGGTATTAACAACGTAACATGTTTCAGAGCTATCAGGAACATTTTAAACACTTGTTGGACCACCTACGGCCCCTTGAATACATAGTTGCGACCATACCGCTGAAGAATGTTGTTTTGTAGACCTCTGTTACCTATTTCTTCCACCCCGTCCAAGCCCTTTTCTCTTGGAACTTGCTTTTGACGGGGAAAAAGTTCAACTCTGATGCTGAGCTATGGAACAAGACCTGATTCTGTCATTGCTTCATTCAAACTACTCAGGTGCTACTGCTTCACCATTTGATCATCCTTTGGTGGGACCAGCATATCCCCTTCTTCCGTGCTCCTACATCCGGAATGCCCATCTCCCTCTTAACCGCTGTAATAGATGAACTCTCCTTAGAAATATCGAGTGAGACCTCAACCTTCTCCCGTCTAGTTATCTGCGAGTGTGCATCTACAGGTTGTTCATGGACGCTAGTCGTCCGAATCCTCAGTGCTCCTAGTGAGCCTCCTCTTGAGATGAAATGCACCATTGGGAATCCCCTCTGAACAATCTGCTTGTCTTCGGCTTCGCGCTCTGGACCGGTGAAGTTTAGGATCCTTGAAATACAAAAATAGGCTAGCTCGTGGAGTATTTATAGAGCTGCCTGAACAATCCTCAGCGAGTGCGCTTGTACAATCGTAATAATTACATGTTTACGTTCTCAGGATTTGCATGTTGAGAACAACTTGCAGCTCGTACGGAGACGGTGGTGGTAATAAGTATTGAGAGTCACTACTTCCAAGTGACGGTGGAGGCTGACAAGACATAAACCATTAGTAGTTTTCAGGACCCCCAAAGAGTGGTTTAGGAAACCTGCTTTAATCCCCCTGAGTAATCCTGGGGCTGCCATGTGGAAGGGGTGGTTTTACCTCAGGGGATGTCTAGCCGTGATAAACTTCATGTAGTTGTCCAACCCTGACACTCTAATGGCTGTCGATCCTCTACCAGGGTGCCTCGAGATTAGTGCCCTAAAGGATGCAACTTTTAAGAATCTACCCCACTCCATGTCCGACCTCCTCGTTTGATGCTAGGCACTTCATAAAACCGCCGTGGTGGCTCTGGTGGTTTTAGGGTCCCTAAAACGTTGTTTGGGAAAAAAACCCTGGGGGCCCTGAATAACTGAGAGACAGACATGCGTCCACGGTGTTTTTTTCTCCAGGGCAGCAGTGGCCATGCCAAATGAAAAACGCTCAAGGGTTCTGACTGGGCTCGTATAAAATCGGTCTCTGCAAGATGATATTTTGAGCTTCAGCTACGCCATCCGGTCATTACCACACACCAGTCTTCCACTTTTCCCATGCCATTTCTCTGCTCTGAATTCCATTTCTGAGATAATTCGGGAGTTTGGTGACGAGATTTCCCCTGGCTGATAATTACACTAACATCGGCTCCAGCGGGGACAACATCTTCCCCCTGGGAGAGGTTGAGAATAGTAGACTAGTTCCTTTAGTTCATTGGGTTGTGGATTCATACATGCTTGTTGACAATAGAGCTACAGAGAAATAATCATAAAACATGTGACAAAAGTTGATTATGACTTTGAAAAATAAAAACAAAGGGGAAACGAGAAATGCTACAAATATGGTACATCGGATCCATTCACAAAGTGGGAGAATGGAATTCGTAATGAAAGAACCGCTTTAGGAATCTCCCATTCACAGGGTTCCCAAAGCTTTCACCATCAAGTTGGGACATCTCATATGTGTTGCTGTCCTGGACTGTGATAACTTTAAAAGGACCCAGCCATAAGTTGTTGAACTTCCCGTGCTTAGACCTCGGCTCTCTTCTGGCATCCCATTTTAGCACAATATCACCATGCTGAAAATCTTGAGCAACGACCCTTCAATAAAAAATTTCTTTTATCTTGTCTTGGTGAATCTTAGTGGAGTCGTCCAGTTGTTCTCTGACCTGTTGAATCTCTATCAACTGATGAATTATTCTTTCCATATCATTTGACCCTTCGCTTTCTGGTTGTAGCAGCTTCATTACTAGGAGACCCAATTGAATCAAGAGGACAGCTTCTTTTTTGTAAACCAACTGAAACGGAAAGATGCCTATGGCCCGTTTGACACTAATTCTGTCTTCCCATAATGCAAACTTCAATTGGGAGTCCCGGTCCTTTTTGTTTGTACTAAGCATTTTCTTGATAATATTCACCAAGCTCTTATTTGAAGACTTGGCGAGGCCATTTCCCTATGGGTAGTATGCAGTTGAATGAATCGGTTCAATATTATAATTTTGGAAAAATCTCTTTATCTTGTATGATTTGAAAGTAGACGCATTGTCTGTAAGTATTTTCCTTGGACACCAAAATCTTGCCAAAATATTTTCTTCTAGGAAGTTTATTATAACCGAGTTACTTGCATTCCTAGTGGGAATAACTTCTACCCACTTCATGAAGTAGTCAGTGGCCGTAAGGATCCATCGGTGTTGGCCACTAGAATGGGGATTTATTTCTCAAATAAAGTCAAGACCCCATTGCTGGAAAGGCGCTTCCACCCTGATGGGTCTGAGAGGTAACGGTTGCACCTTTTGCTTTCCCACAAAAATTTGGCATTCTTTTGTTATATTTTCATCATTTAATTCAATAGATCTAGGATCTTAACTGAAAGAACAACATGTACAACATGTCAAGCATAAGATACAAGAGACAAGCAACACAAAACATTTCACTTAGGAAAACCAAGAAGGTGAAAAAACCATGCAACTTCCTCAGAGATAGAATAAGCATCAATACAAGGATCACAATGATCAAACCCAAGAGATAAATATATTCAGCAACATGCTCCTCCTCCACTTGTGCACACTCCTCCTCTTCTCTCACTAATACGAAGTGAGTGAATAATAGAATGTGTATAATGAGGGAGTCACATTCTCTATTTATAGTCTTACTTTCACTTGACCTTTACTCAACTAGGTCGGCCCCAACTTAACCACTTAACATAATACTAACTAGGACGACCCCACTAGGGTGGTCTAATAACCCTTTAACCCACAAGACTCATACAGGGCTGACCCCATCAAGGTGGTCTAATAACCTATCAAGTATAAGTTATGACACTTACAATATAACTTGCGACACTTGCAAGTACAACTGACGACACTTCCAATCGGAGGAATAATACATCTATGTTGGGGATACAATAAAGTACAAATAAAATATATAAGTGAATATATTCTGAAGTTACAAATACATCAACACTCCCTCTTAACAAGGAAGGTATTCTCTTGACACAAGTCATCAATACATATAGGCACAAGTCTTCAATTCTGGAGCTGGATCATCGTCAGTGGACCACGGAGCATCATCATCATCACTGCTGTTGTACTCAACATCTCGATCATTGGGTTATCTCATAATTTTTCTCGTCATAGGAAGTTCTACAGAGCCATCCCTTTTTCATGCTGGATGTAGGCCCACCACCTGTAGGTCTTCATCAACACTAGCCATACTATGGAATCCTCGAGACTTATAATGTGCATCACAATGCCTCTAAAGAGTATTCCATGATCCTTTATGTGCCGAAGCATGACCGACAAGATCTCCCAGGTCAACTTACATGTGACTCCCACCACAATGCCTCGAAAGAGTATCCCAGGATCCTTTATGTGCCGAAGTGCGACTGACAAGATCTCCCAAGTATACTTACATGTGGTCACCACAAAGCCTCAAAAGAGCATCCCAGGACCAATTACGAGCGTACTGCTCAACCTATTGGATCTCCCAGGTCTAGTTACATGTGGTCATGGAAAAAACTCGAAAGAGCATCCCAGGACTGATTACAAGCATACTTCTCAACCTATCAGATCTCCTAGGGTGCTATTATATGTCATCTAGAGCATCTTCCTGATACTCATCACACATTATCATCCTGATCATCGTCACTCGCATCGTCCTGATGCATGTCATCATACATGATCAAACTGATCATACAAAGAATCCACCTGATGCATATACATATACATGATCCAATTGATCATACAAAGCATCCACCTGATGCATATACATATACATGATCCAACTGATCATACAAAGCATCCAATTGATGCATATCAATAGCAGTAACTAGAGCATCACCTTGATTCTCATCACACAACGCTTGCATCCATAGCCATGGGAAGGATCCTCCTCTCACCATGCTTGGAATGGATCCTGTAAATGTGTCCCATCACTTCTTCCTCGAAGTATCTTCAATCTAAAGAATACCAAGCCTCTCTCTGAAGTACTCAAACATCACTCTGGCTAGTGGTTTTGTCATCACATTTGCAACCTGCTCATCCGTCGCAACATACAGGAGCTTCACTGCCCCTCTCTACACCATATCCCTGATATAGTGATATTTGATCTCAATGTGCTTCGACCTGTCATGGAACACCAGTTTCTCAGACAACTTCACACAACTCTAGTTGTCACAAAAGATACTAGTAGAATCCAACGGGAGATCAAATAACTCAGACAGTAGCTTCCTAATCCATACTGCCTCACAACTAGCCGAACAAGTCGCGACATACTCTGCTTCAGTTGTACTCAGTGCTACGCATGACTACTTCCTACTAAACCAAGAGATCACACCTGATCCCATACTGAAGCAACACCCATAAGTGCTCTTCCTATCTGTAGCACTGCCTGCCCAATCTGAATCAACATAACCCTCCAGGTTAAACTTTTGATTCACATCATACTTCATCCCATAATCAATTGTACTCTTCAGGTACCTCAGAATATGCTTTATAGCAACCAAGTGAACACCTCTGGGATCCATCAGGAACTGGCTCAATGTGTTCACTGCAAAGCAAATATCTGGTCTCATGTTCGTCAAGTACATCAAGGACCCAAACATCTGACGATACACCATGACATCAACCGGATCAGATGAAGTATCACACAGAAGCTTCAGGTTCGATGCCATAGGTGTGGCCATGGCCTTGCAGTCCATCATCCTGAACCACTTCAGGATCTCTACTGCATACTTCCCTTGTCCAAGGAAGATTCCATCTGGACTCTGCCACACTTCCATATCTAGAAAGTAGTGCATCATCCCCAAGTCCTTCATCTCGAACTCGACAGCAAGATTCCTCTTTGTATCGTCAATCAATCTATCCTCACCTGTAACAAATAGGTCATCCACATACAATAGTAGTATCACTGGATTGTCTTCCTCAGCCTTGTATTAAAGGTTGGAATCCGCTTTACTTTTGGTAAAGCCCAAACTGGATAGAAAGCATCTATCCTACCATACCAAGTCCTAGGAGCTTGCTCCAAGCCATACAAGGCGTTCTTCAATCTGCACACATATGACTCCCTGTCACGTGTCTCAAAACTTAGTGGCTGCTCCACATACACTTCCTCTTCAACTACACCATTCAAGAAATATGTCTTGACATCCATCTGGTGTATCTTCCATTTCATCACTGCAGCCAGAGGAAGTACTGTTCTGATGGAATTGTATCTAGCTACAGGAGAAAAAGTCTCTTCATAGTCTATTCCCTCTTTCTGGGAGAATCCATAAGCTACAAACCTTGCCTTGTATTTCTCTATGCTGCCATCTGCAGCATGCTTTATCTTATAGATCCACTTGGAAGTCACAACAGACTTCCCTTTAAGTCTTTGGACCAAATACCAAATATCATTCTTCATGATCGACTGGTATTCCTTGACCATGGCATCCTTTACTGTATCCCGTATTCTGGGAACTTCAGATTCTTCAATATCTTCAATAGATAGTTTGAACTTTGTTGCTGGAACAAATGTTGTAGTCCTTGTTTTGTAGGTGATTATACATGATCTTTCCTACAAGTCAAATTCAATTACATGATTAGAAACTTCTCATAGTTTTTAGAATAAAATATTACACATAAAGACATATGTCATATAGTCATGCAATTATCTTAGCCAATGCTTCAATACAACATTTATCCATATCCCGTAACTTTTTAGATGCCTTCCATCTCTACCAGAACATTATTAAGAGTGTGCACAACTCCCAACATGTTAGCAAAGAGGTTTCATTCTAGATAAGTAGCAATGGAATGTTGTACAGTACCATAGGCCACTTACCCATTACATGCATGTTAGTAGTATCTTGTTCATTGATGCAACTATTTTACAATGCATAATATACATCATAAATCTAGGAACATAAGTATGTACATGAATTAACAACATCATTTAAGTAATCATATATATAGGAAATAACAATTTAAATACTTATCTTTGTTTGGTTGTTGGGTAGATTGCCTCTCAATCTTTGCTTCCTGGAGTGTGCTCCCTCTTGATCTTTGCTTCTTGGATTACCTGTCCTTGAACTTATATCCATCCTGGACCACTATGCATGCTTAAGTGTGCACTAGTGTCATCATTGTGTTATCCTCAAAATCTCATACATAATCATACATTCATTAGTATAATCTCAATACTATCAAAAAATTATGATTCTAAATAATCTTAATTATGTATGGTCATGATCATTTCATACATAGCTAAGAAGCATTAGTATTCAAGGTTTCAAGGAAGACTTCTTTTACTCATGCATATTCTTATTTGACCATAGGACTCTTCTAGTTAGTTATATCATCAATCAAAGTAAAAAACCTAATATGCGTAAACCCTTGATTACTTAAACTTCTAACTTCAAGAATAATCATTATCATTCATACAAAAGTATAAGATCCTAACACAAGGTAGGATTCTAACTTGATATAGAAAAAACATACCTCGTTATCATGTTTGCTAGTTATGTCTAGCAATGTCTTCTTGTTCTCTTCAATGACCTGTGCTAGTAACCTGCATAACTCATAAGTTAACCATTGTAGAACAAAAATATACATAACTCGTAAGTAGAGCTTCTATGTGATCCATGACTATGGATGAGTCTTTGTCTTCATGTCACCATGGTCATATGTTCTTGATCTATAACTTTCTTGATGTATCTTTCATGTTAGTGAACAACATCATGCTCATACAACACCACAGTGCATTAGTACAATCATAAGTGTCATAACCCTAATGAGTGAATGTCTTCTATCATGCATGCATACTTTTACTAGGGTGATAAGACAAGTCTAAAATTAATCAAGATTGTTACTAAACTCAATAACATGAAGACAAACATATCATAAACTTAACATATTTCAAAACATACCTGTAAGTCATACCTGTCGGGATTGCTTGTAGTCTTCTTATGTAAGGCCTTAGCCTCATCTCCCTCTGGAACTGGAACTTCTTCACTTATGAAGGTGTCCAATTCATTCTCTTCTAGTATTAACCCATTCCACTTCGATTTGCTGAAACTAGATCTGGAGCTAGACTAGGGTGTGTCAGAGAAACCCTACAAATTCAAACTTTGCATTTCAAACTTTTGATTGGATGAAAATATATGCCTTGTTGAGTTGATCAAGCTGGTATACTTCAATTTTGAAATCTTCAAAATTTGACCCCTCAAAATTGCCTTTGAAACTTATGGATCTTCTAGACAAGATCCCGAACTAGGGTTTGATAAAACCCAGTCTTCTTCCCATCCAAAAGGTTCGATCTTGTGTTCTAAACTTCAATTTTTCTGAGGAGTTTCCAGCCGTGGTCATGGATTCCAAAAATTCCAACTTTTGTAGAAGCCCTAATTTTCCACCTTTCTGATCAAACTCTCAAACTGGGGTTTGATAAATCCCGACCTTCTTCCCAACCAAAAAATTTGATCTTGGTCACTAAATTTTGATTTTGATAAGGAGCATTCAGCTGTGGTCTCCGATTCCAAAAATTCCAACTTTCTCCGAAACCCTAAATTCCCACAGCAGTGACAAGCCAAGAATGAAGGTGCTCAGAATCCAATTCTGTTTTGACAGAAATATGCACCTGATTGTTTCTGGTGTAACTACGAACTTTCTGATCCATAGGGTATGAAACTTTGGCTTGTGGTAGCATGACCTGTCATCTTTCCAACCCCACAGGTTTGACCTCAATTGGATTCTCTGAGAGAGAGTTATTCCAAGTGTCGCAACGTGACCTGTTTATGGGATGAAACAAGAGAGCGAGCTTGTACAGAGTGCCCCGTGTTACTATTTCAACTTCGGCCTCTGAAAAGCGGACCTGTGAAAGTATAGTCCGTGCCCTACCTCTCGCGTTTTAATAAATTTCATTTGGATCTTCCTATCCCAAGTTGTGACCTTTTTTCCTAGGTCACCTGTTTATGATTGAGATGTGGAAGAGGAAAAAACCCTAACTTGTACGGATCATAAATCATAAAGTACAACGAATTAGATGCTGTTATTCGGACACAAGGTACATGGGGATGTTATCTATGACCTATAGAAGTTTTAGAACCTGAACCTTTGCCAAAATGGATTTATAGCGAAAGTACCACAATGACTAGTTTTTGCTATATCAAGCCCTAGCTTCCAATTTGTCGCAAGTGCAACAAGTCTCATAAATGCCATACCATGCTATGTTATATTTTCATCATTTAATTCAATAGATCTAGGATCTTAATTGAAAGAACAACATCTACAACATATCAAGCATAAGATACAAGAGACAAGAGACACAAAACATTTCACTGGGATAAACCAAGAAGGTGAAAAAACACCGCAACTTCCTTGGAGATAGAATAAGCATCAATACAAGGATCACAATGATCAAAACCAAGAGATAGATATCTTCAGCAGCATGCTCCTCCTCCACTTGTGCGCACTTCTCCTCTTCTCTCACTAATATGAAGTGAGTGAATAATAGAATGTGTATAATGAGAGAGTCACACTCTCTATTTATACTCTTACTTTCACTTGACCTTTACTCAACTAGGTCGGCCCCAACTTAACCACTTAACATAATACTAACTAGGCCGACCCCACTAGGGTGTTCTAATAACCCTTTAACCCACAAGACTCATATAGGGCCGACCCCATCAAGGTGGTCTAATAACCCATCAAGTATAAGTTACGACACTTACAATATAACTTGCGACATTTGCAAGTACAACTAACGACACTTCCAATCGAAGGAATAATACATCTCCGTTGGGGATACAATAAAGTACAAATACAATATACAAGTGAATATCTTCCGAAGTTACAAATACATCAACATCTTTGCATGCCCTGGCAATCTTGCTTGCATCAGTAAATAGGGTAGGCTAGAAATAGCCTGCTCACAATATTTTATGAGCAGTCGCCCTCCACGCATGATTCCCTCCACATACCTTTGTGAAACTCAGTAATTTTTCCCTTCGTCTCTTCTTCCATAATACAATTAAGCAAGATTCCAAGTGGATCTTTGCAGAAGATGTAGCCATCCAAAAGATAGTACTTGACTGTTTTGAGTTTAAGAGCTCTTATTTTAGATTTCTCCATCTCAGGTGGATAAGTGACATATTGTAGATAGTAAACTAGATTATGTGAATGGAAAGGGAACATAAGACAATTTTATTATACCCAAAGCAACTCAGATAGTGGTTTCACCCCAAGGACTTTCCGCTACTAATATTACTTCCTAACTCCCATAACCCCATCGAGAGAGAATGTCAAGGATTGGTATGAGCACTCTTCTTGACTTCTCCTACCACTTGACTCTTGTGTTAGAGGATATTTCCCAACAAACACTTTGCGCTACTAATGTATTTTCACTCATTAGTGTTCCTAGTTTTTTTTCAATGGCCTTGGAGAATTTACTCTCCACCCTAAAAAAAGGCCCTAAAATCCTAGACTTTTTGGATTTCTATAAAAGAAAAAATTCTAATCAATTTGAGATTGTGTTCCTTGTTCATTTTTGTGGTTGTTTATTACTCAATAGGGTAAGCAAAAGTGGACTAGATGGTGTTTGACTCGACTTTAAACCATGCACCAAAAAATGAAATGCAAAGTCTTCATTTTCGATGAATGCTAGCTATGGTAAAGAAGAGATTATTTTTCTTTCCCAAATGAATATACCCAATCCAATAACCGTGAACTACTCTTTGAATGCAAAAGATAATTTTATATATGATTCAAAGAAACCATAGGATACATGATTCATGCCCCCCAAATAATTTTTTGTTTCAAAATGCAAGGTACTTTGCTTAAAAAATACAAGCTCAAAAATGCCGCACCCATTAAGTAGAATGCAATCACTTTATTTTTCAATTCTTTCAAACACACCAAAAACCAAAATAAAAAAGTAGTATGCAAACCTTTTATGTTTTCTTATTTTTCCAAGAACTTTGAATTGCACAAAAGATTCTAAAAACTTCTTTGTTTTTATTTTAATTGAAATGAAAGGACTAAATGACACTTACAAGAGGTCCCAAAAGCAAAGAAGACGAAGAAAACAAGTACTCAAACAATCAAACAGGAGCTAAAAAGAATCTAATCAAGAATATGTCTCCAACTCTTGCAATTTGCAAACATATCCCAAGTTATCCAAAACTTGCAAACTCAAGGAAACCAAACAATTGAAAATAGGTCTTTTTGACACCTCAATTACTCAATCTGATCATAATAAATTTGTAAGGAAGAGCTTAGGAGAGGGCTACAAACTTCTCGACTTGAAATAAGTTGAAAATTTCATCAACAAGAAGAACATACACAAATTTGGATGCAAAAATCCCCAGTCACACTTCGATTCCCAAACAGGCCTAGTAGGCCTCAATTTTTTCCAGAAAAGGATTGGGAATGTCCAAACCAAGGTTATGGAGACCCGGGTGCTATTGGACAAGAGAAAATAATCCACAAAAAAGGTGCAAACCCAACAAAGGATCAAGTTGGCCTATGTTGGTTTCAGATATGCAAATATTGGTAGGAATGAGAAATAAGTTTCAAAAGACGTAATACCACCCAAAACTACATAAAGAGGAAAATACCACCCAAAAAATTGAGAAGTAAAATCCAAGCAAAACGACACAAAATATGGCTGAAAACTACCCCAAATGAGAGATTTTCACTCCTGTAACAACACAAACAAAGCGACAGGTTGATATTTTAGATCCTTGAGAGACTGCAAGGGGTGACAAACTAGTAAATTTCGCTCCGAGGGACTCTCTGTAGGAGCAACCGAGTCTTGTAGGTGTAAACATTGACTAGTTTTGGTTCATATTCGAGGTTGGATCAGGTCTTAGGTTCAATACACTTCTTAATAAAAATCAGAGGAGGAAAAAAATAAACATAAAAACATACTCAAAGAGGTATAACTGGTACAATCAAGAGCTCAAAACGGTTTCAAAACTAGGGAAAGATCCCCAACAGAGTTGACAGTTTCTATGTTAGGAAATCCTCCCTATGCATAAGTAGGATTCATCTTGGGAAAAAGAAGGTTCCCTAGATACCTAACCCAACACAGAAAAGAAACAAATGGTTGTGAATTTATCCTAGATCTATTCTATACACATGCTGATCCAAGCAAGCATATGCATAAGAAGGATGAGAAGGGTAGATGTACCACCTTAGTTCTGAAGGTTGTTGTTGTTAGGGAAAGTTTCCTATGGATGCGATGAGGCCACCAACATACTGGGGTGAAAGATATACATCTAAGGTTCTACAAATAAAACAAATAAGAAAAATATGTAGGGTTTAAGAGGGTGTGTACGTTACTATAAAAGGTTGATCCAAGCCTCTCCTTGAGTCTTTCTCTTGCACTCCAATGCAAAACCTGCAAAACCATTCTAAAATACCTTCCTCAAACCAATTTGATTACAAATAAGAAATTGACATTTAAAAGAGCATAAAGCATCAATTATTAATCAAATCTAAAAAATACATGACCAAATCTATTTGGAAAGGGAAGAATGTCTAATATTTATTAATGAATGAAGAAATTACATCAAATTACCTTCCTTCAAACATGGTACTTCATGAAACTAGGATTCAAGGTCTCGTTCTTCTCTCATCCAAGGATCCCAACCTCTAATCAAATGTGCTAGGTTTTATGAGTAATTAGGGCACAAGTGAGGGGTGATGCGAGTCAAAATTCCTCAAACATTACATTATGTGGGATAAGATTCCTCTTCATGTCCCCTCTCCCTCTCTTTTATAGTGAAAGGAGAAGGTTTGGTCGAGGAAGAAGGAGTTATGACCGGAAGAGGAGTTTCCAAAACCACCCATACCACCCAATTTTCAATATTTTATATATATTTTTGGTGTTTTCTGAGGCACATGTAGGTGATCTATAGTGAAAGGTGTGCACAACACGTAGTTATTCCATGTGCAAGTTGTGCGTGGGTGAAAAAATGAAGAAAAACTACCATTTCTAGGATTTTTCAGGAGGAGTTTTGGTTTCCAAAAGTAGTCATAAGCTCCCAAACTATTGAATAGACCATGAATTAGTTAAGGAAATATAACAGAGGTCCCAAAAATGCCTCTTCCATCCACATTGTCCTTTTGTGTGACCCACAACATCCTCATGAATTGTCACCATGAGAGCAAAGCATGCAAGTGCCATCACAGATGGAGAAGTGCGAAATTTAGTTATGACAGTTTTCCTCGCTGGTCCTTGTTGATCCAGCTCCTAGCTTGAGGATCAAAGTTGATGAGCCTGCAAATAAAATGGAAATACAAACATCTTCCAAGAACAAGTGTATCAAACTAAATCTATTCACTAACAAGTAAACAAATTCATGCATTCAACATAAGAAGCACAATTTTGGAGAATAGGCCGAGTTCATTGATTAGAAATCCAAAGGAAACAAATACATGACATGATTATACCTAATCTTGCACGAGCAACATCTCCTGCAATCTCTCAATAATAATCCCCTTGAGCACCATAAGACCATAAGGACCACCTCCCTAATCTATTTTCCATGTGTATGAGCCAAGGCATGAGGTCTTTCTTATAGGATGGAGAGGCAAAACCACTTGAGAGAAAGATTTGGATCAAGGGAGGATAAGGTGGATCAAGGGAGATTAGGTTTCCATGAATGGAAATGGAAAGATACTCGAAGGATGGGCTGATCCACCAAAGATCATGCTCCAATATTGCTCCAAATATCAATGGAAAGAGGCTATAACATGACTATTTCACCCCTAACACTGAGCACAAAGCGAAAATTTTGTTATTTTTGCTCCCCTAGAGGCATGCAAGGTCCGAAAATGATGTAATTTTCACCCTTTGGACAACTGGAAGGGAGAAACACTCTCCATCAAGGCTCAAGATAGGGTTTGTTGAAGTAGTTATTTGACCTCCAAATTTCAAGGGACCTTCCCAAACTTATCTAGGTACTAGGTAAACCATAAGATAATGGGTCCTAACACACCTAGGGAGCATCACAACCTTTACTTCTCATGGTGATGAAGCATGTCAGGTCAAAATTGACAATTTGAGGTACAACAACCAACGTTTAACAACCTTTATTCTCTTAAAATAATTGAAGATCCAGTTCATCATTCATTCTGATGTTGAGTGCCTTATCTCTAGACACATTCCATGTCATAGAGATATGGCCATACTCGTGGCTAAATCAGCCCTTTTGTAGGCAGTGTTGGTTCGTGATTTGAATCATTCTATTATTACGATGGCATCAAAGCTCTATTTTCAGTATATAGTTTTTGTTTTGTTGGCATTTGTTATTCCTCACGTATTATATAAATACACAATGGTATTAAAGGGGGAGGTTAAGTTGAACACATTGCATTTTTTAGACTCTTATCTATAATACAATTTTCAATTAGTGTATGATAGCATGGACATGTTTCTGATGTAAACACTTTTGGTATTGGTACTTGGCTAATGAATATCGTGGATTTGTTTTGGATCAACTCTTCTTTGTGAGCTAGCGTTTTTAGGGAAACCTGCTAGGGTCCGGGCCCAACCTCGTGTCTAGTTTCATTTCTCTCTTTCAGTAATATTTTGTTAATATTCCTAGCATTCATTTATATTTCGTTATAAATGTTTAAAGCATTTGTTTAACTTTCCACTGTGTGTTTGTGGATCTGCAATATACATATATCATTTCATTTCATTATTTGCTATTTGTGTTATTGTTGTACATTTTAACACTCATCGTCAACATTACGTTGCATTCTGGATTAGCATGATAAACGATTGAATAATGTGAGTATTACTTGTACATATTTCTTTCTGCAGTTTAAACACCAGATCATATCCATTGACTTGACCATCTCATCATTTAAATCGTTATCATACATTGCCATTGCAAATATTGTTCTTACATATAGAATTATCATTCCAATCATCATAGTTTTTATCTAGTTTCCCAATAGATTTGTAGACGTTGCGCCCAGGTTAAAGATTTCATTTGTAGTTGCATTTTTTCTAGCTCATACAGTCAATCAAAATATCATCTTTGTGTTTAACTCAAAGAGGGTTGCATTCTAAATCTCGGATTGCATTTCAACTAATTCATGATTCTTGATCTATTAAGTTGCTCAACTTCATTAAAAAGAACCGTGGAAGATTAACGCATTCTGTCTGAGTCATATTAAACATTTTGTTCTCCTCTTGTTATCCATAGAAGCAACTTGACTTTCTGAGTGTGAATAAGTTTGGAAAATCATAGATTTGATCTCGAATGTTATCATAGTTAGATTTTAATTTAATTGGTTTTTAATTGTGCATTAGGGTTTTTACTCTGTTTTCAATTTAAAAAGAAAAAATAAAAAAAAATAAACTTGTAGAATTAGAGATTTGTGTGGGAATATCTTAGTCTTAAATTTGGATTTATAGATTTTAAACAAAAAGAGTTTTGAACTTACGCTCTTCTCTTAAACTTATAACAAGTTTTGATTTAGGTAATAGGCTTAGAACCCTCATCAATTTTGTCTTTTAGAGATTGCATATAGTGTTTTGGTTGGTTAATATAGATAGGTCTTGTTTGATTAAATTTGCAAGTGATCCTAAGGAGTATAAAGTTTGACTTTGCTTTCATTAGTTTGTTAATTGAAATTTTATGTATAATAGTTTGAATGGTTTGACTATCAAAGTTATTTATTTTTATAAATAAAATATTTTTATAGATTTTGCATATAGGGATATTTTTATTTTTTTTGATCATTTGATGTGATTTGTTTATGAAATAATAGATCACAGATCTCGTTAAAAGTGTGTTTACATCATGTTGATTTATTTGGGAGTTCCATACTATAGTTTTGTTTTTCTCGTACTAAGTTTTAATAGTGAATTCTTAGGTTAATAACTGTTGTCTTTCATGTTAAATTCATTTTGTTGTTTGAATCTATAATATTTAGGCTTTAATTTGAAACTTTTGGTGTGTGTGTGTGTCTAAGTTTACAGACTCTCGGGTTGACAATTAAATGTCGTATTTTTACTAAAACATATTTTAGGCCTGACGGGAACATTCTGCATGGCCTTGATTCATGGGGCACATGTCTTCTTATTTGCACAAAACCATCCCATAATCATCAACATGATTCATCGATTCACTCAAAACCGTGGGAATCCTTCCCATACAACTTGGTTCCCCAACCCACTCAAAAATATGGGAACCACACCAATAATTCTTTATGAATAAATGATTCTTTGATCCACCCAAAACCATGGGGACCCCATTACATTATTCTTTTGGCAGCATCCCTTGGTCACCCTTGATCGATGTATTACATTATTCAAAGGAACGATTTTTCTCATAAAAGGAAGCCATGGGCATGCATTCCCTAGGAGAAAATTAGAGCAAAGCTATGATATTGGAATTACATTGAGAGATCCTCTTTCAATCTACTTCCTCCCTCATATTGGCATAAACAAATCTCACTTGCTATCTTCCCCTAAGAGGAAATTGTTTCTCCATTCTTCTATCCAAGTTATCTTGCAATTGTGCTGACAAAAAGGACCTAAGGGATATTGTTGGATTCACTTGTGGCTTGCACCTCCTAGGTGAAACTTTTGTATTTAGATAGCCCATTGGGAAATAAAAACTTGGTTTGGCACACTCTTGTTCCTTTTTGTTTTGTTTTAGAACTTGTCCTCTTTTATTTCAGTTTAATTCTTGTTATTTTGTTTTTGTTTCTAATCAAGAGTTTGCTTTGCTATTTGGGTTTCTTAGTTACTTAATTATCAAACAAAAATACAAATTCCTTGCTTAAACCTCAAGGATACTCTCACTATGCGAAGGTTGTCCACCTTGTGGATATTTTTCCATCAATAAGGTGTATGAACACTATTGTGGTGTTATACAAGAGTTCATTTTACATCTTGATTCAGGTGGAGTTTCATGATTCAATGAGAAGCAGCAATTATATTCATGAAGTCCATGAGGTGAAGTGTGTTCTTATTCACATCTTATGGGGAATTATGGAGTTTGTTATCAATGGGTATGTTAGTGTGAATCCACCTTCCTCCATTTGTATTATTTCTCCTAATCATCATTAAGGGGGAGTGTTGAAATATGTAATGATGAATGGTGTGGTATTGTTGGTGAAATATCAATTTTAAGGCATAAATAAATCTAATTTTAAAAAATATAGTTATCCCCCATGCATCATGTAATAAAATATCCTATAACAATTCTTTATATAAGAGAGGTGGAAAGCTATTTATCACACATGTTATGGGATGTAAATATTCTACACCTCTAGCTATATAATAAAGGTGAAAGAGACCCTTTTGGGTATATTGGGGAAACATCATTATGACATGATGTGGATGGAGAGTGATGTGATGCATATGTTAGGATACCATGTATTCTAAGATGGATATTTTTGAAGAATAAAGAAGACCAAACCTTACTGTGGATGTTTTTCCATTTGGATTTTTACCAAGTTGGTGTATTGTTTTCTTGTTCTCCGTTATCTTATTTCTTGCATAAATATTGTTTCTTGTATGGATAGATGGCTATACTAGTAGGTATTTTCTATTGATTTACATCTTAGTGTAAATGTATTGTTGTATGATATCAATATTCTCAATATTCTAATAGATAGGGAAAATCCAAAAGAGTTTTATAACCTACAATCTCAAAATCAAAGGCAATACACCCTATCATATCTTAATCATAGAAGCAGGTCTCTTCCCGATTAATGGAATGTCTATGACTAGGTACCTAATGTACAAGAAAAAGATAAATAACATGGGAGATGGGATGCTTCCTAAGATTGCCTCAAACTCCAATCAAAATCACATACAACTTAAGTGAGGTTGGCATAAAGATGCCAAGTATTTGCTAAGTCATTGGGGAGTCTAGAAAGATATCGCACTACATAATAGTGACAATATTAAAAATATTATTACATCTAAATTTAACCAGAATTTTTTATGTGATAAAGAGTTATAGGATAAGAGAAAATTAAGATACTATAAGGAGGTGATGAAACCTAATATAGAATATCAAAATTATCTCTTTGATTTCATTAGTGTAAAGAATAAAATCAACATTTCTATAATAAGAACAAACTCTCACGACCTCCATATTGAAATGGGTCATTGAACAATTTCTAAAATGTCATGGAAGAAGAGAATTTATCATCAAGTTGTGACACTGAGAGAGTTGAAAATTAAAATATTTTTTTCATAGAATTTCATGCATACACCCACAGTAGATTGCAATTTCAAAATATTTGCTATAATATTGAGCTTCCTAACTTTCAACTCATCACAACTACGATGATCTAGGAATGCTTCTCTTAAAGCTTTTTGAGCACATACATAAAGTTATACAGAAAACCAAGTGATCCATTGTCTTTTTTAAGGTCTAATACACCAAATTTATTCTTAGTGGATGTTAATCATCATCATCATAATCATCGTCAATATTTTAATAATAATTTTGTAATTACATTTTTGTATCCGCAAACACAATTTTATCATCTAAAATCATTTATTCATAATTTATAAAAACAAAATTCCATTCTATATAAAATAAATCTCCAAAATATATATATGATATTAAAAAACACCTCTTATTTAATATTGAATTTTACTATATTGATATTAAATTTTTACAAATCTAAACATGCATTTCCAAATTTTTTTTAAAATCTTGCAAGTATTTGAAAAAAAAGGACTAATAGAAAGTTAATTTCAGTGACTTTGATGTATTCCATTATATTAATATTAATAGAAAGTTAATTTCAGTGACTTTGATGTATTCCATTATATTGGACACTACATTGATGGGATTTCCATCTTATCAGTCCATGAGAAATTATGGACTATATTTTTTATTTGCAAATTATAGTGCTTTGACTTAACATTAGTTGTTAGAAATTTTGATAAAGTTTTTCGATCTTTATAAAATACAATTTTTTAAATTGTTTTTTTTAAACAAAAATCAATTTCAAAATTTTAATGATTCCATTTTTTCTTTTTCTAAAGAAGTTATTGATGGGAAATAAATCTTTGAGTGAGACTTAATTTTTAAAATACAAATATATATATATATATATATATATATATATATATATATATATATATATTTAATGTGGAATTTTCTAAGAGCTCCATGTGACGACTTTCACATGCCATTGTTGACTTTTGTGTGTTAAAAAAAATGTTGTCACTCTCGATATGATGTTTTGTTGTCTTTTGTGTACTAAAACAAATGTTGTCTCTTTCCATACGACGTTTTGATTTTGATGTGACCAATTTCATATATTTTTATTTTAATATTTGTATGATGATAAATACTTAATTGATGTGACAAGTTATATAAACTTGTTATGTTCTTATGATTCCTTTTTTCTTTCTCAATTTGTATATTAAAATTTAATTTAGTTACTTTCAATTTGTATATTTAACATGGATTAACCATTTGTTACATTACAATTTATAATATCTATTCACAAATAATACACAATTTAGATTTAATTAATATTAGTATTTGAATTATTGGGAATATATATGTTGTACATTCATTTTTTACACAAGTGTAATATGTTTTTCATAAACATTACAAATAACTATAAGTGATATATTAGCTCTAGAGAAAAGCCTATGATTGTACATTGTAAAAGACTTATATTTTAAATGTTTTCAATAATTGTGCCAAATTTAGTTGTAGGTGGTATAACTTCAAGTTAGATTATACACATTTTAACATGTGCTAAATACGTGTTTTTACGTTAACTTAGACATGTAGAAAACTTCAATAGTTTTTTTTTCTTTAGAAAAAAAATTGCAGTTTATATATTATGATAAACCACATTTTACATAGATTTATAGATCTGCATGCATCTTTTACAAACATGACCAAAGCATAGAATATCTATTATAAAAGTCCAAAGAACAAAAGATGTACATATATACTATGTTCATATAATTTAACTACATATGGATATCTATCCTTGATGCTTCCTTCACAAAAACCAAAAATCTAAAAATTTAACCCAAAATGGGACCCATATCAAAAAATTTCACATTGTCATCTCTCTTCTCCCATATTTTCCAAAATCATGCTTCCAACTGTAATATGGCCTTTGACAAAAGATAATCCCGGGTGTTCCTTTTACTATAGATGTGTTGGTAGTTAATTCACTGAAATAGTCCCTCTAGTCTGATAATTTCTTCAAATATAGGGGTTAAATAGATATTCCTTGGATATCTCTTCATCTTCATACAGTCAATGACTAGCTTAGAATCCCCAAACACCTGCAGATTTTGGACACCTTTCATATGTGCAATAATTAAAATCAACTCCAAGCCATAAATTTTGATACGTTGTTAAAGCTTGGACCCACTCCAGATGCAAAACTAATTGAATGTTGTTTTTAGAAATCAAGAATTATCCCTACTCCCCCAACCTATGGGATCCTTTGTGATGCACCATCGAAATAGAGCCAAGGAACCATGAGATCAATCAATTCTTCCACAATAACTTTGGCTATGATGGGTTTTGCCTCTCAAGGAAAATTACTAAGTACAACTAGTCCTTGTGATGCACAGAAAATCAAATGAATATAAACTTCCTCATATATGGCCTTATTTTTGGAAATCCACACCCTCCACGTGAATATAAATGGTAGAGCCAAATGGTATTTGAATATCCCTTTATTTGTCCATAACTCCATAGCTTGTGATAGTGAAGGACCATCCCATGTGAAGGGAATACCACATACATGATAGGCATGATCCCACATCATCCTGATGAATGAACATGATATGAAGAGATTCTCTACACTCTCCTCTTCCACTTTGCAAAGAGGACATTGACTAGGACAAATCTAAAACTTCCTCAGCTGCAGGTTCCAAACAAAGATCTTATTAGATAGTGAAATCCAAAGAAAAAGTTGCAACATGCCATTGATGCATGTCTGGGGGTTTCTCTTCTTCTTGAGAGACTAGATAGATAATACGAATAGAAAAAGTGCCACCTTCCAAATTCCTTGGCCAAATTAAGACATCCTCTCTATCAATGAGTCTAATAATGAGCTTAAATTGTTGTGAAGCACAACACATAATAGACATGGGCAGAAATCCAATATATATCTTTAAAAAATATCTTATTACAATTTATAATAAAATATTATACAAAAATTTTACTCAATTGCTTTTAGCTATGGATAATACAACTTAAAAGCACATTATTTTTTTTTATAGGTCAAATTTTAAATACACAAGAGTGTAATAAATCATTTAGATTTATTAATTTTGAATCTATGAAGCACTTGAGATGATAATAATTTGATATGCAAATCAATTGGTGCTTAAAAGATCTCAAGTTAAGATGGTTACTACTAGTCTTCTTATTAAAATACATGTGTCAGTGAGAAAGAGGACAACGCATAACTAACAAACAAAAGAATTTTTTTCATCACCATCCTCCTTTTTATTTTATTCCTTTTCCTAAATTGATGCCTAGCATAGGATTGGATCTTTCAAATAGCATTAGCCTATTATACTGAACTGTTAGGTCATTAAGCTAATACATATACATCATGGCCACATTCATGGGTTAAAAATCTCTTCTAAGTATTTCACCTAACTACTCTTGAATACAACTAGTGTAAGACATGCCTATTGATATGAAGATCTGAACCTAAGATATCATTATGGAAAGCACCCCAAGTTTCCCCAGACAACAACCTAACCAATAATCAATTTTATATCCATTACATCTTTCTCTCTCTGATTATATGTATGAAGCACAATTGATTTATTTGCATATAACTATATATTTTTACTTCCTCCTCACTATCTATTGAGCACTAATGAGATCCTTATGCAGCATCATCCTCAAGAAATAGATTGGATTAGGATTTTAAATGTTATTTGTGCTTTATACTACTAATTGTACTTGCTTTTCCTTGCTTTCCTATTCCCTAAGGCATTTTGGTGTGTGAGTGTACCAAGACTTTTTTAAGCTAGTTTTTTAAAGTAGAGGCAAACAAATTGTGAGTGAACACAAAACATATGTTATCATTTATATCTGCTAAGCATGTATAATAACTTAGCATTCATTAAAACAATATTTCAAATGAACTAACACCTCTTTGGGAGGAAGTAATGCAACCTTTTAAAAACTAATGCGAAGCCAATACAACATGAATGATATCATTTATGGAGAGTCTTACAAAAGTGGTCTCCAATCTCTTTCTATGGGATAACTCTTTTCTTTTTACAACAGGATCTCTTTGGTCTAGCAACAATTTGGAAACACTTTCCCTTTGTAATAGGATCTAGAACATGTCTATAGATGACTTAGGAAAGTCAAACTATAGGCTTATAAAAATTGTTGAAAAATAACCAATATGTCCTTAACTTTCAATTGGATAGGGAACACTAACATCAGATCTTATGAATCTCCAAGATGTGATAATGAGTTGTCATCGAGCATGGGAGAAACCATATGGTTAGTAATCAATGATGAAAATCACTTCCAAATGCGAGGTATCCCAACGATAATGTTAATGAGTACTAAGGTAATAGAATCAATTAATGCACTGTTACTGGAAGTTTTGAACATTAATACCAAGTTCAAAGGAACTATGAAGTCAACGATCAATGGTGTGTATCCAAATCTACATGTGAGGTAAACCACTAATGATGGGAATAGTAACCTAGGTACTTGTCCTCTAAATCAAACCCCCAGAGCAAGCATGTTGGTTCTTTTGAAACTAGCACAAGGTATGTAAAACATCAATAAATGAAACATGGCTTGGGCTTGACACTCTGGGATGAGGCAATAATGGGAGATATGACTTCCCTTGGGAATAAATAATGATTGACCTTGGTAGTGACCATAAATTGAAAAAGATGGCTCTCACAAAGTCAAGGTGGGGACATGAGGAAGACTAATGTTGAAGTTTTATTAAAGACCATGAAGACAAATTCAATATGACAACATGAGGGAGTTAAGGGTCAAAGAGACAAGGTCAAATTGATGGTAAGTGAAAATATTGGCAATCGCATTGATGATGTCAACAAAATGATGTGAGTGGGATGCAAAAACGAATGGGACATGTTTTAATAGATAAACATGAGTGACTCAATACAAATGGTCCAACCAAGGGTGACATTGAATGATACTAAAATTGGTAAAGAGATGTATGATGGTGCAAAGTTGTGGTGATAAGAAGAGCTTAATTTATTTCCCTTGCTTTCGTTTTTGAAATTTTTTTCTTTGTAATTTTGCAATTTTTCGTTGTGTGTTTTTGGGTTTTTTTTATTTCATACAAAATAGAAAAATCAATACTTTACAAGGAGGAGCTAGGTGCCATATATAACCAAGATTTTGTGAAATATGTGTAGGGAATGTGATAGTAGAAAGATGAAATAGGGGTAGCTACCTTTGGTGGGTCTCATCGAAGTGGGTGAAAGGAGGCTTAAATGTAAATGTGGTTTTAGCACATGAATGAAGTGAAAATGTGGTGAGATGCAAAGCATAAAACAAATGGTGGATGCTTGAGAGGATTTTGGTAGAGGTTAGAGCCACTATTTGATGAGCACATGTATGCAACTCAAAGTCATGAGGAAACTTGTTGATATAGGGTGGAACTAATTACATTTTCAAAAGTGGCAAAAGATTGAATTGCAATGTTTACATAGGCTAATCCTACTTTGAGGAAACTTGTTGATATAGGGTGGAACTAATTACATTTTCAAAAGTGGCAAAAGATTGAGTTGCAATGTTTGCATAAACTAATCCTATACTTAGATTATAGTGCAGAGAATATTCCTAAAGTGGAACCACTAAATATCATGGAAAAATGACACCTTTCATGATATCCTACACAGATTCTCGTGGCATGAAAGTGCTAAAAACATTAATACAATTGATGGATTAGAATATGTGCCAAAAAGATCCAATGATGGGAGTGTTCTTCCAAATACATCATATATGTTTTTAATTTGACGTTTCAGTCCACACAAATACAATCCATAATATGAATAAATTAATTAGATTTATGTTACAAAATGAAAAATTAGTTTTTTGAGTATATTATTCAAAAGCTAATAAATTTTAAGAATATTAATTATATAAATAATAAACAACATAATATTAATTTTAAATAGATCAACGTTGGTTATTAATAACTATCATCATCATTTTAAATATATTATTAATAAACTATTTATATTAATTGTACAATAATATACAATATTATTAATTTTATAACAATATATAACCTATCAATAAGTTTTCTTTTAAAATATTCTCTTCGGCTACGTGTTTTCTCTTATCTCATTTAAACAAATTTATTTTGTTTCTTGAAAGCATAAAAATGTTCTTTATGCATGTCTTTTGAGCAGTAAAAAATAATATGTTTACGCATCCCTTCAAAATTTGAGCAAAAAATCAGTTAAACCTCCACTATTTTGCCAATTTGATTGACTTTGAATAAGTCCCGATCAAAGCAATCCTTTCCTTTTACCACTACAAAACGGTCTTCTCCAATATAGAGCAAGTATGTGCCGATATAAGACTGTATCATAAAAACTATAATTTATGCGCCCGTTTGGCCAAACAATTCCTCCATAAATAGCATATCATCGTAACAATCTGTGCAAATACCATCCTTGCAAAAAAATTCTACATTTCCTTCAGGTTAAGTACTTGAATGCACGTGTTCTATAAAGGGGAGATTGTAGTACTGGAAGGAGGATTACTCCGGCCTCTGCTCATTTACTTTAAGTTGTCCTTTACCCAACCAAAGACCCTCATATAACTGCTTCTTGATTGCACTCCCTATACACATGTTTGCAAGAGAGGGAATTAAAATTTTCTGCAATATCCAAAATATCCATCAGTAAAGGGCTCAAATGAATGTTTGATCATCTTTGAATTTTATTGAACCAATTTATAATCAACATAGAGTCATCGAAAAATTGCAGATTTTTTGCATCCTTCATCTAAGGAAAACAACAACAAATTTTTTAATGCAAGAAGTTCAGGAAAGTTGTTGGTCCCGCTTCCAAATCCCATGGAAATTTTAAACTGATGGTTTTCATTCACATTTAGCACAACCCCTCCCCACATAAGGATCCATCTTGTTGAGATGCTCCATCGAAGAAATCCCATGGAGTATCCTTATCATATTCATCAACACAAAAGACACAAATCGGAGGATTGTCTTTGACTTGCGAGTAGAAGGAGAGTATGTTTAGACTGTTTAAAGCCGTCCCTTATGGAATAGAATGTTTTTCAGAGAAGGTTTAATTGTTAAAAGAGATCCACAGGCCCCAATTTATAATTAATGGAAGAGCTTTGTAAGCTTTGTGAGATGGATTCGAGAGCCACCATTGAAGATCTTGTTCAATGGAATCACCCTCCCATGTGAGATTGTGTTTAACTCTGAGTGAGAAATCTCTCCAGACCTGTCGAGCAAAGGGACAACTTATGAAAATGTGAACCGCTGAATCTTCAACATTATTGCACATGATGCACAAACTTGGTCCTTCGTAGCAATTCTTTTGAAGGTTGTCCCATGTAGGGAACTTGTTTTCCAGAGTGCACCACATCAAGAGTCTAGCCTTGGGAGGACATTTAAATTTCCAAACCATCTTCCACCACCATTGAACATCTCTATTGTTTGCTTCTGCACTGAGTTGAATGCATTTTTTTTTGGAGTGTATATGCCTGAAGAGTCAAGAATCCAAATGAGCTTCTCCTCCCGGTCTTTGATCCTCACATGACCATCTTTGAGACCAGCAATATATTGACTCCAAATTGTGCCCTCCTCATTATTTAATCTCAATGCATCTGATGCGATCCACCCCTGGTTCTACATATTTATTGTATGTTGACAAGATACTTGATTGAGAGTGAAAATTCCACTATTATGAAGGCGTTCCATAATTTGAGGAGGAAGAATATGTCAACCCCTACATCCTAGCCAAGGGTCTATCCTGATTCTGAATTTGGTTCCATTGCCAATGCACTAGGTCAGTCCCTTTTCAATTAGATTGAAGGACTGAAGGGTGGCCTTCCAAATTATAGAAACATTGTTCCTTTCTTTTGTTGGTGATCGTACCCAATCTAGGATGGTCATGGGGTGTATATATTTATGTTCCATTGTCTGAGTTCATAAACTTCTAGTGGTGAGAAGTCTCCATCCACATTTTTCTACCAGACTTTGAGATTCAAAAAATAAATTTTTAGGCCCCATCCACCATATGCTTTAGGGTTTGTAATTTTCCCATCTAACCCAAGGAATCATAGTTTGATATTTATGGCCACTCCACAGAAATATGGCACACAACCTTCTATCCATATCCAAAATATGTTTCGAAATCCATGCCAGGGCCATCCAATAAACTAGGATGGCCTCAAGTACTATTTTATTAAGACCAATCTCCCGACCCTCGAAAGCCATCTGTAGGACCAAATATGAAGTGTTTTCTCTAGCTTGGAAATTAACCACGTCCAATATTTCTTCTGGTAATTATTGGGCTTTAGATGGAAACTCAGGTATTTCAATCCCTCATAAAAGTTACCACTTGGGAATACAAAGTGCTCCTTGTAGCACAAATATCCTCTTTCTCTGTATTAAAACATGACAAGGTGTATTTTTGTGTGTTGACTGACATCCCTGTGGTGCCACAGAAAAGGTTCAAAACTCTAGCTAAGGTGTCTGCATCTCTTCTAGACCTGTCACAAAAAATCGGGATATCATCTACAAATAGTAGATGAGTAATAGAGAGAGAATTGGAAAAATTTTACTCCCTTGAAATTGCCACCTCTTTTGGCATCCTTCAAAGCCCTGCTAAGACCTTATGCTACAAGCAGAAATAACAGGGGAGATAGAAAAAATCCCTAAAAAATTCCTCTTTCATACTTGAAGAATGGGGATGTTGTTCCATTTATAATAACGACAAAGGAGACCGTGGCGATGCAACTCATAACCCATTTAATAAATGGAACTTCAAATCCCAGATGAGTAAGCAGGAAGCAAATATAAGTCTAGTTTACCCTGTCAAAGGCCTTTGATAGATCAATATTGATAACAACACCTTTGTCCTTTCTTCTTATGATGCTTTGAATTACCTCCTGCGCCACTCCCATAGCTTCATGAATTTTTATCCCATAAAGAAAACCAAATTGTTCTTCAAAGACCTAGTTGGACAGAATGGTATTAATCCTTCTATCTACGATCTTTGCAATGATTTTATAAATTCCATTTTCCAGATAAATAGGCCTGAAGTAATCGAAAGAGCAAGTATTTTCCACTTCGGGGATTAGGGAAATGAAAGTGGAGTTGAAATATTCTAATATCCATCATGTTTTTCAAGATTCCTCCACAACTTTCAACAGATCTTCTCCTAGAATATCAAATGATTCCAGAAAGAACTCAATCGTCCATCCATCCGGACCAGGGTTTTTATCCCTTTGGAAACTGTGAAGGACCTCAAGCAATTTATATTGTGAAATTTCTTCCATGAGATCCATGTTGTCTTCCTCGTTGACAAATCAAGGAAAATATTGTGCAATCCTCAAAATTTCAAGGACTGAGGCTCTCCCCGGAGCCTTGAAAAGGTTTGAGGAGTGATCTTTCCCCAGGTTTGACAAACCTTCGAAGGTTTTGACCTCCCTATTCTCTGTTTCCTTCATACCCCAAATTTTATTTCTAATTTTATGTCCTTTAGTAGCAACATCAAAGAATTTTTTATTCTATCCCCACGTTTTAGCCAAATTGCTAGACCCTTGAGCATCGAAACTTCCTCATGTTCGTCAAGAAGCTTCTTCTTATTTTTTTCGAGTTGGATAAGGGTTCCTTTTTATTCTTCAATCTCCATTCAACCACCTTCTAACTCATACATAGAATGTAGTCTCACCTCTATACTTTTAAGCTCCTACTAATCTTTTATGCATTTTTCATGATCCCACCTGATGGTTGCTTTCTTTAGGGTTTTCAAATTATGGGAAAAATCATTTGAGGACAATCTATTGTTGTCTGGATCTAGGGGATGCCAGACATTTTCTAAGATATTCTTAGAATTAAATTTATGGACTTGGCATATTCTCTCTTTCATTGTCAAGCTTCAAGATGATTGCAAAGTGATCTGATTCACCTCCTGATTCAATCATCTACCTAATCTTATGGAAACTTCCCATTATCCTTGAGCTTATGAGAAACCGGTCTAAATTTTTTTATATATAATCTTTCCCACTTCTTCTATTATTCCAGGTGGGTTTCATCTTTACTGGTTGAATATAAATTAGTACCTTGATCTCAAACTAGTTTTGGAAATAGGAAACCAAAGGATTTGGGACTGCCTTTGGCCCCCATATTTCTGAGATCCCAATAGTGAAGTTAAGGTCACCTCCCAAGATGATTTTTTGATTTGAGAAGATGGATTTTGCTAATAGGAAGTCCCAAAAAAATTTCATTTCCTCGTAGGGGCCATAGCATTTTACAATTGAAAACTTCAGATCGTTGCCTCCAGCCTAAAAATTTATCCCCGACACAAATTCCCACCCCCGATTTTCCCCAGCCTAAACATTTATCCCTCGCACAAAATATAGATTCCATCCTATAGCAAGACCACCTGATATTCCTTTGACATTTTATGCTAGGAAATCCCATCCTTTGAATAGGTTTTTGAGTGTTTATTCTACCTAAATTCCTTCTCCCAAAGTTCCTAAAGAAGAAGGATATTTGGAGAGTTAATTTGAATCAACCTCCTGAGTGACTATTTATTTTATGGGTTCATCAAACCCCCAGAATTGAATGAGAGAATCTTCTTTCTTTAACCCCTTATGTGGATACCATTGCTCTAAGCGCCCTTCTAATTGAATATTGTTTTATTGCATCCCCCTCCATAATGGCATATTCATGTGCCTTATGGATGCTAGGTTTTCTACATCTTCCACTCCCTCCATTAGCAACATGTTGTATCATTCCCAAACCCCCTTCCTCAGTATTATTCCCATAGGATCTAGGCCTAAATTCATATTTTGGATTTGAGTTCTTTGAGTCTGAAGGATGGATAGGAAATTGATACCCACTTGGTGGGATATTGGAAGGAACTTCACTAATAACTCGTTGACTCTTTGGAGGGTTTGAGGGATTTATAGTTAGGGAGGTGATTGACTGCATAATAGTGGAAGAATCAAAATTTTTTTCATAGGGAGGGGGATGTTTGATGGCTTGCGTACCAGTGGAGGATGAGGACTGATGGCGTGGATCCTCAAGTGCACCCTTCCATTTTCCTTCTCTTGTGGAGTTCATCAGCTTCTTTTTGAAATCTTCTGCCCTTATCTCTCCCACTGCAATGCCAATATTGGAACCCCCTTCCTTTGCCACTATCTCCTGACTGGGACTTCCTGTTTCTTCTACCACATTTGGCTTCTAGAGGTCCCTTCTCACTTGGTTCCTCACATGCCCTTTTTTTTAATGATTCGGTGAGCCTCTGCTAGTTCTTCTTGGCTTGAAAGGAAGATTACACTATTCAACCAAGTGGCCATATGAGTGACATATTCTACATCTAAACAAAACCCCCTCATAGTTGAGGGATTGGATAATAGTGAATTGTACCCATTCAATTTCAATATCTTCTTTAAGACCATCTTTGGTATCCAATCTGATCAATATCTGAGCACAGGGGATTCACTCAATAAACCGCTATCATAGCACGTTCGATCGTGGCATATGAAACAATACCCCTAATTTCACTAAATATTGGAAAATACCTTCCAAAATGATTTTTTTTAACCCCCTCCCAATATGCCTTCCCAATTTAAAAAAACCCCTACTTTCACTAGATATTGTATGTATCAATTTGTTCATTAGCATTTTTTATACCCCTTTATATTTGTACCTAGTATATTGATATGATACCCCTCTTATGATCCCACATGCATTCTACAGTGCACCTTGATTCTTTCGATGTACATTGTGGATGCACATTACTTCACCCACAATGCAATTACTCAACCACATATCACTATGCTTTGCAACATCTAATGGTTTAATGAAGAGATAGGAGATCACTTCTTATATGTCACTAGAGCCAATGCACATAGTACAACATTTAGATTGCATGTTACAGTTCCCCAATCCCTAACTACGCATGTTGTGGGTTAGGTATCCAAACCCCTAGGGCCTATAACAAGCTCTAGGAGGCTTAATAAACCACCCAAGGCCTATAATAGGCACGAGTGGTTGGGTATTCAAGCCCCCAAGGCCTATCAAGGGCCTATAACAGGCCTTGGAGGCTTAGAGCCTCCCAAGGCTATTGGTGACAACTGGTTGAGTGTTATTGGTAACAATTGGATGTCAATGACCACTATCTCTCAACTATGATCGATTGGAAACTCACTTCACCACGAAACCCCCTGGCCTCAAGCATGCCTCAAGACATGATTTCCCTGCGTACTGGTAAGCCCAAGCCTTGCCTCAACTTGATTTCTTATCCGACCGTGATCCCTCCATCTCCATTTGGAGGATAGTTGTCAGCCCACCCGTATAAAAAAGACCCCAAAGTATTTTTGTATTATTACATTAAATAAAAAAACCCTTTTCCCCTTAATATATAAGCAATATAATTTTTAGGTTTTCATGAATATTTAATACCGCAATATGAATGAACGTGGTATTATATTTCCTTCTAGTGAAGCCCCCATGTATCTGAGCCACACTCATCTCTCCCATTTCCTCAAAATATTTATCCATCTCCAGGAATTCCCTAAGTTGGTTTCCAATCCTTTAATAATTTTTGGAGACCATAAGTCTAATGGAAGACCAAGCAGCCGAACCCATATAGGAGCAATATCCATCCTGTATTGAATTGCATCAAATAATGGGTTCCATGGTTTTAGATCAAGTGACGTCGACCCGATGTACCACTTGCATGAGATAATCCACTTAGGGTCTTCCATTTTTGAAGAGTGAAGATGATCCATCCTTTGGATAGACATAATATCTTTGGGGTGTAACCCATATTTTCACCCCACTGATCATTCTCCCATTTCATAAGGGTTTTAATTGTGTATTTCTTTCCATGAACCCTACTTGTAATCTATCTCAACCATACTAGCCACTCTGAAAAAGTGGAATGCCTTCCGCTACCATGAACTTGTTAGCCCGACCGTCATTTTTCACTATTCTTCTTTTTGTTTTTCTTCTATAATCACCTTCACTTGAAACACTGGATCCACTATGAAATCCCTCTCTATCCACTTCCTCCCTGATTTTGGCCTCATTCCTTTTATCGCCCCCTAGAGTAATCTTAGGGTTACTTGCAGGGTTCCTTAGACTGCTAGCAAAGAAAGATCAAGGGTCAATGTCGTCACTCCCTAGATTAAAATATGTGGACTCTCTCCCATCCTTTCAAGCAATACCTTCTCCCACAGAACTGCTTACCATAAGCTCACAACCTAGAGCCTCAGATTGTTCAGAGCCTTGTAGAAAGTCCCTGAAACTAGCTTCCTCGGTCCTTGCCTCCGAGGGATGGGCTGCATCCAAATTGTGAATTGTCTCCATCTGGAGGTGTGAAATATCCAATATTTCCACCTGTAGGGTTTCCAGATGCTGGCCATAGATTGGGTCGGAATCCATGGTGTTTCCAGGTTTGGGAACCGCGACTGTTTTTGGAGAATCCCTAACTCCACCGCCTTTTTATACCACCACCGACATTTTTTTGATAGGTACATCCCAGATGTCAACACCTTCGAAGGGGTCAGAAGAGTAGTAAACTATGTCCTCACTGTCCATATCTGAAGCCCCATAATTGTAGCCCTAATTCTGCAACTTCGCTCCCTCCTGACTTCGAATAGCCGCAGACCTCCATCATATTATCTACTTCCACAAACTACTACGAAGTATTAACTCTAATTTACTAAACTATTAATATTATATATAATAAATTTATTTAAAATTTATTACCTTGTCGAAAATATACCCAAAAGGCTATGGCGTAAGTAACATAAATCTAATTAAATTACTCATATTAATAAAAACATGATCGATCATATTTTCCTCATATTTGATTGATTGATTATATTTGTTTGGTCTAAAATGTAAAATTAAAAGCATATCCAAAACACTCTCACCAAAACATTATTCACAAAAATCTTAGAATTGAGATCTAATGATGTTGAAACAAATGGATCCTCATCGCTAGAGGGCATGATAGAATTTGAGTGAGAAAGGTCATAGGTGGAGAGGGTGGTGTCACTCGGGTAATAAGCAATAGATAGTATCGAGATAACTGGTGGCCAATGAAAGGGAGCAAGCAAATTTTTTGTAGAGAGATAAATAATGTGATATTGTGGGAGGGGTTGTTATTGAATGAAAATAGGGTAGTGTAAAAGTTCTAGTATGTTAGGATAATCATGGTTATAATAAAAAAAAAATTCTAAATGGATCATCATGGCTTATTAATCAAACTTTAGTTGGTGCAAATATATGGAGGGGTGGGTTGGCCGTGATGAGGAGTGGTGGTTCCCTCAATGTGTGTGGGAGAACATGGTAGAATGGGTGGACCAAGAACCAATCAATGCAACTCTAGGATGTTAGGACAATGGTGATTGTAGTGACCGATGGGACTTGGATTTGTCATATTTTTATCATATTTTTCCCTTCTTTATAAACCCTTTTTGCTTACCCATAACCATGTATTAGTCCATTTTTATGTTCATATGCATAATTTAGGCTCCAGGTGTTTTCCATTGTATTACTCTGTATTTCAATATAATTTTTATTAGCATTAGGGGAATTAGTGTATTATACATTTCCTTTTGAAATAATGGCTCATGTGTGTATTGAACTTTGGTTGTCATTGATGTCAACTTATGTCAAACAAGATGTCAACTGATTCAGTTTGAGTCATTATGTCAACTAATGTCAAAGTGGATGCAGTATTCCTAATCCAGCTTGAAGAAATATACAAAGGACACTTTGAAGAAGTATATTTATGTGCCATGGATGAAAGTATCAAGAAGTATATCCAGAAGTGCATACAAGTGTGTTCATAGGTACATCATACATATCCATTTGAATAATTACATAAGGAATGTATATCCAGTTTAATGAATCATGTAAGAAATACATCCAGTACATATAGTACATGAGAAGATCTCAAGTCCATCCAGTCATAAGTCCTTCAAGGTACAATATAAAGTGTTGGTTGGACAGAATCTTGAACAGTGTGCAATAAATTCAAATATTTCATTGGACAAAGTTCAAGTGGGAAAGCAATCAAAAGATTTCATTGGAAAAGGTTTTGGAATGCGCAAGTAAGCCCAAACATTGCTTGGACAAGTACCAAGAGTGCGCAAGCAACACGGAACAAGAAATGGTTGAATGGTTATGCAAGTCCCGAAAGCACACAAGTATCACCAATCGGAGGAATATTTCAGTTAAGGAATGTCATGTCCCAAATTGGAATTGGGTCACAATGGCATAATCACATTGGACATATTCATTACAGTTTGTCAAATTGATGCTAAGGGTCAAATAATTGCCAAGGAGGAAAATTACTAGTTTCCTAGGTTTGGGGTGGAATCTTTGGGATTTGGAATAAGGGGAATAATAAATGATGTTTAAACATTAGAATGGAATAAATATTTAATAAAGGAGCTAAATAAATATATACAAGTGGAAATCAAAGTGGCATTTGATCATGAACACACATGGAGGAAGGGGGAACCACATATGGCTAGATTTCCCCACTACACTCGGCATCATTCTCTTACCAATTCGAATTCAAGGTGAATGGTAACATACTTGGGGGATTTAAAAAGGTATTATTCATTGCATGACTCATCCAAGGTCGAAATGTGGAGGAAGATTAACTCCCATGGAAGAGGAAGAGGCAATTTGGAGCTAGTGAGACACTTGGGCTAGATTCCCTAGCTCTACGACAACAATGATGAAGATGCTATGACACCTATGACACAAATTAGACCTGAAGGATGACATATGACATATATGACATGTCAGGGATAAAAATAGACTCCAAGAGGGCGCTCAAGGGAGTTAGGGCAGCTAAAATGCTTCCACATGTGATTTGGTGGAAGTGGGAGACTAGGAATTGTTGTACAAGTGGCGTTCATGGGAATCTCTTCCCAACATGAGTTGGCATGAGTCTCTTGGAAGGAATTCGAACCATGGAGGACATTATAAGTTTATAAATGTCAATAACAAAGAAGGGAACTAGCTTTTGGTCATTTTAGAAATTTGCACTTGCATTTGTGAAAAGGGAGAGCTAGTGGATGACTAGTTTCTTGCCTTAGACAATTTCAAGGGTGAAAGATTCCCATCCAAGTTGGTAATTGGAAAGTCCATTCAGACCTTTCATTTGGATATTTAATGGATTCATTTGTTGCAGGTGTAATCTACAGGGCAGATCATGGTTTCTTCTAATGCATCACATTCTCTCAACCATTTCCAGTTTTGAAGGCATAATCTTGCTCCTTGAGGGAGGGCATTTTTGGTGAGCTATTGTACTCTTTGGGGGAGATTCTAATGCCCCATTTAATTTTTAATATGAATTGAATATTCTTTTCTTCATCCCCAGAAATTTTCAGGTCGAAATTCCAAGTAGAAATGTATAAATCTCATTTTTAATGAAAGAACAGTGCCATTTCCCCACTACCTTGTTGTGAACCAATGTAATGTTAATGGATTCGAATGGATAAGTAAAATACTAATTTTTTATTGATGAATGGAATTTTATTTATGTATTATACAATTTTAATGTTCATTTCTCAAGCATTTGAAGTCATTTTACTCAGTTTATTTACATTTGGAGAAGATTTGGTGCCATTTCCCCAAGGGTCGAACTAGTGATTTTTGCAGTTGTTTGGGAGAGGTGTGGAACAAAATTAATAGCTAATGAATGGTTCATTTGAGACCTTAATAAAATCATTGATACATCCCATACCTCTTTTCATAAATTTGAGTGGGTTTGGAGGCATTTGGGAAGCCATTTTCAGTACTTACCCCAGGGGGATTTGAACCCCAAATTACTAGTAAAATTGCATACTTGAAACAGAATATTAAGAGAGTTTACAGAGGTATTTTGGTGGCCATATCTCATCCCTGAACATCATATATAAGTCCTAATATCATTCATACACCTTCCATGAATATTTGAAGCCATTTGGAGCCAATTTGAGACCTAGAGACCAATACTAGTAAAAGGGAAATTACTAGTAAAGTTCCCTACATTGGATAGAATTGAAAGAGGATTTGCAGAAGTATTTTAAAGGTACAAAAGCATCCTTGAAACACATATTTATGTTCTAACACCATCCATATACCTTCTCAGAATATTTGGGAGCAATTGGAGCAATTTGGAGACCTAGAGCTCAAAACTAGTCAAAGGTCGAACTAGGGAAAAAAAAGTGAAAATTTGTCATTTTAATAAAATTCCTAACAAGGGACATTACAGTGGTATCAGAGCATGATCTTGGCACCTGATGTGGCTTGATATTCATGAGGACAAGAATTCAGGGACCACCATTAGATATTGAAACCAAAAGTGTTTTTGTTGAAGAGGAAAAGGTGAGGAAAATAAGCCAATGGGTGAGCATATTTTCTCAAGCACAGGACCCCATAATAGAGAAAATGAATTTCAGAAAAAACCAATTCCTACTATACCAAAATTTCTTGAAGCCAAATATGTGGAAGAAATTAATCTCGAATGGAAAAATTTGAGTGAAGGTTTCAAAAACACTATACCATTTTATGAATACCTCATTATCAAAAACAAGCTCAAGATGAAGGAAGGTAATAAGAATCCATTCCAAAATAGAGAGTCCAAATATATTGATCCTTAGGAAAACAAGGATAAAAATGCATCAGCTTTCTTGAAGGAGCAAAAGGAAGAGACATCACAAGAGCATGAAGAAGATTCGATTGAAAATATGGAAGATCATTTCGACACACCTTCTAGCTTAGACATGAACCAAAGAGCATCTACTGATGGATGCTTAAACTATGAAGGAGTACCTACTGATGGGTGCTCACACCTCTATGTTGGTGACATAGAGATCACTTTTGAAATTGTTTCTGCAATCCCAAGTTCCATTAAGCATGATAATGAAGACCTTGTAGCGGTTGAAGAATAACCAAGATCAACTTCCCCATCACCACTTGAGCTTCATGAAGTTGGTCCAAGAAAAAATGAAGAAGGTGAGGAGGTTCATTTGCAAGAGCCTCATTTTCTTGAAGGGTCCTTAAATATGAATGAAAAGAAGATCCAAGAGTCCCTTATCATTCTCTTTGACACTCAAGCATTGGTGTCAAATTCTTGTTGGAGAGCTACTTCATTGGAGGAAACATCCTTCCTTGAAGACATCGAGAAGATTCAAAGAGCAACGTGTCACATCAAAGGTAATTTCATGTCTTTGATTTTTTATAGAAGCCATTTTTTTGGGCTTAATGAATTGTTACATGATGCATACTTGAAGAATAATGAGGATATTCATAAGCTCACAATTCAAAATTAGCAACTTCTTGAAAAGTTGCAAGATACTTGTTTTTCCTCCTATGTTTCAGATTGTCAAATGGTAGATTGTTTGGAGGATTATCATGACATGGTGGATCATGAGAAATGTGGGAATTTGAATGTGCTTAATGTGTTTTAAGATGAACTTGAAGAGATCCAAACACTTGATGTGGTGGAAGAGGAACTTGAATTGTCTCTTGATGAAGGTTATGCAATTTTTAAAGAAGAGCATGATTCTTCTACATTGGAACCAATCTATGACAAAGGTTTCACACTTTTGAAGGAGCTACATGATACTACTCATATGGATCCTTCCCATGATGAAACTTCTACACTTTTTGATCAATTTGGTGAGTTAGTTCATTCTCCTACATCTTACAATTCCATGTTTTGCAGCATTAGTATCAAGGAAGTATGGGTGAAAGGATTATTTTTTATGGTGCCACATGAGGAGTATGGAACTCCTAGATTTAATTTTTATGATGACATTGTTGGAGCACATTCTTATTCACATTTGCAGTAGCATCCTTTGTTACTTTATGATGATGCACATATACATGGATGCACCTATGATATGCATTTGAGTCACTTGAAGACTCATGGTTTTTCTTGCTCAACACTTGGTTCATTTGATGTTGGAGGAACTTCATCCAACACTTGGGTGAATAAATTTATGATTGGAGAACATTTTTGTTGGCAGCCATATACTTTGATATATCTTTATTATTCTCACACTCATGAATGTATGGGTGAGACTTTTGTGAGTCCTTTGAAGTCTCCTTGTTTTTTCTGCTCATTATTTGGTTCAGATTTTAGTGGAGATTCTTCATTCACTTCTTGGATGAAAGAATACATGGTTGAATATTTTGATGCATATCACATCCTTTTGGAGCAGAATTATAGGACATGGGATCTTCACCTATGTCATTGGAGCAGATTTGATGGGTCACTTGAAGATTGTATGCACTTGGAAAATGGTGGTCTACTTGCTTGGAGGTATAAGCACTTTCATGACTCTTTGATGAAGCATCTCCTTGATATACATTTTCATTATGTTGTTATGTACTTTGATGATATACATTTTGTACTCATGATGATTGGAAGAATGCACATAAGAAAATGGGATCCAGGAATCCTCTTATCTGATGGTATGGGTTGGAGAGCACTCCTAATTGTTGGGGTGCAGTACAAGCAATGGGACCCTGGAATATTTTTTGTCTCATTGGTTTTAAATTTTTTGGGGAAACAAGCAGTATGGGAGATGGATTTCCCACTTAATAAAGTGATTTTTATCAAATTAGTGCAGCAGCAAGCATGGTGATTCCTCTCTAAAATCTTCATGGAATCTCAAAGATTCAAGGTTGGGCAATTCAATGGCAACTTCAAAGAATTATACAGAAAGCAGGTTCTTCAACACCCATGTTTGAAATTGCTTGAGGACAAGAAATATTGGGAAGGGAGGATTTTTCATGTCCCAAATTGGCATTGGGTCACAATTTCCTAATCACATTGGACATATTCATTAGAGTTTGTCAAATTGATGCTAAGGTTCAAATAATTGCCAAGGAGGAAAATTACTAGTTTCCTAGGTTTGGGGTGGAAGCCTTGGGATTTGGAAATAAGGGGAATAATAAATTATGTTTAAACATTAGAATGGAATAAATATTTAATAAAGGAAATAAATAAATATATACAAGTGGAAATCAAAGCGGCAATTGATCATGAAGACACATGGAGGAAGGGGGAACCACATATGGCTAGATTTCCCCACTACACTTGGCATCATTCTCTCACCAATTCGAATTCAAGGTGAATGGTAACATACTTGGGCGAGTTCAAAAGGTATTATTCATTGCATGACTCATCCAAGGTTGAATTTTAGGGGAATAGTAACTCCCATGGAAGAGGAAGAGGCAATTTGGAGCTAGTGAGACACTTGGGCTAGATTACCTAGCTCTATGACAACAATGATGAAGATGCTATGACACCTATGACACAAATCAGACCTGAAGGATGACATATGACATATATGACATGTCAGGGCTAAAAATAGACTCCAAGAGGGCGCTCAAGGGAGTTAAGGCAGCTAATCTGCTTCCACATGTGATTTGGTGGAAGTGGGAGACTAGGAATTGTTGTACAAGTGGCGTTCTTTGGAATATCTTCCCAACTTGAGTTGGCATGAGTCTCTTGGAAGGATTTCGACCCATGGAGGAAATTAGAAGTTTATAAATGTCAATAACAAAGAAGGAAAACAACTTTTGATCATTTCATAAATTTGCAATTGCATTTGTGAAGAGGGAGAGCTAGTGGATGACTAGTTTCTTGCCTTAGCCAATTTCGAGGGTGAAAGATTCCCATCGAAGTTGGTAATTGGAAAGTCCATTCATACCTTTAATTTGAATATTTAATGGAGTCATTTGTTTCAAGTGTAATATATAGGGAAGATCATGGTTTCTTCTAATGCATCACATTCTCTCAACCATTTCCAATTTTGAAGGCATAATCTTGCTCCTTGAGGGAGGGCATTTTTGGTGAGCTATTGTACTCTTTGGGGGAGATTCTAATGCTCCATTTATTTTTTAATATGAATTAAATACTCTGTTCTTCATCTCCAGAAATTTTTAGGTCGAAATTCCAAGTAGAAATGTATAAATCTCATTTTTAATGAAAGAACAGTGCCATTTCCCCACTACCTTGTTGTGAACCATTGTAATGTTGATGGATTCGAATGGATAAGTAAAATACTGATGGTTTATTGATGAATGATATTTTATTTGTGTATTATACAATTTTCATGTTCAGTGCTCAAGCATTTGAATTCATTTTACTCAGTTTATTTACATTTGGAGAAGATTTGGTGCCATTTCCCCAAGGGTCGAACTAGTGATTTTTTGTTGTTGTTTGGGAGAGGTTTGGAACAGACTTAATAACTAATGAATGGTTAATTTTGGACCTTAATAACATACTTGATACATCCCCTACCTCTTTTCATAAATTCGAGTGGGTTTGGAGGCATTTGGCAAGCCATTTTCAGTACTTACCCTAGGGGGATTTGAACCCCAAATTACTAGTAAAATTGCATACTTGGTCCAGAATATTAAGATATTTTGAAGAGGTATTTTGGTGGCCATATCTAATCCCTGAAAATAATATTCAAGTCCTAATATCATTCATACACCTTCCTTGAATATTTGAAGCCATATGGAGCCAATTTGAGACCTAGAGACCAATACTAGTCAAAGGGAAATTACTAGTAAAGTTCCCTACATTGGCCAGAATTGAAAGAGGATTTGTAGAAGTATTTTAAAAGTCCAAAAGCATCCCTAAAACACATATTTATTTTATAACACCATCCATATACCTTCTCATAATATTTGGGAGCAATTGGAGCAATTTGCAGACTTAGAGCTCAAAACTAGTCAAAGGTCGAACTAGGGAAAAAAAGTGAAAATTTGTCATTTTAATAAAATTCCTAACAAGGGACATTACAAGGAAGTGCGCACAAGTACCAAGGAGTTTGTAGCTGTTGAATTTATCATATACGCAAGTTCCACAAAATAATGGTACATCAAGAGCACAAGACTACACCGCAAGGGTTAAAGTCTCACTAAGTCGAGGACCATGTATCGAAAAGTTCCAAAAGAGATGAAACATTAGCAATGCAAAACATGACATGTCGTAGAATCATAAACTGTGAAGAAAAGAAGAAGGAAATCCACAACCAACTTGTGGACATACAATCCAGGTAGGACATGTATAATTAAGAAAGCAAGTTGGAGATTTGAAGTAAGCTTGATAGGAAGGATGAAGAGCTTGTAAGTGGAAGATACATATTTATATTTGAGGCATCAAGGGCTCAAGGAACCAGAATAGCATGATCTAGCAAAGATCCGAGTGTAAAAAGGAAGACGAATTGTATATCTTATGGTGTGCAAAATGATGTGAATCTGTGACTTTTGCGCGAAGACAGAAAGGCAGAATGTAGAATATCAGCAAGTGCGTGAGGACTGAATGAAAGTATCAAAGATAGCTTGTTAATATTAACAAATGTTCAAGAGTGCGTAGAGACGGAACTGAATTATATATTATGACATGCGCGAAGAAGTTTCAGTGACGCACAAAGACTAAGTTGAAGTGTGCAAAGTAAGTAAGATCATCAGATGCGCAAAGACATAACTGCAACAGAATCAAGGATGCGTGTCATGATGAGGATGATCTGAGAAAAGTGCGTTAAACCAAAAGGATGAATCATTTCATGCAGAGAAGGTCACATATTGTATGAATACTATAATACCTAAACAGAACGACCACATCATAGAAGGTACCCAGTTCCATCCAATACTAGTGCACAATATCAGAACAACAAGTTATCAGTTGATGCGCAGTATTAGTTGAAAGTGCAGTTGCACAATAGCATAACGAAATATTGAATATTGGTGCAAACGGAAGAAGATGAAGTAGCACACATTATTTAAAGTGTGATGTCATTTGAATTTGAATTGAAGTGATGAAGTGTTGTATGCAGCACAGTTACAACAATTCTACTACATACATAAGGTGCACACAATAGAACTAATATCAAAAAATCAGAAGTGTGTGTGGATTAGAAATTCAGAAAAGTAACATCCTATTATTATATATCTAGGCGGCGGGACGAGGCAAGGAGAAGGGGGTTGTAACCTCCTTCCAGCTGGTGCTAGAGAACACAAGGAGTTGTAGCTTCCTTTAGGTCGGTGCCTATAAAACCGAGGGGTCAGTGCCTCCCTCCAATTGGTGTCGATAAACACAAGAAGTAAGTGCTTCCTTGAATGTAATATTTTCATTATAAAAGAGCATTCTATGGTTTTCTCCCATTTGGTTTTCCACGTAAAAATTATGTTTGTTTTGTATTCTATGTTTTGGTGCATATGTGGATGAATGTTTTATTTATGATGAATGCATAATTGAAGATCAAGATTAAGTTCATAGCAATCTGTTAAAGAAGTTTAAAAACTACTAATAACTGCAGTAATATTGATTCACCCTCCCTCTCAATATTAAATAGATTCCAACAATTGGTATCGGAGGGGGTGTATTCAGTAACAAATTAACATATGGAATATAGATCCGTGAGTAGTTATGGACAAGCATGAAGTTCTATCCACCAACAAAGCACCAAGTTTCGATGGTACCAACTATACCTTCTGGAAGGTCGGGATGGAAGTTTATTTTCAATCTCTAGGAGATGATGTTTAGCAATCCATTGTTGATGGCTACAATGTCCCATTAGTTGTACCAGTTGACCCAGCTGAGAAGAGAATATATGAGTGCAATGCAAGAGCCAGAAATGCAATACTATGTGCAATGGAAGATACTAAATTTATAAAGGTTATGCACTGTGCCTCAGCTAAGGAAGTTGGGGACAAGATTAGAGCTGTCTATGAAGGTGACGAAAATGTAAAGAAGGAAAAGCTGCAGAATTACTCCGGGTTATTTGAATCCTTGAAAATGAAATATGAAAAGAACATTACCTCTTACTTCTTAAGAGTTGATGAGATAGTTAATTCTATCAAGAGTCTAGGGGTTACTCTGGAAGAAGAATCTGTAGTACAGAAGATACCGATAACTCTTCCCTTAATATTTGATGCAAAGGTATCTGTGTTGGAAGACAAATAAAATATTGAAGACCTGGAAAAGGATGAGATTTAGGGGATCTTAACAACATATGGGATGAGAATTGAGAAATAGATTCCCATCAGAAAATATGTTTCTTTTAAATCCACAGGAAAGGGTAAGCATGATCATGGCAAGGACTCTTGCAATGAATCAGATGAAGAGGAGTAAAACTTCGTAAGGAAGCTGAAAAGAGGACGTGGTAAGTACAAGAACAAATTTCCTTTCAAATGTTTTAAATGTGGAGGTATAGGACATTTTGCTTCTAAGTGTCCTTACAGGGAAGATCGAGACATCGACAGTGAAGAAGAAGCTACTTCCCATGAATGAAGAACTGTGTACTTAAAACAAACCTAGAAATAAAAGGAGGATTCCAAAGTAGAAGAAAAGTTTGTATACTGAGGAAGAAACAATGCATCTGAGGAAAGTGATTGTGAAGAGAACCCAAAAGAGGTACTATTCATGGCTTTTTTCGAAGAACAAATTAATGATGAAAAGAATAAAAAACGTTTTCCAGTCAAGAAGAATACTCTGGCTACACAAAGCAAACCAGGATCACTAGAAAAATACTGCTTTAGTGGGTCCTTCAATACTCCTCCAAAGCCAGTCACAGAATTTAAAACTAATAGTCAATCTAAAGAAGAAGAAGCTGCAGAAGTTGACTAGGAAGGTGAATTGATCAGTTCCCTGGATGAATTGAAGAAGTCAAGAATTAATAATAAACTCTTGTAAGAAAAACTATCAAAATTTGAAGAATAGGACAAGCTAACTAAAGAGCTTCAAGAGTCTCTTGATACAAAGGTTTGTGAAAAAGTGACCAACTATTAGAAACAATTGGTCTGTGCACGAGACAAGGTCAAAGTGCTTGAAGAAGAGAAGCTTGCATTGAAGGCTTATTTGGAAGAATTGGCACAGAAAAACAAAATGTTGGAAAGTCAGATTGATCTAAAGGATTAAGAGATATCTTGCTTAGAATACAAGTTGATTGGGATAAAGGGAAATAAACAAGTCCAAGATCCAATCATAAGTAGCACTCTAATCTGTGCACATCTATAAAGTGACAAGACCAGTCTTGAAGATGAAGTGAAGAACAAGTTCAAAGGAAACACATCAATTATGAACAAAATCCTGAATAAATAGAAATTACCTGAAGATAAGTCAGGTCTTGGTTATGAAAGAATAGTTAGGAAGGTATGTGACAATGAACATCATCCAAATCAAATGAGGTCCTTCAGGTGTGACGTTTCCTTCAATAATTAAAACTCCTTTCATTATATAGACCAAAGAAGGATTAACAGAATCAAGTGGGCAAGGTGCAATCGCATTGGTCATATTACAAAATATTGTCAAACTGTGAGATTCTAAGCATGTGATGGTTTTGGACATAAGGCCATGTATTGTCAAAGAGTTGTAAACTATATTGATGAAGACATGATACACAAAAGTAATCATAATGAAATGATTCATAGTGACTATATTTAAGCGCAGAAACATAATAGAAGTGCACGCATAAAAGCTTGGGTAAAGAAATCTCCTCAGAAATGCACAGAATAAGTTCAAAATCCAAGTACAACCAAAGCAACAAGAAATTGTTGCCCCTCTTGTTTATCTCCAAAGAAGATTGGGTGATATCCTTGAATTCAACCAATGCATCTTAGGAATTCGAGGAGTATGTTAGTGAAGATTGTGGTTTAAAGATGTATGTTTCATAAACTATTGAAGTTGCAAAAGATTATATGTGTTAAGTCATATTATTGATGAACAGAGACATGTACACATTCAGTTAATTTCTATGTTATGTTACGTTGTCACACAAAACTCTTACATGTGAATGAAGAATAGTTAGTTGCTAAGTTATGTTGAAAAAACTATTACATATGACTGAATGAAGAAAAGTACAAACACTGCTAAAAGATAGACATGTGTCTGTGCAAAAACATAGATACATAATCATAGATTGCATTATATTCAAAATATTTTTTTTACAAAACACATGACTCTTATACGAAGTAAATATCAGAACATACTTCATGCTAAGGCCAAAAGGGCGAAGTTCAATAAGAACCATTAAAAATGGAAAAATGGAGAATTGCATAATAGTCCAATGTCGCAATTCAAGGTCCAGCTTTACGTGCTTTGGTTGATGAGCAATTCGAAGCTCCAAATCCATTGGAACCAGCGCTTTACACTCAGAGGTTGGGTGCACATGAAGAAGTCGCAGAGTTGCAAATGACAGCTATCCAGAATGTTGAGACCGAAGTGAAGCTAGTTAATCCATAATTATATGTTGTTGTTTCTTCAGGATGTTAACACGATTGCTGAGATGAGTCAATTGTTCATCATGCCCATAATTCACATGTAACTAAGAATACTAGTGTTGGAACTTGGTTTCCTCCATTCGGCCTTGCCAGACTCCCATGTCAACTCTTAAGCAAATAAACTTCGACTGTTGTGACTGAACAACTAGGCACACACTTTCAAGAGATTCGTTCATCCTCTTATAGAAGGAATCCATTACCAAGAAAGTTGAGAAATCGAGAAGCAATGCGACGCAAATGGGAAGAAGAGAAAAATGTGATGCAGCATGCATTTTGTAGAGCTCTTATAGAATTGAATGGATGCTTTTCGTGCGTGTGGAGTTAAGTTGAAGAGATGTGCATTCAAGACTGCACGATTCAAAGAAAATGGTGGAGTTTCCAAAACTAAATGTTGGAATTAATGAATTTGGGAAAAAGTACAAAAGGAGGAACTCCAATTCATTGCTCCATGCGACGAAATGATGTTTCCCAAAAGCTCAAGTACAAATGCGACACATCATTGTTTCCACACGAACTGAGTATCATATCCAATTTAATGCAAAGCTGGTTGATAGATGAAGAACATGCCAAATATTTTATTTTCGTGGCAAGGGATGCAACATCGGTAAAGGAGACAAGGCTTGGTGATAGCGCAGTAAATGCGACCAATGGAACAGTCAGAACTAGAAGAAAATCGATGGGACTAGGTATAACGCAGTTGGCATGAAAAGATGATTGCATGAAGATATACGCAAGGAAGGATGAAGTGTTATGATAGGAATGGGAGATCAAGATACAAAAATAAGATAACACCTATACAAATGGAGCGCATCAGATTTGGTTATAAAAACAATATACAGACTACAGGATATCAACGCAGAAAATTTAGCAAAAGAAATGAAGCATGGAGACAGGGGGATTTATCCCTGTAAACATATGAGTGGAAGCTCAACACAAAATAGAAGAAAGAAGAAACAATTATTTCACAAATAATGGCACCTCTTTGCCATTGATGTCAATTTAGGGGGAGAAAAAGAATGAAGCTAAAGCATGCAGTAACGAAGTTGATTAGAAAGAGCATGAATTTGATCAGGGAGAAAGAGCATTGAAGATGATGATCAAGAATGTAGTAGCCAATTTGAGAAAGAGCATAAATCCAATACATTACATGAGCATGCATAAGAAAAATGAGAATGATCATGAAGCATGAGTTCTGTGCAGAAGTAAGAGAAATAAAAAGAAGCATTGACAATAGAATGCGCGGAGGTCAAAGGTTCAAACTGGAAAAGAACTCAGAGGGAGTACAACGATAAGCACAGAATTAGGTGCATAACTTCAGAAGACAATTATGAACAACTTCATAAGGTGTTGACATCAATTCCAAAGGGGGATATTGTTGAAATTTGGTTTTCATTGATGTCAACTTATGTCAAAGAGGATTTCAATTGATTCAATTTGAGTAATTGATGTCAACTGATGTCAAAGTGGATGCATTCCTATGCCAGCTTGAAGAAATATGGAAAGGCCACCTTTAAGAAGTGTGTTTATATGTCATGGATGATAGTATGAAGAAGTATATTTAGGAGTGCATCCAAGTGTGTTCATAGGTACACCATACATATCTAGTTTGAATAAGTACAAAAGGAATGTGTATATGATTTAATGAAGCACATAAGGAATACATCCGGTACATATGGTACATCAGTAGATCTCAAGTACATCCAGCCATAAGTCATTTAAGGTACAAGCTAAATTATCAGTTGGACAACAGCTTTAACAGTTCACAAGCAAGTAAAAGAGTTCATTGGACAAGGTTCAAGTGCGAAAGCAAGCAAAAGAGTTCATTGGATAAGGTTCGGGAATGCACAAGAAAGCCAAAGCATTTATTGGACAAGGATCAGGAATGCGCAAGTAGCATGTAAAAGGAAATGGTTGAACGGTTATGCAAGTCCCAAAAGAGTGCAAGTCTCACCAATCTAAGGAAGATTTCAATTAAGGAAGCGCGCACCAGTACCAAGGAGGGTTTAGCGGTTGAATTTATCATATGCCCAAGTTACACAAAACAATGGCACATTAAGAGCGCAAGACTACACTGCAAGGGTTAAATTCCCACTAAGTCAATGACCATGTATGCATAAGTCCCACAAACACTAGTGTAGAACATGACATCTGGAAGAAGCATAAACCGTGAAGCAAAGAAGAAGGAAAGCCACAACCAACTTGTGGACATACAATCCATGCAGGACATGTATAAATAAGAAAGCAAGTTGGAGATTTGAAGTAAGCTTGATAGAAAGGATGCAAAGTTTGTAAGTGAAAGATACAGATTTATATTCAGGGCATTCGGGGCTCAAGGAACCATAAAAACATGATCTAGCAGAGAGATGAGTGCACACAAAAAAAGGAATGGTATAACTTATGGTGCGTAGAATGATGTTGTGAATCTGTGAATATTGTGCGAAGACAAAAGGGCAGAATGGAGAAGATGCACAAGTGTGCGAGGATCGAATGACAGTATCATATATAGCAAGCTGATAGTGATAGATGTTCAAGAGCGTGCATAGACAGAATTGAAGTATATCTTATGGTGCACGAAGAAGTTTCACTGACGCACAAAGACTAAGTTGAAGTGTGCAAAGTAAGGAATATCATCATATGCGCAAAGATAGAATGGAAACAAAATCAAGGATGCACGTCATGATGAGGATGATCTAAGACAAGTGTGTTAAACTAAAAGGACGAATCATTTGATGCACAGAAGGTCACAGATTGTCTGAAGACTGTAGAACCTAAAAAGAATGACCACATCACAAAAGGTGTGCAGTTCCATCTGATATTAGTGTGCAATATCATAACAACAAGTTATCAGTTGATGCGCATTATTAGTTGAAAGTGCAGTTGAGCAATAGCAGAACTGAACATTGAATATTGGTGGAAACGACAATAGATGAAGAAGAACATAGTATTTGAAGTGTGATGTCATTTGAATTGAAGTGTTGAAGTTGAAGTGAAGTGATGAAGTGTTGTTGAAGTGTTTTATGCATCACAATGACAACAATTCTACTACATATAGAAGATGCGCACAATAGAACTAATATCAGAAAATCAGAAGTGTGCATGGATCAAAAATTCGGGAGAGTAACATCCTATTATTATATATCTAGGTGACATGACGAGGAAAGGATCAGGGGGTCATAGAATCCTTCTAGTTGGTGATGGAGAACAAAAGGAGTTGTAGCTTCCTTCCAGTTGGTGCTAGTAAACACAATAAGTCAGTGCTTCCTCAGATGTAATATTTTCATTATAAAAGAGCATTATGTGGTTTTCTCTCATTTGTGTTTCCACGTAAAAATCATGTGTTATGTGTTTTGGTGCATATGTGGATGAATGCTTTATTTATGAAGAATGCATAATTGAATATAAAGATTAAGTTCATACCAATCTTTTAAAGAAGTTTAAAAATTGCCCATAACTGCGCTAATATTGATTCGCCCCCCCCTCTCAGTATTAAATAGATTCCAACAGTGTTGACAAGTTGGTATAGGATATTGGTTCAAAAGTTCATATGCTTTGGATTCTATGGGCACTTTCTCCACCAGTCAAACAATCGATCAATGAATTAATAATTCAATGCTACAACTACTTGGGGGGAGCCAATGCAAGATAAATTGTACAATTTTAATTATTGGAGGACTAATGTTTATAAATCCACTTGTGCAAATCCATTTTTCCACAAATTCATGTGCTCCAGATCCACATGGGAAAATATTGGCTTACAACATATTTAAGTGTTGAACAATCATCACAAAAACTCCATATCATCATCATTTAGCATAATCCAACACATCAAAAACAACCTTGGATGAATTTGGGACAAATTGTTATAACACAATCCACCAAATTGATTGGTAGTTGTCTCAATCCTCCTCCATTATGGTTTTGATTGTTAGAGATAAAAGGGGGCGAATTGCTGGTGGTTATGAATCCAAATCCATTTTTATACCAAATTTGAATATTCCCATTGAATATATCATGGATATAAAATGTAAACACCATTAAAATTCATTGGGGATTTACTCTAGGTAGTTTGTTACAATCCACACATCTTAATTCAAAGATAATCAATGGCATCATAAATTTGATGGGAGTTATCAACGATTATGAGAACCAATTGTTACATTGGAAATTTGTTATAACCATTGTGGATCCATTGGTCCTCAAGTTTATTTGATTATACATTTGTTATTTTTTGTTTCAAGCAAGTTCATGTTCATGTGTAAAAGAGAGTGTCTTCTCCATCCTATATTGGGAGGACTCTTAGAGCAACAATCCAAGTTATGATGGAATAAGCCACATTTCTTGATATTTTATGTTAATGTAGATTGTAGTTTTATAATCGTTGTACTGTGTGATTAGTCGATTAATTTATTTATGTTGTAAATTAACACCATCACTTTATTCTATAAAGTATGAGCCAACTCCATAAAAAAAAATAACACTGCTTATTTTGATTTTCTATTCATTTATTTCCACAAATGTGTTTTGAATTAAGTCTTTTAAATCCGCATGTGTGTTCAAATCCAAAGATTATTTTTTATCCAAGCTTGTCAACACCGAGAGCTATGATCTATAGAAATATGAATTCCTAAACCATGCAAAGACATAACTAGTGACAACAAGTTTTGAGTAGCATGATTGGTGTTGAAGTATATAATTATCTCTAAGAATTGATTGATTTAGATTTGGTTTATGAAGTGTGGTATCTTTCCTTTTTGCAATTTCCACTTTTTAGAAGCATATTAGATAAATAAATGCAAGATCAGAAATATAACCTACATATACATTGCATGAAATCTTGTAATCATTTGGACCTCAGGTTGACAATTAATCCTTGAATATCTAATTACAAAGGTAATTAATTAGCCCAACATTTTAACACCATTGGTAGTGAGATGTTAAGAGCACAATAATATTTCTTGTATTGGTTTTAGTTGGCGCATGGTATTGTGGATCTATAAGAGACAATGTTGAAAGAATTCTTTGAAGGGTCCCATACAAAGTGTTTGTATTTAATTTATATCATATAGAAGCATGAATAGACGTTCCTTGAATACAAGGAAAAATGAGTGATACGACGAGAGATAAGAACCTGCACAATCACTACATAAATTTCATAGTGAGTTCCTACTCCACTGTATTCAAAGCATATAGTTTGTGTAAATCAAAGAAAAAATCCTCGAACACGTGGTGTAATAAGAGCCGCTTATACTACTAATCTATTTTGTAGGAAGTTTGGAAAGTGGAAGAAAGCATTAGTGAATGGGGATTCCATTAGAGAAGGATCCAAATGGATGTAGAAGTATTCAAGCTTGATTATCAAATATGTGGTTAATATTTATTATTTCCATTGATGATATGTAGCATATTTGGTTGATTGAGTTCTTATTTTAATTTTATTTTCATTCTAATCTATCCCTATACCACTATTCACCCATCCTACCTTCTCTCGTATTCCCTCTTTTCCATCACTTCTATTTATATTTTACCTCTATACATTCTTCTTTGCATTGTCTCACTCAATTTTTTCTCTACCTTTCGCATACTTTCAATTCATTATTCATATGTTTCTCTTATCTCCTCACTTTTCTATATATGATTATTTTCTTCATTCATTCTAGGCTCTTTACAAACTTTCGTTCTTCATTATTGATTATGGAAACCCCTATTGATTCCTTAAGGTGATAAAATTTGAGAGGGATTTAGGCCTCTAAAGAATATTTCACATCTATATGTTTCAGGTTATATGTAATAGCCACAAGTATTCCATGCTAATCACTTTGTTTCCTATGACCTACCTCTTTTTCCTCCATTATAAGACTTCATTCAAGGACTTATATCAAAACACAACTTGCTTCTTTATTTTGTATGGTTAATACTTAAGCCACTATTGAGAGCATTACGATTTGTTTTGGACCATTAACCAGAACTACAAAAGTAAAAGGAAATGAAGGAGAAACATATTTCTAAGAGGATGTGAAAGTCACGATGGGGGATTTGTTACAAATTCATTAAAGTGTCATAGACATTTTAAATGTCATAGCACAAGAGGTATGAAATGGGCATTGAAAATTTTTGGTAGAGGAATCCATTACATTGTGCTAGACACACCCACTAAAAAAATAAAATATCTAGATCATATTTTTAGACGAATAGGATATTTATGGGATTGACAACATTTTGACTTGATGAATTTGCTAGAAAACATAGTTAGGGAAATTGATTTTCGGTATGATATATATTTCAAACCTATTTCTAGGGTATATTCACCCATGAATCTAGTTTCCAACTCAATTTGAATCACGTTATTTTGATATTGTATCATAACATTATTCCAAAATACTATATGTCTATCATAAATCTGTACTCCCACAACTATATTTTTTAGTATGCTCATTGGGACATTTGAATTAGCAATTGTTCTTGTCTTTAAAACTTGTTTCTATTGGATATACATATATGATTCTAATTTCATCTCCAATTGTATTCACTCAAATTGTTTATCAAATGAAAAATGTATGCTTAAAAGAGAGACTCTTGATCTAGGTTGTAATTCGAAAATAACTCTGTCATGCAGGTTATTCTTGGGCATATTTGGAATATCATTTAAAGGAATTTTCAAAACCTATTTATACTATAGATAGGCATATGAATATATTTTAATTTTGATTTGGAATTACTCCTATCATACCTCAAATAAATAATTTATCAACAAAATACTGCTAGGTAGTCCAAAACGGACCCCACTCCTCAGTAGGTAAAAACAAATTCCTTTCATTATATTTACTTGGATTTGTTTTAAATGAACTATTTGTGATTATTTTGTGTATTCTATGAAGAATAAATCCATATAACATTTTTTCTTCCATTATCTCATGTTTTATTGTAAATAAGTGGTCATTTTTTGTAGTTCATGAGACGATCAGGAATGTCAATTCACACACTAGTGATTCTTGAAGACAAATTTGCATCCAAAAGGGAATGTCATCTAGACATCAACCGTGAAAGTGTAACCTCATGTGATGATGATTCCTTGCATGCTCCATGAGTTGAACATCAAGTTCATGGGAGCTTGTGGTGCCATTCCAGCTACTGCCTACCACTAAGAAGACTTTTCTCAAAGTTGTCGATGGATAGAGAACAATACAAATGAAGAATTGATTTGAATATGAATTCAATTCTCATTGCTACATAAAATATTCCATGGATACCAGATAACCCTCCAATAAGAACTATTATTCATCATATTCATTCACCAACACCTTAGGTTGAAAAACATTATAGAATTTGCAAAGATGGAGAAGTTGTGAAAGTTGCAGAAGTTGCGAAACAAGTTGTGGATGCTGCAAAAGTGTGGAATGTTGTGGAAGTTGTAGAAGTTGTGGAATGTTGTAGAATTTGCAGAAGTTGTGGAAGTTGTAGAATTTGTGGAATACTGTTGAAGTTGAGGAATACTACCAAAGCTACAGAAGTTATAGAAGATGCAGAAGTTGCAGAATGCTACTGAAGTTGCAGAATGCTGCTGAAGTTGCAAAACACTATTGAAGTTCCAGAATGTTGTCAAATTTGCAGAATGTTGCATAGGTTGTGGAAAAGAATACATAGACTTCAACATTTTCCTATCTCAAATATACATGCACGGTAAAGAAATTAAATTAGTTTCATTTTACTATATGGTCAACCTTAAAGCCAATATTTTTCATGTAGCCATTATTACCAAATCAATTTTATCATCCATCACTTATTACTTCCTACTCCACCCATCCCTAACCCATGCAATAAATTCACTAATCTCACTTACAATGATGAGCTATCTTATTATCTATCCCCTTCCTCGAATAAAATTTGATGGTGAAAACTTGTCTCGGGAGAAATTGAACCTTGGAGTGCTTGAACATCAGCTTGCTAGCAGGAATTCCTTGGGAATGAGATCAATCCCTAGATTGATTCATAAATTTCAATTTTCATTCACTAGATTTGACATATACCTTGTCAAAATCCCATTGCATGGGCAATGTCTAGTATAGTACAATACTTCAGATTTCCGAAAAAAAATAGCATATGGAACATGTATGTGACATGTCTTCAACATGTTCTTAAGTCTTGGGACACTTATCTATAGATAAATTTGCACCTACAAGAATAGGGACCTAGTTATCAATTTACATTCTTACATATTAAACCTCTACAATACTATCTCAACATATTTCCTATGACTCAACTAAACTCTTCTATTTCCTTGATCTCTTTTAATTTGCATGCCCAAAATAAAATTTCCAACACCAAGATATTTCATATCAAAATTAGAAGAAAACTGAGCTTTAACATCCTATATGATTTCCTCGTTGTTTCCAATCAATGACATATCATCAATATACAAGATTGCATACACAAAATGTCCACCAACTTGTTTAGAATACACATAGTAATCATCTTTGCTTCTTGAGAAACCAAGTCCCAATATATAAGTATCAGACTTTTGATACCACATTCTTGGTGGTTGTTTTAAACCATACATAAACATCTTCATCTTGCAAACCAATTCCTTCTTAAATCCCTTCACTACGAAACCTTCAGGTTGTTTCATGTTGATTTATTCTTCAAGATCAACATCTAGAAATGTTATCTTCACATCCATCTACTCTACTTCAATATCAAAAGAAACGTAGATAGAAAAAATAAATCTAATAGAATTTAATTTAGCAACAAGAAAACAATTCTCACTAAAATAAATTCCCACCTCTTGGGAATATCCTTATCCATGAGACAAAATTTGTACTTCTCCACCTTACCTTCTACTTTGAACTTCTTCTTAAACACCTATTTTCTACTAATAATTTTTTTTCCATCCAAGAAATCAACTAGAACCCAAGTCTCATTTGTATGCAAGGCATCAATTTCTTCAACCATTTATTTCTTCCAAATTTTACTATCCTCTGAATCAACTTCCTCCCTAATAGTTCTAAGACCATCATCAATAAAGATAAAGAAAAAATAGAGCAAAAATAAAGTGGGATATACCTTTCTAGTTTCTTTGTTTCATAAATTGATCTCCTAAAGGATGGAACATGAAATTCCTGTTCCTTCGGTTCATCTTCTTTTATTGAGTCATATTCTTAACCCTCCAACTCAAACTCTCTTCTATTGGTTCTTCTTCTTTTCGTTGGACTTCCTGTTTGGGAGGAACTTTAACCTCTATAAATACAACATCCCTATGGTAAGAATCTTCTTATTTATTGGATTCCAAAATTTATAACCTTTTATATTATCTTTATAACCAATAAATATGTAAGAAAAATATAAAAAATACAAGCAAACAACAATAACAATAGAATGTGAGATTTACATGGAAACCCTGTTTTACGTAGGTAAAACCATGGTGCAATGGAAGCTTCAATATTTTATTATTACTCAACAAAAAATTGCAATGATTTATTTACTCTTGTGATACAATGCCAAGGTTCACTTCTCTTTTATACAATACAGATTAGATTTCCAGAAGGAAGTGAAATACATTATAAGGGTCTAGAAATTTTAACCTTAGGGGCTTTGGCCCCACACCTTGGGAAGGCGGGATATAGCCAAACCCCCCCCCGCAAAAAAAAGGAACACCCAATGCATATGAATCATACAAGGGGATATAAATTTACTACTTGCATGAAAATTTCAAAGATATGGATATTGGCGTCACCTCCTAATATTCTCCCACTTGAAATCGATATGAAAGAAGTTCCTTACCTATTTTCTACTCATGTGTTATTTCCCAATGGTACCATTGTTTTATTTTAATCAATCGAAGAGAATTTTTGCACCATTCAAACTTCTATGTTCTAACTGGATTTGTAAGCATATCTACAATGTTTTGAGTAGTATCAATTTCCTCTAACAGGATCATATCTTCTTCCACCACTTTAATTATGAAATGGTACTTAATATCAATATGCTTTGTGCGACCATGGAATGTTGGATTCTTCACCTAAGTGAATAGCACTTTGACTTTCAAAATTAAAATTGATCTTCCCCTACATCATCTTGAAGTCATCCATCAGTCATTGTAGCCATATTTACTCTTTACTGGCATTAGTTGCTATCACATATTCTAGTTTAGTGGTTGATAATTCCACCACTAGTTACAACTTAGATGTTTGACTTACAATGCCAATAGCAAGAGTGAAATTATATATCATGTGGTATACTTTCATCCATCTCTATCTCCATCAAAATCATAATCTACAAAACCTTTAAATTGTAAATTTGTCAATCTATAGAAAATAAAAACATTTGAAGTGCCCCTTAAATATGTGAGTATCGACATCATAACATTCCGTTGCTTCTTACTCATATTTTCCATGAACCAACTAATAAATCCCAACAGTATCTTATATGGTTCTCACCATGACGAATATGAGGCTCCTTACTGCATATGAATATAGTACATGAGACATGCTCGTCTTCTATGATTTTGTGCTAGGACACTTTGGAATACAACTTGAAGTGTGCAAGAAGTGGGGTGCTAATTGGTTTTGCATTCCACATATTGAAGCACTACATAATATTTTCTATATATAGCTATTGATTTAACCATATATTCCTACATGTTATCTCCTATGTATCTTCATCCCTAGAATTTGATTTGCTTGTCCTAACTCCTTCATTTAAAATTCCCTAGCCAATTGAGCCTTGATATCAATGATTTTCTTCATGTTAGGGCGTGCAACTAGCATTTCATAAATATACAAAGGAAAGATAAAAATACTTCCATCATTAAACCTCATATGCACATTGCACAATGGTCAACTTCACTTCTACTAATACCGTGTCTCTTCATGAAGGTGTCAAATTTGTGTATGGCATCATTTGCACCTATTTCAGTCCATATAGATGTTTCTTGAGTCTACAAGCCAAATTCTGTTCACATCTTTCTTTGTATCCTTCAAGTTGATCCATATAAATTTATTTTTCTCAATCACCATGTAGGAAAGGAGTTTTTACATCCAGTTTCTCCAAATCTAAATCTTGTGCTACTACAGGTGTAAGTAAAAATCTTACAATAGTTAGCTTCACAACTCAAGAGAATATTTTATTTAAATTTATACCTAACTTCTACACATAACCTTTTGCAACCAAGCAATCTTTATAGAATTCTAGAAACCTGTCATTGTTCTTATTTACCTTATACACCCACTTGTTTCCAACAACCTTTATTCTTATGGGAGATCTACAAGTTTCCATGTTTCATTCTTGTGCAGTGTTTCCATTTCTTTGTCCATGGCTTTCCTCCATTTATCTACATTCTTATATTCTCTAGATTCCTAAAATGAATTGGGCTCACCATCATTAGTTAACAAAGAAAAAGAAGGATGAAAATAAGGAAATACCTTTGTAGTTTCCTCGACTTAGGATGTGTAATATTTTAAGTTGTGAATTCTAAATTTGTTGCTCTTGATGATGATCAAAAGCTTCATTTTTATTTTCATCTTCACTTGTTTCTACTTTAATAGGTACAATCTCAAGTGTCTATTGTACCTCGTTACTTTGCATGGATTTTTCATTAAAAATAACATCCCAACTAACAATAAACATGTGGTTAGTAGTATCCAACAATCTATACCCCTTACTATATTATCATAACCAAGAAACACATGTTTCCTTGACTTTGGGTGAACCTTGGATCCTTTTTCTTTAGACACATGGGAAAATGCATCAAATCCAAAGATACACAAATGAGAATAATTAACTTGATTACCAAAACAAACCTCCACTAGAATCGGTTCATACAATGCAATTATAGTGATATGTTTATAAGGTAAGTAGTTGTATTAGCACCTCTTCCCATAATCGACTATCCAACCTAGATGCGTTAAGCATGTTTCATGCACATTCCATGATTGTGTGATTAATTCGCTCAAGCACACCATTTTTCTACAAAGTATATGGAGCACTCTTATGGTGCTTAATTTCTTCTTGTGTACAAAAATGATCAAATTCCTTGGAGCAATACTCTTCTCCATTATCTAATCTCAGACATAAAATAGACTTTTTCAAAATTTTCTCTACTTGTGCCTTGAACTCCTTAAATTTCTCAAAGGCTTCTTACTTATTTTTTAGAAAATAGACCCACACTCTTATAGAATAATCATCTATAAAAGTTATAAAATATCTAGAAATATTTATAGATAGAGTGGGGATTGGTCCAAATATATCAAAATGAATAAGTTGTGAAAGATCAAAACTTTTACCAAAGCTTGCAATAAACTAAACTATCTTCTATTTAACATAAATATAGCGCCCACACAAGTCTAAATTACAAGACTTGATCCTATCAATCATACCTCAATCATGTATAATTTTCAAATCATTTCCACTCATATATCCAAGTTGTTGATGCCACAACATCATTGCATCCAAAACATTCCTTGAGTCTGTTGTTGTTGCACGATTTGTCACTATATCACCACACAAACGATATAGGGTCCCATAAGATTTTCATTTTGATACCACGAGGGATCCTTTGGTAATCTTGCAATGATTATTGGCTTGTTAATGGGATAGAATGACCCTTGATGTCAACATAAGGTGTTCCCCACTGATAAGTCTCAATTAGACTTATCACTATTTAAATAGGAAACCATCCATATTATGGCCCGATAACCATTAAAATTTTTGGTTTTATTAGTTACAATCACATACACCGTTTAATTTTCCTTTTATTAAGAATGTTTTTCTAACTAAGGAAGGCAGAGATGAGATTACTCTGAAATGCAATCTAAATTAACTATTCCATCTAGGAACAAAATACATAATATGTACTATATTTGATTTTTGTTTCCAAGAAAAGAAAATAATTACTTAAACAATAGAAGCTAGATACCAACAGAGAATTAATTTGTCAACACAAAGAATAATCTAAATGTATGAACAAGAAATTCAATTTTAGCATCTAAAATATTTCTTTGACCAAAACAAATTAATGAAGAGATAACAACAAAAATATTTTTTAAATCTACAACATCAGAAGAATCATATACTAAGTTAAATAACCTTACAACACAGTCTATTTCATTTCTTAATCCAAGGAATAATCCATATAGACAACACAATGAACACACATATATATTTAACAAAACTTCTTGGTCAAAAATAACTTATTTTAGTTAAAAGAGAAACATAGTGCGTAAAAAAGACTAGTGTGGTCCCTTCCTTTTTCCAAAAAAAAATCCTTTTACATGAAAACATTTCTCTTATTTATAAGTTAAAGGAGAAAGTAGTTTTGATAACTAACTTTATTTCTTAAAAACCTAACTACTTTTAGGAGAACTCGATGATTTCTCATTTTTCTTTGCAAACTCTACTCATAACATGAAAATATTTTTATAAATTTCGCTTGCTTGGCATAAATGTTGTTCTTTCGCGACCCAATACCCTTCTAAAATTTATCTAAGCACTTCCATATAATAATGGAGTCTAGGAATAATATTTTCACTAAAACATTTTAACCTCATAGGTTGAGAAATGAATTTCTCCATTACACAGTTTTCCACATGAAAATATAACTGTTCCTTATTCTCTTTGATACAACCATTTCTCTTACTAATGAAGTACTTCATCATGGTGGAAGTAATTCTCCCCAGAACCAAAAGATGATAATTAACAATTTTCTCTAAGACCTTCGATGAAATTTTTAGACCTATAGCCCTTGATGTCATTATTCTTCAACATCAATGTAGACCATCTCCACCATTTTCTTCTAATAAGCCATTTTAATCTTGAAACTCTCTATTTCTTGATTGCTTATCCTTCAAATAGTTTGAGGATGAAATATGTGTTCCTCCTGTAGTTTAATAATTGCTTCTAGCTAGATTTCAACCCTCATCTAAGTTCCCCCCATGTTTTAAGCTATGTTACTATTATAGTTAATTGCGAATTCAAAGCTTGAATTTTTTTTTTCTCATGTGGTTCATGCCTTGGATAACAGGTCCATTACATCCACGATACTTACCCACTACTCCATGAGGATTATGGGGAGTCCAAACATTGTCCGAACAAGGGTGGTTCAATTAAGATCCTAGCATGTCACTTACAAGGAATTGAACCTGGGTCGGGAGGTTATTAATCGGTACTCCCAACCACCAAATCTACATCCAATGGAATTCAAAATTTGAAGTTGTTGAGATAAATTTTAAAATTCCCTAAAAAATTTCCCAATTTCGTCATGTCATTCCCTTGAATACTTAATCATCTCTTTTGTTGAATCTTGTAAATCCCTGCAATGATAAAGTTGTCTTTCTATTAAAACAATTTTCTCTTCATAATACTTGATCTCAATTGAACATCCATTACTTTATCCAATGATGCATTTGCAAAGCAACATTAGCATAAGTAATTTATACCTTCTTGGCATCCATTACATCAACTTCTATCGGGTTGGTATCTATACCATATTTTTCAATCTTTATTTTCTTGTTTGACCTTATAACTACTTTCTTCTCAATACTATCATATGAAACAAGGTCCAAATCGGCCACATATTAGAAGAGTACATATAAAGAGATGTTTCCTAAAGTGATTACCTTATTACCTATAATAATAATACCTTTTTCCTATGTATTCACTTCCATGGGAGAAGAGATGTCAATAATTTCTATAGGGATTGTGTTAAGTGGACTATTAGTATCTATCTCAGTATCCTATTTTAGATCCTTTATTTCCACCCTCTCTTGCTCTACTTTCATTGTTGTAGCTTGTTGTTCCCTTTTCTATGTTTCTCTATGTTTTTTTTTTCCTCTTCCTCTTTCTTCCTTTTCATTATCTCAACTATCCTCTTGATTTTATCTTCTTTAGCAACATTTTTTTCCTTTTGTTCTCTCATTTTGTCTCCTTGACTCTTTTGCATTATCTTCTACCTTCTTCCTAATATTCTTCTCATTATCCCTTCATTCTTCAAGTAACATTTTCTTATTTCCAAATCCTTTTTTTCCTCATTAAGTGATGAATTTTTTTGTGCAATTATGAGCTAAACATATTCCTAAAAGATGTTAGAAATATTGTTGTCATGGATGTCAAAGGAAAATAAATATTGTTGTCATTAATGTCAAATATAGGGGGAGAATACAAATAGAGATTACAAGATGAAGATTGTTGGAAATATTGTTTTTGGATACCCTATCTTTAAAGGATTTTTTACTCCATATACCTAGCTCAAATGGGAGTATAGGTTACATGGTTTGAAATCTTATTATGATTCATTTCCAATGGTATATGTAAGTCCCTCTAACTCCATAGGAATGAGAAGATATGAAAAAAATTGTAAAATAAACCCAGCCAGAATGTTAGGTTGCCCCTGCCAGGATATTGAACAATGTTATGTCGACCCATAAAGTGATTTAAGAACACTATAATTAAGTGGATTTCTCCCTAATTTGATTTATCATTCAATCATTCATGGAGCTCTGAAAAATGTGCGCACTTTTGGAAGAGTAAGGCCTTCTAGGGTTTGAAAATGGATTTGAATATGTTTTTTGGGTTTTTTAAGATATTCTTGATGATATTATTTTGAAGGGTTTTATTAAAGGTTTACAAGGCTCTCCAAGGAAGAAGATGCACACCTTGTGAAGAGGAAGGGTTTTTTTCTTGTAGGTTCTTTGGATAAGGTACAAAAGTTGAGAAGAGCACAGAAGTTGAAGGCTAACCATAGTGAAGATTCTCTTACACAGAGCAAAGTAGAGTGTGATAGTAGTGAAGTTGAGAGCAACAGAGAACTTGAAGACTGTGCAGTAGCGAATATTTCCTTGTTCAACGCGGAGTTCAACAGAACAGGGTGTGACAGTAGTGAAGAGTGTCTTGCATAGAGCAGAGTAGAGTGTGTTGATGTATATGTAACTTCGGAATGTATTTCATCTGTGTATTTTATATATATTTATTGTACCCTTATAAGAGATGTGTTATTCCTCTATAAGGAAGTGTCGTCATGTGGATTGACAAGTGTTGCAAGTGTGTGTACTTGTCGATGGGTTATTAGACCACCATGTGGGGTCGGCCTAGAATTATATATAATATAATGTGGATGTATCTAACTAGACAAGTCGGCCCCATAAGGTCACTGGGCAAAAAGGTGAGTATAAATAGAGATAGGAGATCTCTATTTTACTCACTCGAAAAAGTAACTCACTCTCACTCTCAGAAGTGGCGCACTAGTGAGGAAGAGGAGGATCATCTGCTAGGAGACTATCTCAGTTTTATTTGGTTGTATTTTGGTTGAGCCATTGCTCTCTCTATCTCTGAGGAAGTTGTGGGGTTTTTCACCTCAGGGTTTTCCCCACGGAAACTCTGTGTCTCTTGTCTCTTATGCTTTTGATTCTTGTGATGCTTGTCATATTGTGATTATCATGCATTGATATACTGTATATGTTATTCTCTCAGCAAAGATCCTAGAGTATAATGAATTAATACTCAAAATTTAACATAGTGTGATAGTAGTTAAGTTGAGATCAGTGCAGAAGTTGAAGACTACACAATAGTGAATATTTCCTTGCACAGAGCATAGTTTGAAAGCATAGAGTGTGACATTAGTATTGCATAGAGCAGAGTATGACAGTAATATTAGGTAGAGAAAAGGTGACAGAGCAGAGTGCAACAATGTAGGAAGGTACATTGGTGGAAAAAATTTAATATTGTTTTGTAGAACAAAATAAAAACTAATGCACATGATTTAGATGTGTTTTGGAAGTGTAGTGCACAACCGGAAAGTCGTTGCAGAAGAAATACATAAATTGAGTAACAGCATAGTATTGAATCCAGTGATAGATACATAGTAATTTATAAGAGGTGCATAGGTCACGTTACATGGACTCAAGAAGGTCACCATATATAAAGCACAACATATACACAAAATGTAGGTGGTTTCCTATGCAATAATTGTTAATTTGACGCTCAGACATGGATATTGGTGTATCCAACAAGTTGGTGCTTGCAAACATTGTAACAACCAGTTGGTGCTCAACCAAGGAGATTGGTGTCTCTAGAAAGTCGGTACTTGAAAACCTTATAACAACATGTTGGTGCTTGCAGTTATTGTAATAGTAGGTTGGTTCGTACTCAATATTCATAAAGATAAAAATCATTGTGGTTTTCTCCCGACTGGGTTTGCACATTACATCTTGTGTTCTATGGTTTCAATCAACTTGTGTTGATTATTATGATTGTATTATGAATTAGTACATAAAGAAAAAGTATGTTATATTGATTCACCCCCCCTCTCAGTATAGCCATAAATCCAACAAGAAATAACTCTTCTAAAATTTTCTTCTTCCTTCCAATGATCATGTGTATAAGTCTAAGTGATAAGAAGCTGATCAGTATGTTGTATAATAAATCCCTTGGGGCCATGTCTCTTGAACCTTACACTTTTAAAATGATAGCCAACAAAAAACTTAGCTTTTTCCCTCACTACACTTATAGTCATGATACTATAATTACCCAAATGAATTGGAAGTTGAATGAATGACTTTAAAATATTACTTTCCAAATAATCATTAAAACCATTCACACTAGACCAATATGTTATTTCCTACATCATGATCATGTCCAAAACAAACCTTGGTAAATGATGTCTTTCAATTTTAGATCCATATACCCTAATATGGATCCATTTATCTTCTGAGTACAAATCCCCAATTTTTTCTAACAGTTGCATGGCCTCTATAGGAATCCTAGGAAGATATCCCTCAGAAAACATCTCAAAAATTACAAGAAAAAAAAATCACAAATAGATGCATACTCTCCATTGTATGTGTTCTCCCATAACTTTTGAGAATACAAGTGCACTTGTTGTTCCTCTAGTGTTCAATTCATCTAGATACCTGGGAATGAGTTATTTGCACAGATGATATCCAATAAGTAGTATTCCATATAGAAGGTAGGGGTAGAACCCGAGGTATAAACTTTAACTCTAGAAATAGCTTGTTTCAAAGCAAAATATAATATGGCTTCCCAATAAAAAACACTCCCTTAAGTGACTATGGTATAAATTAAAGGAACATAGTTTTCATTCAACCAAGTAAAACCCTCAACCTTGGTTATTGTCATGGAAACTTTTGGTTTTTAAAATTTGTAATAGCTTCAAGATATTGTGATTGGAACTTCCATCCTTCTTATTTAAAATAATTAATGCACTGACATTTGTGTGCTTAACAATCCATTCTATCAATTATGAGCATGAAATAATAGGTGTTATGGATCCTACTTTATGCAACTAAGATATTATAATGTTTAATAAGGTGTCTTCATCCATTTTATCTTGTTCAAGACTCAATGATGAATGTACAAGATGAAACATTTTATCTGCAAACATTCTATAAGATTCTCCTCAATCTAGAAATGACAGTGGCCCTCTTGTGTATGCACCAGTATAAGCATAGGTTGGTTTGATTTTTTTAGATGATTCCTCTGCTTGAAGTTGGATTCTAGTAATAGGTTTCCTCCTTGAACCCATGGCTATTTTGTCGGGAACATGGTAGACGATTATTGATTTAACATGTATTAAAAAAACAAATAAACACAATGATGGAATCTAGAGATTTTACCTATAAATGAATTGAAACAGAGTCATGCAGTATGTCATAAAATGAATATTTGAACCACTTACCAAATAATCATGCTCGTACGAAGTGAATTGCAAGTCCTTTAAGCGAAATTTTATGATTTTCCTCTATGTGAAAGCAAAGTTATGATCTAATGTTTCTTAAAGACCAAAATTGGATCCAACAAACTTGATTGTGTGAAAGATATAGTTATTAAATGTTTAGATCACCCATATTGGAGAGTGTTATGAAATTCTCCATATTGTGTATCAAAAGTACATAGAAACTTAGATACTTGAAAGATCACCAACCCTAAAAAAATTGATTTTAACTTGTATTGGAACCCTTTGGAAACTCCATGTATCAGAGTTATGCATAAATCCTTCTTGAGTGCGTACCAGGTAAGACTCAAAACTTGAAAGAGAAAATTTGTGTAAATGTATTGATCCATGTTTCCTATGAATTCAATAGGAGGATAACAAAATCAAATGTGGGGATGAGCTCTATTATTGCAGTAGCTAACAATTCCTAGACTGAATAAGAAAACCAATGTAGATAATAAACAACCGAAACAACTTAAACAATAGACAAAACCAATCACATGAAAATAAAATCCATGAATTGATAATGGATAAACCCCAAGGGTGAAAAATCCGGTTTTATTGAGCATCTATCTATGGGACATTGGTCTCTTAAGTCTGTAACCCAACCTTGTATCAAGGCATACTAAGTTGAAAGACTTTTTTACATAAATTGAGGTCAAATAAAGGAACCATGAGGAACCAATAGATCCTTCTCTCCTGGGACTTGTCTTACTGCAATGAAGAACAAGGAACCCTTTCATATTCAAGCTTACATGCATATATACAAATTTTAGGGACACTTGGGTGTCTACCTTCCACATTTCAGTTACAAAGAAGCAATTACATTGTGATTGAGAGGACCGACCATCTTCTTCCCATCTATATTCTAGAAGAATATGAAGAGACATTGTTTCCACATTGATGGCGTCTTCCCGATGCCTTCTAATTGTTCCTAATGTTATCCGGCATGTGTTGGAGTCATAAAATGTCACATGATATGTATGATGCATGATTCTCGTGGAAGATTGCATGGGTCAACTAATACAATGGATTGACCAAGATCCACAAGGTTGACTGAGTCAATGGATAAATATTTGACCAAGGAGTCGACTAGGACTAGGTGCTAGTTGATGGATCTAGTTGAGTATTGGAATGGATCGAACTGCCTCCATTAAATGGCATTGGCCCCCATCTCTTGCTTGGATAGATGAGGAAGCTTGTTCTCCAATTCAATGAGAGAATACAATTTTCCTTGATCTAGGATTTGTCCTTCTTTGGCCACCTGAAACAAGGGAATTGTTTGCGTACTTGTATTGTGTGCTTGTTATTCAATGCTAGTATGTATGACAAGGGGATCTTGAACACCTGGATGGATTTATTTTGGATATGTTAGTTGTAAGTTGATATGTTCTAATATAGGTGGAAAATACGATCAAATCAAGTCCACATTGAATACTAGATGCAAACCAAGTATGGTAAAATTATGAGCTTAAAAGCATTTTCCCCAATTTTCTCAAGAATGGTGTAAGGACGATATCAAAAGGATTCAGCTTCTTGTCCAGGACACTAAATATTTATTTCTCGAGATGGAACCAGACATGATCCCTAATTTTGAATGAATGAGGAATATTATGCTTGTTGTGTCAAGCCTTGGATTTCTCACTAGCTCACTACAATATCTCCTATGCTTGTTAGAACATCTATTGACCTTTCCTACAAAAGGTCTAAGAATATCATTAGTATATCTCATAAAAGTTGTAGGTGCATTAGTTAAACCAAAAGGAATGACTAACCATTCAAATAAACCTTCCCTAGTTTTGAAAGCAGTCTTCCATACATCTGAGGACTCTATGGGAATTTGATGATACCCTGACTTGAGGTTGATTTTGGTAAAGAATTTAGAATCTTTGAAATAATCAAGCAAATCATCTATTCTAAGAAGAGAATATTGATTCTTTATTGAAATATTATTGATATTCCTATAGTCAATGCACATACACCATGTCCAATCTTTCTTAGGGACTAGGATGACTGAAATTCCACAAGGAGAAGAGTTGGGTCGAATATGCCCTTTGTTTATCAAGTATTGAATTTTTCTATGGATTTATTCATTATATAAAACAAACCTTCTGTAAATAGGTGCATTGGGTAATGAAGACTAGGAACAAGATCAATGGAGTGTTTTACATGGAAATTTAATAGTACTCTAGTTGGATCTTTGAACATGTATTTGTATTCTTCAAGTACTTTGTTGACTTATTGTTGTCGATAGTTGCGGTCAGTGGAGAGGAAAATAGTTTATGTGAACCTCTTGGAACATTGAGGATTGATCATCAACAACATGTATTTATGTGCATGGTTTATTAGCTTCTTGGCCTGTTTTGTTGAAACCATCCCAACTATTAGTGGGTCGACATTTAGGAATGCCACACCACTTATTCTTGATCTTGACAATCATTTTATATGGTCTAGACTGATACTTTCCATGTCTCTCCCATAAGTAGGTTTTCCCAAACAGTACATCAACTACTAAGAGTAATGCTATATTTAGAGCACCTCATCCCGAAAAGGATTCATGAAGTAGACAATCTTGCACTGTTAGGTGATTCTGAGTTCTTGTCCATCCTTCATCCAATCGATGTTGTAAGGTTGTAGATGTGGAGTAGTGATAAGATCATATTTATTCACAATGTCTTTAGAGGTAAAGTTATTTTGAATACCATTGCCCACAATCAGATGTTCTAGGTTATTTTTTACTCATATCTGTGTATGGAATATGAATTTTCTTTCCTCTTCATCGATGATGGTCAAGTTTGCAAGGGATTTTGATGCCAATAGATTCGATGATTTTGGGTCAAATTCCAAAATAGATTTGTCGGTTGAGCCTAAGTTGGAGGTAGACGTTTGTGTCAAAAATTTCTATTGAGAATTTCATTTAGATGTTTCATGCCAAGATGACTATGGTAATCACACCATTTCCCTGCAAGGAGTTGGTTGTTGTGTTTTCCATTGTCTTTCCTAGAAGAATTCTTACCATGATATTGCTTTTGTGTAGTATGATTAGATCGTTTTGACTTGTCAAAGTCAACAATGGACTGATGTTTCTTATCAAAAGGTCGACCTGTCGGCTTGGTCGAGAACCATCCTTTCACCTTTTATTTAACCTCAATATTGATACCATAATGGAATGCATCTATGAGAGTGATAATAGTGAGAAATTCCATTTCTTATTGGATATATGGAGATAAACCATTGATATTTTAGAGCAAGTAATTTTTCTTCCTCCCTAACACCAAGTAGATCCATTATTCAGTGGAATTCATCGGTATAACTCTATACAGTTTGATCTTTCCATTATTTAAACTGCTGCCATTTCTTGTACTGTTTTTCTATGTACTTGGGTGGATAAAATTCCTTCCGGACATGTTCAACAATTTTTCCCATGTGTCGATGGGGTTACCTTCTTCTTCGAATTTGGTCAAAATATTTTCCAACTAGCAGTGTACAAAAGTAAACATTTTCAAAGATGCAATGGTGAATTTCTCAACCTCGGAAAGTTGGTTCACAAAGAAATAGGATTCTAATTGCTGCATCAATATTTTCTTCCAAATTTGGTAAGAGCAAGTTCATTTGTACCTTAAAGGGGCTAACCTTGTCAAAGGTAGTTCTCATTGGGTCACTAACTAAGGTCGAGCCAAATTAACTAGCGAGTCAAGCAAGAATCTCATTGAAATGCTCATACATTTATGTTCACTCTCGAGCAAGATATTTCTCTATGAGTTGTTCAGTTTCAATATGAGGAATTTTTTCTTTTGTTTCACCTTCCATCTTCAGTCTATATTTTTTAGCAAATAAATAATAAGAAGTCAATGGAAGAGGAAATTTAAATAGTTGGGTCTTAGAGCGTGTCTGAATAGGCATAAGTTTTCTCACTATGCAACTAGTGTTGAACTAGGGCCAAAGAATACTAGAGTGCTCTCATACCAATGATTTGTGTCACCTAAGAAGTCAACAGGAGGATGAAAAAATAAAATAGGGGAGTCAATCTCTATTATGGTAGAAGATAACAATTCTTAGACTGAACAAGCAAACCAATGTAGATAATATACAACAGAAATGACTGAAATAATAGACAAAACCAATCATGTGAAAACACAAGCTAGGAATTGATAACGAACAAACCCCAAGGGTGAAAACTCTATTTTTATTGAGCAACCATCTATAGGACGTTAATCTCTTAAGTTTGCAATCAAACCTTGTATCAAGGCATACTAATTCAAAAGACTTGTTTACATGAATGGAGGTCGAATGAAGGAAACATGATGAACCAATCAAGCCTTCTCTTCTGATACCTATCTTAGTGAAATCAAGAATGAGGAACCCTTTCATATTTGGGATTACATGCATATATACAAATGAATCTGAGGGACACTAGGGTGTATACCTGTCTCCTTTCAGTTACAAAGAAGCAGCTACACTTTAATTGAGAGGGATAACCATATTATTCCCATTTTTCGGCTATAAGAAGATCAAGAGACAATGTTGTCACAGTGATGGCATCTTCCCAATGCCTTCTGACTATTCAGAATGTCATTAACATGTGGTGTAGTCATCAAACGCTGCAAGGCATGTATGATGCTTGAATATTGTAGAGGATTGTAGATGGATCGACTGAGATCCATAGGGTCAACTAAGTCGATGGATCGACTGAGATCCATAGGGTCAGCTGAGTCAATGTCTTAGTTGATGGATCGACTGAGATCCATAGGGTCAACTGAGTCGATGAATCGAGACCCAACCAAGGAGTGGACAAGGACTAGATACTAGTACATGGTGTTATTCGAGTCTTGGAATGGATCATACATTGTGTTATATGAATTGCAAAACATTGGGATCAAGCTGAGTAATAAAGTGTTTATGTGAGTGTATTAGAGAGAACAAGAATTTGCATTTTTAATACACTCCAGAATAATAATAAAAAACTGGAGGTCAACAAGTGCATGGAACTCGGAGAAAATCATAAACATGATCCATAGTGTATAGGAAGGGATTAAAATCTGAGTTCGTTAAAACCTCTGATTCAATGCATTAATGTCCCAATAATAATAAGTTTTCAAAAAAAATTGGTAAGCATTAAACTTTCCATTTCCTACTCAAATTTTTGTAAGGAAATTTTAAGTGACAAAATCATCAAGAATCAAACTTAATCACTTAACTTAAAATTTGCAAACAATAAAAAATAAATAAAGGCATAAACTATAATCAAAACCTCTATTTAAGACACTTAACCAAGCAAAATAAAAATTAGGTGGGTCCCCAAGTCATTTGACTAGGGCATGTTGAAGCCTCTACAAATGATGACATGCCGAGCGAAAACATGAATCTCTGGAATGCACTTTCGAACTTGCTCAATTGACCAAGAGAAGACTTAACCATACTCTAATAAATGCCCACCTTTTCATCAATGGGTTCCTTAGAAACTTTATCTAGTGTTGAATGTGAAATTATCTTGATTCCCCATCTATAATAACTTACCTGCACAAATGTAGGGAAAAGATAATGGAGTTCATTCCTAAAGCGTGTTCCTAGTTTCAAGTTAAAACTATAATTACAAAGCTTATTGGATGAGGGGTCTTAAAATTAATCCAAGCATTTATCTCAAGTTCTCATGGTGTTGTTTCACTACCCATGAGTATCCATAGCCTCGATAAAGTCACCATAGCATCCCATACATTGATATGCTTCCAACGGGTGTCCATATCCTAGGCAGAAATGTTTGCATTCCCCTAAGAAACTGATCTTCCTTTCTCATGTACATTATCATCTTCTTCTCTCTTTTTTTTCATCTTATTGGATGAGGGAAGTAGTAGCTTTGTTAAACTAGCATGGATGATCCCTATTTTCCAAGAACTCATTGATCGTGTTTGAGTATGTATATTTCCCTTAGATGTTTTCAAATATATATGCCTGGATTATCCCCTTCCACTAGGTCATTTGATTAGTGTGAGTGGATGGAATGTATTCAAAACAATTGATGTGTTAACTAACAACTAGGGCCTCAAGGTAACTAAGGAATCATTCACATAGAAAGTTCTATGTTCCACCATTGTTTAGAAAAGATTGTATATTCTTAATATTTTCCTCTTAAATTTTTGTCCGTTCCTAGCCATGGTTTTATGGTGCACAATGAATTTCATGACTGTCTAAGTGTATCGCTACTTGGAAACCGTAGCCTAAGATTTACTCAAAAGGGATTTTAGGGTAAATAAGAAATTAGATTTTGAGGTATCTGTTTTGAAAATCATGCACATGCTGCAACCAAAAGTTACAATTCTAGAGGCAAAACAACACATGTACCACTTTGTCTCAAACTAGACATTTCAAAGTAAAACATTTAACACACCCCTTGAGAAAATTCATTCATTATGCAAGACAAAAATTGGAACAAAAAAATTAGGGTAGCAAATGAATCTAAATAAAATCTGACCTATAAGAGCATCTAATCAAACTTGGAAAGAAAATGATAAAAGACACTAATCAAAACAAAATGAATCAAAATAAAGATAAAAAAATTCATGGAATCAAAATGTAACGCCCCCATCCATCAATCTGGTTAGCAAAGGGTGCATTAGCCATATCGGGGTCTCTAAATTTTTGCCCCATAACCATAATTATGAATTTATAACAACTAGGATGCATGCACATATATGTAAATAAAACACACAGCGGAAATAAACTTGATCCACACACACAACATGAAATTGCATGTATAATTCTTACAGGCATATAAATAAAATCATTGCACATCAGATATAAAATAATACTTATCTTTCAACAAAGATGATCAAAGCAACTAGCTATGTAAGAGTGATTTTACACCCAACCATAGACACTCTGTCTAGCATATACTCTTTCTGCTAAGAGGCCACCGGGGCAAAGGAAACACCTACAAGCTTCTCTCTCTCATCCCACAACCCACTATGTTCTCTATGCTTAGCCAAAAGCTCAACCAAATCTCTACAGGGGTCTCTCTAAGCCATCGCATCCATGACACTCCTTCTAACTTCCCTACACAACACAAGGAAGGAATTTCCCTTCACTTATTGACATTTCCTTCAGGAAATACAACCCCTACAGTGCTTACCAAAGTATACATTCAGATTCCAACATGTTCTATGCTATTAGATAAATTCCTCCAGCATTAAGCTATGGCTTCTCAAGAGTCTAAAAGTATCAAAACTCAATGGGTAAAGGTTCCTATCTTGCACAAACTCCATCCTCACCTACAACCATCTATTTTTCCCTCCAAAAATTCATCTCTATCTTCAAATTTGAATTTATGGGTTAAGAACAGTTTGGTAATGGAGATGAATAGCAATAGAAAAAATCTACGTAGTGTAGAAGCTTGCATAAGAGAATGATCAAAAGAGTGTTGACTCCAAGGATATGAGGTGAGGGTCAAAAGACAGCTGACATAGCTTCTGAACATAGAAGAAAATGACTCCTGGCAGTTGACATAATTGCCACAACCCCCATGCCTCAATAACTACATGAAGTGACTTTTCCCACCAACCTCACATATGCATTCAATGATTGGGTTTAATAGTCAAGAGAAGGTAACTAGCTCATTTAAAGCACATGCCAAAAATTTTGGATGATTTCTATGGTTAACACTTGGCAACATAAGATTTAGATTCCCCAATAGCCCCCCATTTTCTCTTCCCCTATGATGGTATCATATCCCCTCTAGTGATATTTACACAACCATATTGGACCATTTTATTATTTTCCAACATAATATTTACATATATTTTGAATTGGCATGATAAGCCAACCATATGGTCCAAATACAAATATATATATATATATATGTCTATCCATTCACTAGTCAGGCTTTAGCCTTGAGATCTGCACTAGGAATCCATACTATCATATTTACATCATTTACATCATTTTGATTAAATACATTCCAAGTCAAAATTTGGGGTATTACAATCCCCTCCCCCTTGTAATAACACCATCCTTGGTGTTTTCTCAAAATCAGAACAAAAACGGGTATGTCTCTTTCATGGCATCCTCCAAGTCTTGTGTATCCTCATCGGGACCGAAGTGCTTCCATTGCACATTTACCTATCTGATGGCTCAGTTATGGAGCAATGTTACTTTCTTGTGTAAGATGCATAGTGGATCGGTTTGAAATTCTCCCTTGAGTTCCACCTGAATCACATCCCAATCAATCACATGGTTACGTTCACATTTGTATTAAGAAAATAAATATGAAAAACATTATGATCTCTAGTGTTAACATCAAATTCAATTCTTTATGCAGTTGGTCATATCCTTTCAAGCACTTCAAATGCCCCACAATATCTTGGTGACAACTTGGCACAAGTTCCAAGCTTCAAGGAACTCTTCGTTGGTGTAACAAAAAAAATATTAAAATAATATGAATAATATATAAATAATATAAATAATAAAATAAAACATAATGTTAATTATATTTAACTAAGAGACATAACCTTTGTTGAGTAATCACCATATAAGCCCTATATATGCGGCTACATCCTCGCTGTAAATCATCATTATTTATCTTATCAATTTATATTCAATTATTTGACCATTTATGGATCATTTGTATTATTTATATTGGTTATTTGTATAAGAAATGATTTTATCATTTCATTTGGTATCAAAGTTACATTGCTATCCAGGCTTGTAGCCACGATTTTTTGGTTTTCCTAAAATCTAGGACCTTGTCCAAAAATCAGGCCCTTGGCCCAAAGAAGTAAGAAAAGAGAATATAGAAAGAAAAAGAAAAGAAAAAACAAAGAAGTAAAAGAAGTAAAAAGAAAAGGAAAAGTAAAAAAAAAGTAAAAAGAAAGAAGTAAAAAGAAAAGAAAATATAGAAACCACACCTGGTTTCTTAAAAACAGTACATGGTTTATTTCCCAACCATATTGTTAGCATTTGTGAAAATATTATATTCTAGATATATAAGTTCATAAGAAGTCTTAAGGGTGGTTTTGTGAAAGCTAATAATAAAGTTAGAACATAAAATCTAGAAGTGCATAAGAAATCGTAAGGCTACCAAGAAGGAAGCGAGAATTGAACTTGGGTGGGGAAAGTAACAATCATTCCTCCCAACCACCCAATCCACACCATTTTTATTATCCTTCCACTCCAAAAAAAATTATTATAATTAATAATAATTATTATTATCATTAATAATTATTATTATCATTAATAATAAGTATTATATTATATTTATTAATAATATTATAATTATTAAATTTTAATAATAGTAATAATATATTGTGGGGAAAAATTAACTATTGAATAGCAATGTATACTATACAAAGATAAAGATGTCGTTGGATAAGATGCATAATAAAATAGAATCTTGTGACAAAAAACAAGAAAGATTCCCCAAGACCTACTCAAAAATTGTTAATGACCTACTAAAACTTGAGGGGACTATTCAAGGAAAACGTATTATCATTGCTATTTGTCTAACCATCAAGGAAAAACACATTAGAAACAACTTGGCAAATGAATTATTAGTCCCAGAATCAAGTGTGATAGAAAAGAGAGATACTTATGGTGAGAAGTAATATAAAATTACGAACTTACAACTAACAATTGATGAGTATAAGTTCACATCCCAATTCAATGTTACGACTATATATCTAAATGAATTCGACATCATTTTGGGTTCACCCTGGATGGAAACATTAGGGGTAGTCATCTTAAATATGAAGAATTTTTTTTACATTCTCATATAAGAAGAAGCAATTCACACTACAGGACGTTACAATGAAGTCAAAATAAGGAGTTGTGTCATATGAAGACTTCAAAGACATATCGAAGGTGATCTCACAAGAAGATAAAAAATAAAGACAAAAGATGCATAAAGAATTTGACAAAGTCTTCATGGACAAAGAAGAAGAGATCTCCCGTCTAAGATATCATAATCGGAAAATGATTCTTCAAATCAAGAAGGAAAAGGATAAAGCACAAGACAATCAAAATCTAGAAGAGGAGAATCAAAATCTTCAAAAGAAACTAGTAGAAAATATCGAAGAGAATGGTCATCTTAGGATGCATAAACAAGATCTAATGGATCAGATTCAAAAGCTTAAATATGATGAGAAATCGCAAGAAGAAATGATGAGGAATCTTTAAAATGATAAATATTTGTTGTAAAACAAGTTGGATCAAATTCGGAAAAGAACATCCAAGCCTTCGAACTCAAAAATACAAATTGAAGAAAAAGAAGCAAATACAAATCCAGCCATCGCCACAGTTCAAAAAGAAGCCAATCTAGTAAAAAAAACCAGTAAGAACTCCTTATCGACACCCAAATTATAAAATTAATTTTGACCAACAACATGATAAAAATGAGCACAAACAAAAGAGTTATGATTTCATAAAAGAAAGAACACAAGATCAACAAACTAAGCAGAAAATGAGAAATTCCATCCAAAAAAATGATCAACAAACAACTCCAATGAAGATAGATCTCGGATGGGAAACTTCACAAACAATAAGACATTTTTTCTTGGGAATTCATAACTCGTATCGTCTTGTTTCATCAAGAGTCGCAGTTACTAACAAAAACAAAAATGGCAGATGACATTACAAGCAAAAAAATCAGACATAAGACTTGTTTTCAATAAGGTTTGAGGACAAAGCTCCCCTTAAGGGGAAGGGAATGTAACAAATAAAATATTAAAATAATATGAATAATATATATAATAATATAAATAATAAAATAAAACATAACGTTAATTATATTTAACTAAGAGACATAACCTTTGGTGTAGTCACTATATAAGCCCTATATATGCGGCTACATCCTAGTTGAAAATCATCATTATTTATCTTCTCAATTTATATTCGATTATTTGACCATTTATGGATCCTTTTTATTATTTACATTGGTTATTTGTATAAGAAATGATTTTATCGCTTCACTTGGACTCACTCGAAGGTAAACATGATCCACAACATTGAATTCTCTATGCATTTTATTCTTATATGCATATATTTTTCCGTCTATCTTGGGATGCCTTTAAATTCTGCTTAATTTTTGAAACCTCTTGTTCCATTTCCTGAATCAATTCTAGCCCAATCACAATTGTTTACTGGATTATCCCATGTCACTAGTCTCTTGCACTTTTTGCCATACAAATCCTCAAATGGACTCATGCCCAACGAAGCTTACTTCCCATTGTTATATGCAAACTCTAACAAGTGTAGATAATCTTCCCACTTGGATAGTTATTCCATCACATACATACGAAGCATGTCTTCAAGAATCTGATTTACTCTTTTAGTTTTCCAATTTGTTTGTGATTGGTAGGAAGTGCTAAATTTTAGCTATGTACCCAAATATGCAAAAAGACTTTTCCATAAATTTGAAGTAAATTTGTTATCCCTGTCTAAAATTATTGCCTTTGGCAATCCATGCAATCTGAAAATTTTCTTCATAAAAATATTTGCAATGGCATCGATTTTATATGTGGATTTAACTGGTATAAAATGTGATGATTTGGACAATTTATCCATGACAACCATGATTGAATCATGTTGTCTTAGATTTATTGGAAAACCTATAATAAAATCCATGGTAATTTCATCCCATTTCCATTCTAGAATTGGCAAAGGATGCAACAAACCTACTGGTTGTTGATGCTCAGTTTCACTTGATGACATTTCATACATCTTGAAATATACTCAGCAATATCTTTCTTCATCCCATGCCCAAAAATATTGTTTCCTGGCTGTAGCAATTGTTTTCTAATATCATGGGTGAACAAAATATGGCATTTTATGGATTTCATCCATAACAATTCTCCTCAAGTCTACCACATTTGGAATATAAATTCTATTTTTTTAAATAAGAATTCCATCCTCTTCTAAACGATACCCTTCATACCTCTTTTCCAAATTCCGTTGTTGCAATTTATCTTTTATTTGCACATATAATTTATTTTCAGCAAGATAATTAACAATTTGTTGTCTTAAATATGATTGGCAAGTTGTGATGGCTGCAACATGCATTTCATGCATCTTTATGTTGAGTGCATCAACCACTTTATTTTATTTTAATTTTATGTGTTTTATCTCAAAATCAAACTCACATAAAAATTCTAGCCATCTAGCTTTCCTAGCATTTAATGTTGGCTTCTCAAATAAATATTTCATACCATAGTGGTATGTCTTCAACTCGAATTTTATGCTTATTAGATAGTGCCTCCACATCTTTAAAGTGTGCACTATGGGTGCAAGTTCCAGATCATGTGTGATATAATTCTTTTCATGCTCCTTTAATTTTCTAGACTCGTAATGCACCACATGATTTTACTGCATAAGAACTCCTCCAAGTCCATGCTTACATGCATCTGTACACACAACAAATTATTTTTCTGGTTCTGCAATTTTCAGTATTGGAGCACTTATGACAAGCTTCTTCAACAGTTGGAAGCTTTCTTCTCATTTATGTGTCCATTCAAATTTCATTCCCTTTTTTTGCAAAGAAGTGATTGGGTGTGCCAACTTGGATAATCCTTCAATGAATATTTTATAGTAACCATCAAGACCCATAAAAGATCACACATCTCTCACATTCTTTGGAGATGGCCAATTCATAATGGCTTCAATCTTTTATGGATCCACTAATATTCCTTATTCTGAATTAATAATGTGACCCAAATACTGAATTTTTGTTTTGTAAAAGTCACATTTGCTTATATTTTCATACAAATTATGCCCCCTTGGTAATTGTAAAGCCAATATCAAAGTTGATTCATGCTCATCTTCATTCTTAGAGTAAATAATAATGTCATCTAGAAAAACAAACACAAACTTGTCCAAATACCTGCTGAAAACTCTATTCATGAGACACATGAAGGTAGATGGTGCATTAGTGAGACCAAAGGGAACCACTACAAATTCATAGTGTCCATACCTTGTTCTAAAGGTTTTCTTGTGAATATATTTTTCCTTTATTCTTACCTAATGGTAACTAGACCTCAAATCAATCTTTGAAAATAACTTTTCCTCTCTCAATTGATCAAAAAGATCATCAATTCGAGGCAATGGGTACTTATTTTCACTGTCAATTTATCCAACTGCCTATAATCAATACATAACCTAAGTTTACCATCTTTCTTTTTCACAAATAGTGTAGGTGCTCCCGAGGGAGACACACTTGGCCTTATGTATTTCTTTTCCAATAATTATTGCAATTGCATTTTCAGCTCCAATAATTCTGGTGTACTCATTCTATAAGGTGTCTTAGACACTAGTGCAAATCCTGGCACAAGATCAATTATGGAATAAATGTCCCTCTTGGGAGGAAGTCTTGGTACTTTTGGGAAACACACCCTTGAATTCTTGTATCACGTGATAGTCTTCCAACTTTGAAATCTTATTTTTTATTTTATCCGATATATGGGTTGTATACAATTGGCAATATTTCCTAAAAAACTTCTTCAGCTGCATGGCTGAAATTTTCCTAACAAAAAATACCTTTTGAATTCCTTTTACAACCCTTGGGTGTCCTTCATCATCAATGCATTCAAAAATCTTGTTGTAGTAATCAAGTTTAACTCTGTGTGCTTCCAACCAGTCAATTCCAATGAGAATATCATATGAACCAAGTGGTAAAATATTCATATTTGCACAAGTGGAAAGTCCACCCATTTCTAATGGAAATTTATCCACAATTTCATTAATGTTTCTCTTGGTTCATGTGGCTAGTTGAACCAACCATGATTTACCATGCTTGGTTTTCTTAAAAGCACAAATCTCAACAATTTTAGCACTGATATACTTGTGAGTAGATCTAGGATCAATCAAAATAGAAATAGATTGATTAGCAATCTTAACTTCAACCTCAACCACATTTGATTGATGATCTGCTTGTTGGTCCTCTAGTGCAGCATAAATCCTAGGGATAGTCCTCGCCACTTGACCCATAGTTTCAGCTTCTTGAATGGTGTGAACTTGCTTTGCACTCCCATTTTGATGTGGGTAATTTCTAAGCAAATGGTTCTCTCCACATCCCCAACATTGAAGTGGCTCTCTTGGCTTGTCTCCCATCATCCTGGATAGCTTTGTCACAACTTGTAATGGTTTCCTTGGTTGATTTCTAAAATGAGTAGGCTTGAACCCCTTCTTCCTTTGGTCAAACTTCTCATTCTTCTTGTCCTTCCATTCCTTATGGAAATCTTGCTTGATTTTGGTTTGATCATAACAATAATTGGCCTTTATTATGGTCTCATCTAGATTTTGAGGCTAATAAAACTCGATTCTATCTTTGTAGGACAGAGGAATTCCACTTAGAAAACATTGAACTTTGACGTTATGAACTCTGATATACTTGACATATAACAGCAGCTCCAAGAATTTATTTCCATATTCCTCCATAGTCATTTGGCCCAATTTCAACTCATGGAATTATTTAATTTTTCCATCATAGTACCTATCAAAGAGCTACTTTTGCTTGAAGTGCTTCTTGAATTGCTTCCACACAATCTTCCTTTCATTGATCTTCTTCACTTTCCTAAGGTGATCCCACCATATAGATACTCTTCCATTTAGATTTAATATAGCCACTCTTGCTTTCATATTTCCAAAGTAGTCTTGGACTTGGAAATACTTCCTCATCCCAAGAAGCCAAGCCTCAGCTTCTTGACCAGATTTTATCTCACCTTCAAATGTAGGAAGTTTGGCCTTCCTAAATTCTCCATGTATGTTGTCCTTGGAAGACCTCTTCCTCTTCTTCCTATGAGATTAATAACTTGATCCTTTAGTGGAATCCTTAGAATTGATGACTGACAATAAGATATTCATGGAGTATATGACCTACCTCTAGAAATCCTTCTTGACTATGGGACCTCTTATGAGAGTGACTCCTTGAGATACTCCCACTCTTCTCCTAATTTTCAGAGTGATGTACAAAATTAATATTCCTTTGAATTTATGTCAATCTTTGGAGAATAGCTGCATTCAGTTGATTCTTCTCTTCTTGAGCTCTAATCAACCTTTCACTGTCTGCTCTACAACTCTGCAGTTCCACCCTTAGGATCCTCATGGTTTATGCAATTTCTAGGGGATTCAATTGGTTTATTCTACCATTGGATTCTATATCTACATTCTCAATCTATATGTTCTCTCCCATTGTATATACCTTAGCTTCATAAGGATCTTGTGCATCATCCATGATGATGACCTTCTTAGCCCAACGAAGACCATTAATTTCTCAACTGTACTATACTCGTTTTTGACCCTTAATAGTCACTGATATGATTATAAATATGCATAAGTGTTCATATAAACACAGTTGTTGGATTTATTAAGTTCTTAGAAAATCAAAAATATTTTTTCACATATTCTGGAAAATACCCATATTGATGGCTTTTCTCAAATTATGGATACATGCCCATTTCTAATCAAATTATAGAAATATATGAATCACAAATTCATAATTTAACTCTATAAAAATTTTCCCTTTTGGATAAGCTTTTGAACAACTATAAGTATGCTCAATTCTGAATTATGAGCACAAAGTTACAGTCCTTCAAAATTGTCGAATTGGCCAAAATTTTGCACTTTTCCTGTACGTGCATTTAACTTTAGAGGCCAACTTTAGACACCTGTAGAATATCACGTATGGAGAACCAAAACAACTTCTCTATTGGCTTAGATACTATATATGACCAACATAGATCCATCTTAAACTCAAATCTATTAAGCACCAAGAGGGATCTAATTTCTTAAGGTGCAATTTTTTTTTAAACTTAAGCTCAAGAAATTTGATACCTCTGTTGCCTGATAGATTCAGGTTTAAGCTTTAATTTTTTATTTTATAGGTCGACATGGATTTTTTAAATTACTTTTCATAAAAAAATTATTTTATGAGCCAACATGTATTTATTTATTTATTTTGGTAATGTAATGTTACATTACTTATGTGACAACATCTCCCCTATACTAGGTTATAGAGCACCTCGATCCTCTCGGTGCAATGAGGATTACTCAACAATCTTTAGTTATTTGGTTTGATGCTCCAATCACTTGCTATAGAGTTTTGGAATTGACCACTTTTCCTTTTTTTCACCTTTTCCAGACTTAAATTTTTTTGTAGTCTTTTAACACACCATCACAATCCAAAATATGATCAAATTTATGTTTCTCCAATTGTCGTTGTTAAACTCTAGATCCAAATTTGTTGATTTTTAAGAAAAAAAAGAATGGAGGTCGAGGGGACTTCTGTTAGGATATCTCATCATTCAGTATGTACTTTGCATGCATACATCCACATGTTTCCCAATCACCATTTTGATGCCTCCAGCACCTAGTCCCTAGTCTGCCAGCACCCGAGAGCCACTTTCCACTATGTTTTAGCCCTCCCAGTCAGGGAGGCGCCCACTTCTCACCCACCACATGAGAAGGGTGCCTTTTCTCACCTACCAGTCCAGTTCACTTCAGTTAGTTAGTTCTCTTTCCTTGATTTGAGGTTAGACTGACTCCTCACCATTGTTATCATTTTGATTGACCTTTGATGAGACTTGACTACCTATTGTAAGTGCAGTTAACTCCTCATGCGCCCTCCACTGAGCCTCCATCCCTACATTAGTGCCACTTACCATCAGTTACACTTATTACACTCAATTAGACTCAGTTAGACTCAGTTTGACACCTATCTGGCAGTGACTTGTGCATTGATGACCACTAATGATTGATGATGAGGACTCCTAGTTGGAGCCAAGCTACACCATGGAGTATATTCAAATGACCTCCTTGGCTAATTCGAATTGCTCACTCATTGTGACAGTATTGTATTGTAATTCTACTATTCTAGATTATAGAGCACTAATGTATCTCTCTTGCACAGTTTTTACTCCAAATTGTTTTACATCTTTGTGATTGATATTCTTGTTCAATAGTCCTACTGTGACTAATTTTACATGGTATCAGAGCCATTGCAGGGACAAGATCTCTCTTCTATAGGTTTTCTACATGAAGAATTGAGTGAATTTGCTCAAAATTACTGAAGTTTTGGCATGCAAAATCTCATGTGCATGCAAGGCTGAAAAATACTCTCCAATCCACTCCAGAAGCCCTAGTTTTCCATAGAATTCCTAGATTTGATACATTGGATCAATCAATCTTGCTTGATCTCCAATCCCAGGTGTGATGCAACTCTAAAAGGGTGGATTGTTCGACCTTACTGTTCTTGGTTTGATTGTGATTTGCAGGTTAATCATCTCCATCAAGTGCATTCGCTATCTTGTGATTTGCAGGTTCTTCTCCATCAATTGCACTCGCCATCAATGATGGAATACTCTTCTTCAAATCATATGCTAACTCCTTTCAATTATTTTGATTGGAAAGGAGACATGGATATTATATTGCGCTCAAAAGGGTTCTATAGAGTCATCATGGACCTCGAATTGGAGCCAAACACATTGCTTGAGAAAACAAAACACTTCAATAAGCTTGATGAAGCTTATGGTCTTCTTTGCCTCTCTATCTCCAAGAATCTTCACTTCCATCTCAGCAGATTGAACTCTCCAAAAGCGGTATGGGAGCAACTTGACAAACTTTTTGGCAAGCAGGACGAGCTTAGGGCTTTTCAATTGGAAAATGAATTGATTGCTCTTAGTCATGAGAATTTCGAGACCATCAATGAGTTTTTCACAAAATTCAAGCACTTGGCTTTGCAGTTGAAGAATAGTGGAGTTGTTAAATAGGATAAGTAGTTGATCCTCTCCATTCTTTCAAATCTTGGTAATGATTTCTTGGTATTTGTCTCTACTTTCAATTTCGGTCGACTAACTACCCCGAATTGGAAGATGCCTACCTTGAATGCCTTCATTGAGTCCATTACCAAAGAGCATGACAAGCTAATTCAAATGGGGTCCATAAGCTTCAAATATTCATCCCTCTTTGTTCAAGGATCCAAGAATTGGAATGGAAAAGGAAAGCAAAAGAAAGAGAAGCCCAAATTCGAACCTAACAAGCAAAGAGAGAAAAGCAAACAATCGGATGCACCATCTGGTTCAAGGAACAAGCAAAAGGGTAAAGAGGGTAAGGAAAAATATAAATGTTCATATTGCAACCGTGGTTTTTATCCTGAAAGTTCATGCATGAAGAAAACAATAGATCAAATGGCCCTCCTTTTGGAAAAGAATAACATATGTCTTCCCGACGGTGCATGGAAGAAGGATATAAATGATGATCATCAAAGAGGTCAAGCACTCATGGCAACTGTTTCGAAACCCACCACTCTGCTGATAAATTCCGGTGCCTCGAATCATATGGCTGCAAATATTGACTCCTTCTCTTCATTTGATCCAAACAGCTCCATCCCCATCCATTTGGGAGATGACTCAAAACTTTCTTCAAAGGGTAAAGGTACCATCCATTTAGAGCATGGAAGTTTTCAGAATGTTCTCTCTGTGCCTTCCTTGGCTTCAAATCTTCTTTTTGTGTATCAAATGACACACAATGGTGAACCGAAGCAAGTTACATTCAGCCCTAACAAAGTTGAAATTTCTGATATAGAAAGTGGAGGACTTATTGCAGTCAGAAAGCCAAACCATACTGCAAAATACTATGAGTTTTCACACTTTGTGCTGCTTGAAAAGCCCACTGCTCTTCGCACTCATGGAAATGAGGTTGGTGGGATTTGGCATGAAAGGTTTGGACACCTTAATTACAATTATTTGCTGCTGTTGCAAAACAAATCCATGGTTGATGGTCTTCTGCAACTCCGTTCCTCGAAGGGAATTTGCCTCGGTTGCATTGTTGGGAAGCACCCCAAGCACAAGTTCGACCACGGAAAAGCTAGCAGAGCTTCTACAATTTTGGGTCTCATACATTTTGATATCAGTGGTCTGCTACCAAATATTTCCATGAATGGTTCAAGGTATGTTTTGACATTCATTGATGACTTCTCCCGCTTTACTTGGGTATTTTTTCTCAAAAACAAGTTAAAAGTGCTTGGAAAATTCAAGGATTTTAAGGGTTCTGTTGAGACCGCCACTGAGAGAAAGATCAAATCTCTTAGATATGATAATGGAAGAGAATATATCAAGACTGATTTTCTGCAAATTTGTGCTGAAAGCGGAATTCAAATCCAACATACAGTTCCCTACACACCCCAACAAAACGATGTAGCGGAAAGGAAGAATCGGTCACTGAAAGAGATGGCTACCTGTATGCTTGAGTCAAAAGGCTTGGTTGAAAATATTTGGGATGAAGCCATGAATGTTGTTGCATACATTCAGAACTGAGTTCCACATTCATCCGTGAAAGGTAAAGCTCCTTTCGAAGCATTAACTGGTCGCAAACCAGATGTGTGCAATTTGAGGGTTTTTGGCTCTGTTGCATGGGCTAGAATTCCTTCTGATAAGATAAAGGCTTTGGATCCACAAAGTATTGAATGTATCCTAATAGTGTATGGAGAAGAATCAAAATCATATAAACTCATGAATACCGGATCCAAAAAGATATTCATAGAGCGAAGTGTGAAGTTTGAAGAATCGCTACCATATCTGAAACTAGTCGAGGAAAACATTGTCGATCTGCAACCTCCACAAGAAGAAGATTCGAGAGAATATGAAGAAAGAATTGGGTCTGATATTTATGATATTTTATCAGAATTTGATTTCTATGACATATCAGGTTCATAATCCAACCATAATGATCCTCCTCAGTTACCAAAGTGGGTCCAAAACACTCTACAATTTGTTGTTCCAAACATTGGAAATCCTGCTGATCCAAGGAGAACAAGAGCAAAATTTCAAAGAGAAGGTATGGCTATTTCATTTTCTGATCCATTATTATCTGAAAATTTGTATTTAATGATTGGTTCAGATCCCAAGTCATACTATCATGTCCACCGAGATCCACGATGGAAAACCGCCATGGATGAAGAGTACAGTTCTCTTCAAAAGAACAATACATGAGAGCTAATTTCTCTTCCACCTGGAAGAAAATTGGTCCAATGTAAGTGGATCTATCGCAAGAAATTTTCTACTGATGGCTCTATAAGAAAATACAAAGCTATGCTGGTGGAAAAAGGTTTCTCCCAAGTCCAAGGAGTGGACTACAATGAGACTTTTGCACCGGTTGCAAAGATGGATTCCATCTGCCTAGTTTTGGCCATTTCCACATCCAAGCATTGGGAAGTGCACCATATGGATGTGAAGAGTTCTTTTCTACATGGAGACCTTGATGAAGAATTATATATGAATTAAATAGAAGGATACATATCAGATCCATAATTAGTTTGCAGGTTGAAGAAATCTTTGTATGGATTGAAACAGGCCCCAAGAGCTTGGTACGCAAAGATGGACTCCTTCCTTCTTTCTCGGAATTTCAAAAGATGAAAATATGATTCGAATGTGTAACTAAAGAAAGTTAAAGGTAATTTTTTTATTGTTGTTCTTTATGTTGATGATCTTCTCATTACTGGAATCACTCTCCTTACAATCAACAAGCTAAAAACCGCTTTAAATCTAGCTTTTGATATGAGCGATTTGGGCTTGCTTAAGCAATTTTTGGGCTTGGAGATAGCTCAAAATTTTGATGGGATCACATTATCTTAGAAAAAATATGTTAAATACCTACTATTAAATTTTAATATGGCAGAATGTAAGGCTGCTCCATTTCCATTCCTCTCAGGAATCAGTCTTGAGGAAGGAAATTCCATACCGCTTGCAGATTGCACTATGTATCGACAGTTGATTGGTTCACTACTCTACTTGACACACTCAAGGCCTGATATTTCATATGACATGAGTGCTGTATAAAGGTATATGCAGCAGTACCATGAGATTCATTGGTGGGAAACTAAGCGGATCTTGCAGTATGTGCAAGGTACGAGACATTTTGGCATACATTATGCTGCAGATTCTGAGCTAGATTTCATTAGTTTTACTTATTCAGATTGGGTAGGTGATAGCATAGATCGGAAGTCCACTTCCAGATATGTTTTCATGATTGGCCATGGCCTTATTTGCTGGTCAAGCAAAAAGTAGGAAACCATTGCACATTCTTCAGCAGAGGCAGAGTATCGAGGGGCAGTCAATGCCTGCATTCAGGCAGTTTGGTTGCAGGGTATTCTTTCTGAGTTTGATTTTGGTAGCACTACTTCGACTGTCCTATTTTGTGACAATAAAAGTGCTATTAAGATATCCACAGATCCAGTTCAGCGGTAGAGGACCAATCACATTGAGATTCATATCCACTACATTCGAGAGTTGGTGCATGATCGTACAATCATTCTGCAATATTTCCCTACTTATGAGCAAATTGCAAACATCTTCACCAAGAGATTCACTGAGAAGAAGTTCTCTTACCTCCGTTCACTGTTGGAGGTGAGTTCCATCATGGTGGAGATAGATTAGATCAATTTTATGTTTAGCTTTGAGGGGGGGCTTTCTTCCCAGTGGGTTTTCCCTCTTTCCTCACTTAGCTTATTTTCAACATTTATGGATTATTGTATTAGGGTGACCTTTGGTATCAGTGACCAGGGCCCTACATTCTATTTTTTACATCATAGTATATCTTGAGGGGGGGGTGTTAGTATATCTCATCATTCGGTATGTACTTTGCATGCATCCGCATGCTGCCCAGTCACCAGTTTGATGCCTCCAGCACCTAGTCCCTAGTCTGCCAGCACCCAGGAGCCACTTTCCACTCTGTTTTAGCCCTCCCAGTCAGGGAGGTTCCCACTTCTCACCCACCACATGAGAAGGGCACCTTTTCTCACCTACCAGTCCAGTTCACTTCAGTTAGTTAGTTGTCTTTCCTTAATTTGAGGATAGACTGACTCCTCAGTGTTGTTATCACTCTGATTGACCTCAGATGAGACTTGACTACCTATTCTGAGTGCAGTTAACTCCTCATGCGCCCTCCACTGAGCCTTCATCCCTACATTAGTTCCACTTACCATCAGTTACACTTATTACACTCAGTTAGACTCAGTTTGAAACCTGTCTGACAGTGACTTGTGCATTGATGACCACCATTGATTGATGATGAGGACTCCTAGTTGGAGCCAAGCTACACCATGCAGTATATTCGAATGACCTCTTTGGCTAATTTGAATTGCTCACTCATTGTGACAGTATTGTATTGTAATTCTACTATTCTGGATTATAAAGCACCGATGCATCTTTCTTGCACAGTTTTTACTCCAAATTATTTTACATCTTTGTGATTGATACTCTTGTTCAATAGATCTGTTGTGACTAATTTTACAACTTCCCCTTGCGGGTTCCCTGCACCGTTGCAGGGCAGGTCAAGGAAATGTCCTTGCTTTTTTTTGTAAATAAATCAATTTCGCAGAATCTGGCACATGAGAAAAATGTCGATTTTCACTGACTTGGAAATGTCTTGATGTGTCTTGATATGTGCCCATCCATGTGTCTGAAAGGTCCTACATGTAACCGTCCACAACCTCCAAGTCACCACACCATCTACGCGTGATCACGTTGTTAGTTTTCCCCTTTATCAAAAGCAGTAATGTCTCCTTGCGAAAGTGGTTTTGGAAAATCTCCTTGGGGAGGAGTTGTCAATCAAAAAGTGACACATGCCCCAGGCTTTTTCATCCCAATGCCTTGCTTAGCCAAAATTAACTGCCACACAAATTGTTGGCAAGTTATAATCCATGGTCGTTTATATTCCAAAAGATACGACAGTTAGATTTATGTCTGCCCACTATTAACCACTGCGCATATTACCAATGTTCCAAGAGCCAAAACCGTCAATCTTACCTTTCATCTGACGGTTAGATCTTTGTCACCTCCACACTTCATCTTGGGAAATCACATGTACATGGGAATAATGCATCCAGTCCACATAATAACTCTATCTCATGTGGCTACTCCACATCATGCCCTGTGCCCACATGGATCCCCCATGTCACCCATCTATGTGGCATGGGTGGGTCCCACTTAAAATTACAAAAAATATTAAAATTTCAAATTTGTATGAAATTACAATTTGTTAATAAGGGGATTGTTACCAAATTGACTATGGCCCCTTATTCGTCATTTAACAAAACCCGTCTTTTACAGAAGCATTCCACAACAATTCTACAATTCTCAAAAATTTCCATTAATCGATCTACCTCTCACATTGGTTGATCATAGGTCTAATGCATGGCTTGGTCAGAATAGCATCTGACAATTAAAATCATGAATTTTCATAGGATCGTTTCATTTGTAACTCAGAATTATGCCTGTAATAGTGCATTCAATTCCATACAAATCTCGTGTTATAATCAGAAGAAGCACTGATACCACTGATAATGTCTCCATCCCTTAATCCGATTAGCAGAGGGGACATTAACCATATCAGGGTCTCTAAATTTCACCCCATAACCATAATTATGAATTTATAACATCTAGGATGCAAGTGAAAATATGGAAATAAAACACACAGTGAAAATAAACTTGATCCACACATATAGCATGCAATTACATGTATAATTATTATAGGCATATAAATAGAATCATTGCACATCAGATACAAAATAATACTTATCTTTCAACAAAGAATATCCAAGCAAATAGTTGTGTAAGAGCAATTTTACACCGAGTTGTAGGCACTATGTCTAGCATATACTCTTTCTACTGAGAGGACACCCCCAAGCTGGGCTATGAGGCCACCAAGGTGAAGGAAACACCTATAGAATTCTCTCTCTCATCCCACTACCCACTATTCTCTCTATGGTTAGCCAAAAACTCAACCAAAGCTCTACAAGGGCCTCTCTAAGCCATAACAACCATGGCACTCCTTCCAACTGCCCCACACAACACAAAGAAGGAATTTCCCTTCACTGATCCATAGTTCCCTCAGGAAATTCAACCCTTAAGTGCTTACCAATGTATGCAGTAAGAGTCCAACCTATTTGATGTTATTGGAGAACCTCCTGCAACATTGATCCATGGCTTCTCAAGAATCCAAAAGTAGCATAATTCAATGGGTAAAGGTTCCTAGTTTACCCAAACTCCATGCTCACCTACAACCATCTATTTTCCCTTTGAAAAATTCAGCTTTGTCTCCAAATTCGAATGTATGGGTTAAACACAGTCTAGTAATGGACATGAATAGCAATAACAAAACTCTACGTAGTGTAGAATATTACATGAGAGAATCATCAAAAGAGTGTTGACTCCAAGGCTATGAGGTGAGGGTCAAAACACAACTAACATAGCTTCTGACCATAGAAGAAAAAAACTCTCGGCAACTGACATAACTGCCATAACCCCTATGCCTCAATAACTGCATGAAGTGACTTTTCCCACCAACCTCACTCATATGCATTCAATGATCAGGTTAAATAGTCAAGAGAAGGTAATTGGCTCATTTAAGGCACATGGCATAATTTTGGATGAGTTTTAAGGTTTACACTTGGCAACATAAAATTTAGTTTCCCCATAGGCCCCCCTTTCCTCTTCTCCTATAGTGGAATCATAGCCCCTCTAGTGCTCTTTACACAACCATATTGTACCATTTTAGTATTTTCCAAAATAATATTTACATATATTTAAAATTGGCATGATAATCCAACCATATGGTCCAAATAAAAAATATATATATAGCCTACATGTGTATCCATTCACTAGTCGGGCCTTGGCCTTGAGCTCTACACTAGGAATCCATACTATTATATTTACGTCATTTACATAATTTTGATTAAATACATTCCAAGTCAAAATTTGGGGTATTACATGTTAGGAACCCATGTCAACCCTTCTATCTACTTTGTCAGTATATTGTTGTTGGACGCATATGCTTTGTAAGTCGTCCCGTAGTATTTGTTGATCCATAGTTTGTATTATTGTTGTTGGACGCATATGCTTTGTAAGTCGTCCCATAGTAACTTTTGATCCATATTTTGTATTGGCCCATGGTTTGTATTGACACATGGTATTGACCCATGGTATTGGCGCCTAGACTTAGTATATAAGTTTGTGTTGAGACCAATGAAGGCACCGTGAAGTTATTTGTATTGAACTTTCTCAAAGGAGGTTGCCCCCTCAAAGTGGCCTGTGATCAATATAAAAGTGATTCAAAGTTCTGTTATTTCTGCTATATCGTGTGTTTTCATTAATTAATTATTGCAGGTTCTTCACATCTGGTATCAGAGCATTTTCTTGGGCTCATTGGGCGAATTTATGCCCAATTTTTTTTTTCGCATCTCTTGCAGCTTCGGATCTGGGAATAATCCCTATCCACTTAACTGTGGGAAGTACTTGGGCATAATCCCTAAAACTCATTGTGAGGAGTACCACAGGAACCCCAAAGTAGTTGGTCCATTGAGAGGACCTTCCAGCAAAAAGGGCAACGACCCCTACATGATTGACTAGTTCCCACCCGTGAGGTAAACCAAGAGCTTTCATTTGTGGCAAAGAGGTTATCAGTTTTACCTGAGCCGTGGAGTGAGGGGTACTGCCCCAATACGCAAGTCGTCAGACAGCATTGGTGGCCGAGTGAAACCCTTGAATTGTTAGGAAGACACACATACTTGGGGTCCATATCTATTTTCAGTTGAACTATTGCCGATCACTTCCGCGCCCTTTCAGATCCATTTTGAAAGTCATTCCAGATCCAACCGTCTCAGATCTATTCTGAAAGTCGTTTCAGATCCAACCATTTTCGATCCATTCGACGTCATTTCAGATCCATTTGTTGCCGATCATTTTCGCGTCATTGCAGATCCATCTGTTTCTACTCCCTTTTGTGCCGTAGTAGATCCATTCTGAGGGGAAAAAAAAATCAGTTTTTGGCTATATCTCCCTTATTTTCACTCTGTTTTCCTTGAAACTTCCCTGACACCCCTGTAATCCCATTCTGCATATTTTATTCCTGAGGACCCTATCCCAAATTCCACTCCCCAAAACCCGAAATGCCACATTTGTCTATTTTTAGGGTTTGCCATAACTTCTTCGGATTTCACCCAATCGCCTTCAAATTTTACCACAAAGTTCCTTTCCTAATTCTGCTTCTTTATCCCTCTCTGCCAAATTTTCTCATTCTTTCACCCCGCTTCTGAAATCCTCATTTTCTGCTTCCCTATCCATCAGAAAGTGTCCAAAAGCTATTCAAACCCCAATTACCCATCCCATTTTTTCCCAAATCCAAATTTGTCTTTACTAAATAAGCCTTTGTTTGTGTTTTTCTATCCATTCCTCCCCCCCAAAAAAAAAACTCCTGGTTATGGTTGTCACCCGCACTGGAGCAAAAACCATGGAGGAAGCACTTGCAGCCATCCAAACCAAACTCCAAGATCTAGACGAAACATTTCTCAGCCTCCATCTTCAGCATTCAGCCATGAGCAATAACCGACAACAAGAATCTTCTGCAACCAATGGGTTCTCTTCTTCCAGCAATTTCCGCGCTCTGAAGCTTGAATTTCCTTGCTTCAATGGTACTGATCTGACTGGATGGATCTATCGTGCAGAACAGTATTTCAGTCTGCATAATACTTTTGATGTCCAAAAAGTTCCACTTGCATCCTTTCATTTGGAACAGGAAGCCCTTCAATGGTACCATTGGTACATCAAGGCACATGACGAGCCAAAATGGATAGATTTTCGCCAACTCCTTTTGCATCGATTTGGTCCTAGTGCTTTTGATTACTTCACTGGAGCACTCACTAAACTTCGTCAAAGTGGCACTGTGAGAGAGTATCAGACAAAATTTGAGAAACTAGCCAATCACACAAAAGGATTGTCTGATGAATTCTACAGGAGTTGTTTTATCAGTGGTCTTAAGGATGAAATCCGGTTAGAGGTTAAAATGTTCTGTCCCAACACAATGATGGAAGTCCTAGGGTTGGCTAAGTTGGCAGAAGACAAGATTGCAGCCCAACAACGCTCCAAACCCACTTTTGATTCCTTCTGAAATATGGGTTCTCAACGACCTCCCATTCCGCCAGCTCCTCAACCAACTCCTATCAAGCATTTGTCTGAAACAGAGATGCAGGCACGCAGGGAAAAAGGGATTTGTTATAATTGTGACGATAAATTCACTCGGGGACATAGATGTGTTCAACAAAAGCTCTATCTCTTGGATATGGATTCTTCGCCTGCCTCTAAAATTGGTGAAGAAGCTCTAGATACAATGGATGATCAGGTCGACATTCAACAACCGTCTATTGACCCCCCATCTCAGGATGAACAACCAGAGATATGTCTCCATGCTTTATCAGCGTCACCACCCCCCAAACAATGCAGGTTAGGGGTTACTTCAAGAAGCTTCCTCTTACAATACTCATTGATTCTGGTAGCACTCATAACTTCATTGATGCTCGGATCGCCAAACATGTTGATTATTTTTTCCATCCTTGCTCCAACTTTGAAGTCATGGTTGCTAATGGGGGCACCTTACCTTGCAAGAGGAAGTGTCACAATGTGCATCTCTCTCTGGAAGATTATAACCTGTGCTCTGACATGTTTTCCTTGTCCCTAGGAGGATGTGATGTGGCTTTGGTCATTCAATGGTTACGCACACTTGGCCCCAGCTTATGGGATTTTGCTGAACTTTGGATGCATTTTTCAGTCAATGGGAAACAACACAAATTTAAGGGCTTACAACAAGGGTCTCTCTACATCATCAATTCACATCGCCTGGAAAAGAACCTTAAGAAGAATTCACATGGTATCATCGCTCAACTCCATTCCATTCAAATACACCCATCAACGGTCTCCCCTACTTCCTTGGATAGATATGCAGGTGTCCTTGCTGAACCAGTGGGCTTGTTTCCTTCAAGAGACCTTTCTGGTAAGAATTTAGCCGCATCTACATCTCAGCGGGAAATGATGGTTATTTTGCATGTAGTACCGAAGTGGTAGCCATCCCTATTAGGAAATTATTTCTGCATCAAGACTGATCTCCAGAGTCTAAAACATTTTCGGGAACAACGGGTCCCCTCACCAACACACCGGAAATGGATTATCCAACTCATGGGTTATGACTATGCGATCACTTACAAGAAGGGTAAGGATAATATGGTGGCAAATGCTCCTTCTCGCCAATTTGATGACCCCGTTTCTCTTATAGCTATTTCTCTGCTTGTTCCAAATTGGTTGCAATCTGTTCAACAAGGCTATCTCTTCTATGAACTCCATGCTTCTTCATCGGCAGGGCACTCTGGGTTCCTCAAAACCTATGACCGGGAACAATGTAACTTCTTTTGGCAGGGACTGAAAATGAAAATTCACTAGATGGTGGTTGAGTGTGATACTTTCTAGGTCAATAAGGGTGAAACGACACTCCTTTCGGGACTGCTCAAACCCTTTTCCATCCCTACACAGATGTGGACAGCTATTTCTATGGATTTCCTAGAAGTGCTCCAGTGGTACAATACCACATCTAAAAGGACACCATATGAAGCAGTTTATGGACAGGCACCGCCAGTTCTTCTTCCATACACACTCAGCAGCTCCCCAGTTCAGGCAATTGACTCGGTTCTTCGAAACTGCGATCAGATTCTTCTCATTCTGCAGGACAATCTTCACATGGCGAGAATTCGACTGAAACAAGAAGCCGATCAGCACCGTTCTGTGCGCACTTTTCACGCAGCTGATATGCTAGTCCTTCTTCATCTACAGCCTTCCAAGAAATCCTCCCTGAAACTTAAAAGGCGTCAGTGGGCCGGAATGCAACCCGAGGATGCTACAGGGGAACCACTCCTTCAGATTCTGCATCAATTTCCACATCTAAAGCTTTGAGGAAAAAGCTTTTTCTAAGGGAGAGGGGATGTTAGGAACCCATGTCAACCCTTCTATCTACTTTGTTAGTATATAGATGTTGGACGCATATGCTTTGTAAGTCGTCCCGTAGTATTTGTTGATCCATAATTTGTATTATTGTTGTTGGATGCATATGCTTTGTAAGTCGTCCCATAGTAATTGTTGATCCATATTTTGTATTGGCCCATGGCTTGTATTGACACATGGTATTGACCCATGGTATTGGCGCCTAGACTTAGTATATAAGTTTTTGTTGAGACCAATGAAGGTGTCGTGAAGTTATTTGTATTGAGCTTGCTCAAAGGAGGTTTCCCCCTCGAAGTGGCCTGCGATCAATATAAAAGTGATCCTGAGTTCTATTATTTCTGCTATATCATGTGTTTTCATTAATTAATTATTACAGATTCTTCACATTACACAAAATGAAAACTAAAACTATGTATAAGGTGAACATGTCAAGCACTCAATTCAAAATATATTTAAAGGATAAAGCCATTGATAGGAACAAGATCTATCTCTCCTTCTCAATTATTCAATTGAAAAGTTCCCATCCCCATTTTTTCTACAACTTGAAATGGGCCAAGCCAGAGTTGTTTCAATTCATATGTTTCCCCTTAGACTCATTTAAATTATCTCATTTCAGACTAGGTTCCCAACCTAAAAGTATTTATCCCCAAATGAACATTTATGAAACCACCTTTTGACCAATAGTTGATGAGCATAAAACTTGCTCTTGTCCTTTCTCTTTCCTCTTCCAATCATAATAATGTATTAATTCTATGTTGGATGGATGTATAGGCTTGTCCCCATGATGCTTGTGTAAACTAAAGGAGAGGTAGGAAAATATTTGGAGGGAAAATGGCCTTTTCCAATATATGAGGAAATACGAAGAAGTTCCCAAAGAAACTTTTGGAGTGACTTTATCAGCCCAAATAAGTGTTTGATAAAGTGTTATGCTAATTCTTATGGTGTTCAGTAATCGTCTTTTTCAGTACTCGTATTAAATTTTTGTTGGTCACCCACTCCATTCCCTTGGGGGTAGTAGTTAGTAGAATAATGTAAGGTAGTTCCTTTTCTAAATCAAACGATGTCAATCTCAAAGACAAGAAGTATGCATCATTGCCAAAAACTAAAATAGAAGGTACACCAAACCTAGTGATAATTTTTTGTTCCAAAAATTATATATATAAGCTACTTCATTTACCTTACTAATGGTATTGATTTAGTACATATCGTGAAGTAATCAGCTTATATCAAAATTTATTTGTGTTTTTTTTATGATTTGGGGTTGATTTCACCAATAATTTGTAGTACCCATTACTCGAAAGGTTGTTCAATCGTTACAGGTTGAAGTGGAATGACTGGTTTCTTTTCCTTACCAGCACTCTTTTGACACACAAGGCATTGTTGTGCATAAGCGTATGCATATTTAAAAATATTTGGCCAATAATATCCAACCCTTAAAATTTTGTGGGTTGTTGTTTCTCCCTAAAAAATCCCTCCCACGGGACCATCATGTAGTTCTCTCAAAACTTACTCAGCATCCTTTTTCTCCAAACACCATTAGAATACTCCATTGAATTTTTTTCATAAAAAAATTCTATTAACCAAATAGAAATTACTATATTTGAGTCTCAGGGTCCTTTATTGTTTGGGAATCATTGCTAGGAGCAATACCATACTATAAATAATGTTTCAAATCATTATAGGAAGAACTTGTATTAGTTGGTACATATGGAACAATGAGCGCATAAATGAAATTTCATTCTCTTAGCCCTCAAATGAATCTTGAGATTCAACTGTAAGTTTGCATAAAAAATTTCATTGTACAATTTTGGCTGAATTAAATTTCATATCATATTCTTGTGATGCTTTCATCCAGTTTTCCCTATGTTCTCCCAGATCTTGTTGAACAAAATCGACCTGACCGCTAAATGTGGAACTATTACCTTAGTATGATTTTTTAGGATGTACAATTGTAATTAATTAAGAACTCAAAAGAGTAGATAATCTTGTTTGTCGATCGTAGGATAATTAAGTCTATACCCCTACAAACCAAAGATCATAAAGACAATAGAAAAATCATTATTAAGATCATCCTTTTGGGTTAAGATAAATGCCAGAGAATGGTCAGATGCAAAGGTATATAGCAAGAAGTCCTTATCAAAATTTGGATTTTGTAGTGTCGGGGCAAAAGAAATAAAAATTTAAATATTTTTCAAAGGTCTCCTTATCAACACTAGTCCTTTGAAAATAACATCATTTTTTATGATTTTTTGTAAAGGCTCGATAATCTTAGCAAAGTCAGAAACAAACCTTTGTATGAATTTTATTTTTTCCAAAAAAATGAATTCATGGCCTTTCTATTAATAGGAACGGGGATTTGAATAATGGATTTGGTTCTTTCTGGATCAACCTGAATTCCTACCTTTGATATAACATGAACCAACAATTTACCTTCTGATACTACGTCAAAAATTGTTTTTTTAGGGTTTAGTGAAAGTTTTTATTTGCAACATCTCTCAAAAACTTGTTTAAGGTGTTGTAGATGATCAGACCTATTTTTTGAGTAAATGGTAATGTCAACAAGGTACACCACAACACTCTTCCCAATTAAACATCCATGGGAATATGTATTCATAGCACACTAGAACGTTTCACCTACATCTATCAATCCAAAAGGCATCCATCAGTATCAAAAAGTTCCCCACTTGGTTTGAAAAGTGGTTCTCAATCTGTCCTATATGGAAACTAACACTTGATTATATACAAAAAAATCCATCAAGAAGTGAGAACATCTAAAATCCTGAAATGAGCTGCAATATCTGTAACATGGATGGGATAGGATAATTATCCTTTTTGGAAGCTCTATTCAAATTTCGAAAATCCACACATAGTCGAATTATTCTGGGTTTTTTTTCTTACAGGGACTAGATTGGCTACCCATTTTGAATGTTAAACTCTATAAATGATCTTTGTGTCTAAAAGTTTGTTAAGTTCCTTTTAAATTAGTGGCTTTAAAATTGGGTGAACTTTTCTAAGATTTTGTTGGCAATGATGTTCCGAGTCTCTTTGTAGAGGAATCACATGTTGGATTATCTTTGTATAATCATAAGTTTTGAAATATTCATACATCCATGCGAAAACATTCTTGTAATGTATAAACAATCGAAGTATCATGATCTTTCCTCTGGTGAACTACACATACCTAAATTAATGTTATTGTGATCTTCCTCAATTCCTAAAATTAATCTCTTCATATTTCATCGAAGAACTATGAGTTTTGGTGTTTATTGATCTTCTAAATTTATCTTGTAAATAAAAAAAAAAATTATAGTGACACTGCTCCTTTAGGAATTGAGTTACTTGGAAAATTTTCTATCTCCTCTTGAAAATTCTCCAAATATCTTGAGTGTTGTTCGTCATCAATGATCAAACCTTTAAAAGTACTTTATCAATTAAAAATTAATAATTTGTTCATCACCATCAAAAAATATAAATCCTGTGATATTATCGGGGATTGATGGCTTGAAGAAGATTTCTATAGAAAATTTATTAAAAAGGAAATCATCCAAAGAACTAAGCATAGAGGCAGCATTATTGAAATAATTTACCACGGAAGTCTTGGCTCTTGGAATGGATTTAATGTTAAAAGTATCAAAACAATTTACTAAATTCCACACCTCTAATTGATTATTCATCAAATGAGGAGATACGCAGTGTATGGAATCTCTAACTTAACAGACAATTATCTCATAATCACCATATATTTTTAAGCATGATATCTTGAGTTCAATATCCTTTTTAAGACCTTGTATAAGTGCTTCATATTCGGTGGTGTTATTTGTGCATCTATACTCAAGCCGATAGGAAACGAGAGTGTGTTTATTTTGAGGATTTATTAAAACATAACCCATTCATGTACCATCATGTGATTTTTAACCATAAAAAAATACATTCCAAATGTCGGAATCTACATTTGTATTAGTTGGAGTAATGCTAGCTACATCATCATTTTCATTGTTAGTTTGTATACAATGAGAAAGTCCATACTACATTTCAATTTTGAGAGGTGATATGTCCGCTACATATTCTCCAAATTTGGTTTCTAGAAATGAATTTCCTAGAATGGATTGGGTGATTAAAATTGGTTTGCTAATCCCCTCTAGTTTAGTTACTATGTGTTTCATATGAGCTCTCAGTATAACCTAATAAGATTGGGTTTTCCCTACCAGGGTAGCCAAAGATGCGAGGAACCTGTAGTGATGTGACCATGAGGTTTTTGTGACCAATCCCGAGTAAGTCATATGCCATAATATTTTTGTATATTGACAACAAAGACATCAATAGTTTGGGAAAATTTGGGATTAGAAGTGAGTCTACTCAAAACATCCTTCAGTTCTCCTATAACTTTTAATCATATTTATTGAGTTCGATGATAAGAATAACACATTTGGTAGGGGTAGCATTGTTATATCTATATTTTCCACCCTTGAGACTCATTGAGGACACACTGATGTCATCATGATTAAACACTCACTTCTACCCTTTATTTACTCACCTTTCAAAGGTCACCCCTTGCAAGCCTAGCAGGGAGAGACCAACATCCTTTGGCTGCACCTTGTACCACTAATAGGAAGTGACCCTCCTTCTCTGGTCACGCCCTATGCCATTACTAGGGAGTGACCAACTCTTGTTTCTTCTAGAATGAGAAATTTATCAGGAGACGAACATGAAATGAGATGTATCCTTTGTGATATGAGCTTGAGAACTTGTACATGACTCAAAGTTCACTAATTTCTAGGATTCTAGATGTATCCTACCATCTTCTCCATCAATCTATACAAGAAAGAGGATTTCAAAGGAGAAGGGGATTTTGGAAGAACGAAGAAAAGTGGCTAAATGTTTCCCATTTCCATAATAAGACTCTATGTTATAGCCTTCATGATATCTGAGTTAGCCTTGCTTAGGTGAGGGTTAAGGAGAAGGAGTTGGAGCAAGGTAGAAAGAGGAGCTTGCACCATGACTCAATGTATATCTACAAGGATGCCATGTTCTTCACCATTTTAATATAGATCTACATGGTTTCCCCCTCCATTATATTGCTAATATGCTATTATATACATTGTGATTGTAGATCTAATCTTTCCTTGAGTAGATTCTCTTATATCTAGGTCTTCTCATCTTCCTATTACTTTGAAGGGTTTGAGATTGGTATTGCTTTGTCTTGTTGTGTAGGAAACAAGTGTAAGGAAATAGGGATGGATCTATAGAGCTATATCATCCAGGATTGCACAAGGACAACCGTCAGATATAAGGTATGGACCAATATTCCCACTCTCTCTATGCATGTATAAGATTTAGAGACTTGGATCTAGAAAGAATCTTGTAGTGGTATATTCAATTGTGTATCTCAAATCAAGGGGAAATATCTAAGGGAAGTCTCACTTGTCCACATGAGATAGTTTGCATACAAGAGAATTGGTGACTCAATTGAGGAAGGATCCATTGATTATTCCTTAGGTCTTGAAAGTCCCTTGTTTGATTTTTGTTTTTGGAATAGTATTTCCATTTTTTTCTTCCTTTAATTGTTTATTGAATATCAGGCCTCTCAAACTCATCAGATTTGTCGATTTGGGGCATATTTCTCTTCATTTTAACCTTATTTTCTCCCTCTATTTGGGACACAAAGTGACCTGGTTGCACCCTACAAGGCTATTTAGGAGTGACCAGTCCCTTTGATCGCCCCCTGTCAAACATGTTAGGAGAAACCAAACCCTATAGGTGGTTGTTTGAGCACGTTTTCTAGTGTTTCACCTCCAAATGAGATGGTATATTCAGTTGGGAGATAGTTCAGTGTGAGTGTTTGTCATTGATTTAACCCGTTGAAGGTCCATTGTTGGTCCCTTAAAGAGATCAAAGGTTCTTCTATCACGTCATGCATGTGACCTTACATGGCCTAATGTTGAGTGAGTTTAGACTTGATTTGAATTCAATGGCATATTGGTATTTGTGTATTAATATTGTAGTTTAAAGGATCCTCTCTTGTCATGTCCCTTCCCTAGTGGCCTTGATCAAGACTTCGATCCTCCCATCCCTAGGGGGTCTAAGAGAATTAATTAATGAAGAATAATTGATGGGGATAAATTTTGAGGCACAAATACCATAGTTATTAATTAATTATTAATATGTAGAGTTTTGAATTATGTTTATAATAAATGCATCATAATTACTAATTAATTTTGTGGATATAATTGATGATGACATGGCTAGGAAGGCGCATAGGATCAATGTGGACCTCACTTTCCTAAGTGGAAAAGCTCAGAAAATCAAGGAGTTAGCTAAAGGAAAGATGGCAGTCAGAGAAAGTGGAAACTAGATTTAGCTATAAAAGAATGCTTCCAACTCACATTCACATCTTTTGCTTAATTATTTTTTGCTAGTGAGAGCTCTTGCTACTCCGTTGTTAAGAGATGTGCCTCAACTATTTTCTTGGGAGATGAGCCCCAAGGACTTTGATGTTCCAACCAGTTAATGATCAGATCTAGAGATATGGAGTACTGATATTCATATCCATATCAGTCCATTGTTGAATATTCATAAGCATCCATAGAGTACTCTACAATTCCAGTGTCATTGGAGCTAGTTTTGGAGGAGATCACCCAATAGAATGAAGACAACTCAGTGAATTCACCCAGGACACTTCAGGAAGATCAGTGCATCCTTCATATCAATTATCAGACCTGTTGACAGTCACATATCAGTTTCAGATCATATTTCCATTCATTTCTCTACTTCTTACACTCATTCTCTCTTAGTGTGTAAGATTTTCCTAGCTTGTGAGGCTCTTTGTAATTCTGAATGTAATAAGATATCAAATATGCATTCTGGACTTCAATTTTCAACCTATTACTATTAATGGACATTTATCAGATTCATCTAATTTTTCAGAACATAATTTAGTAATCCTTCAAGGCAGTTAGTGAATTAGGAATGCAAGACTAGCTCAATGAGCAATTTTAAATAATTAGTTTTTCCATATTTACTGCAATTCTTTATATGAGAACTTGTTTTCATATATGTAAGTTGTATGAGTCTTTTAATACACTATACAAGCCACTCCATCACACTCCTTGATTTTTTGGAAGCATTTAACAGTGTTTGGAGGAATCGGTAAACCTCCTAGTTGAGCAATCCCCAGTAGCGCCCTGACTAGTTTGCCTCCAAATATACATGTAACCTCCCAAAATCATATGAACTCTGCACCAATATGTTTTAATGATTTTAATGATTTATATAACCCTTACTTCCATCAAGAATCAACTCCCATTCTAGTATGCATATGCTGGAATCCCAGGAAGCCTCGAAGTAGGCAACAAACTTGTTTGTTGTTGAAAAGTGAAAGGCTCGAGTACCTTGTGCATAAGACTCAATGTTTGTCCCTGACTTATCTTGATGATGCACATTTTGCATATAAAATACAGAATCAAAATTCATCCCTACCATCCTTGATCAGTGAACCAGTACTCCTCATTTACACCCTTCACACCATAAAAAAAATTGTTAAAAAATTACTAGTTAAAACTCCTGATCAATTTGGAAGTTGGAGATAGTATTCTGGCCAATTCTTGGCTGGAATATTATAGTGGTATTAGAGCATGGTACTTTGAACCTTCTCTTTAATTTTGTTATGATTCCTAAGAGAATACCCTTCCCCAAAGGAAAGAACCCTGAAAAACCTTTTGTGGAAGAAGAAGTAGAATCTACTGGAGGGAGAATACAAGGGGAAAAGAACATGTCTGAGTTAGATGAGAAGGAAGAGTTCAGACATTTTTAAATGGGATGCATGACATATCTTAGAACATCATTCAATCTAGGAAAGACACTAGATAATTCTTGGCTAAGCAGCTAGGACATAAAGATGTAGAAGGGAGCAGCAATGGCTCTCAGAATGAGGAAAGGAAGATCCCTAGTGGATTGATATTTTCAAAGACTGGGCCTCATAATAGGCCTAATGAATTCAAAGAAGAATTCAAGGATCAGCTCCGACAAACCATGCCCAAGTTCCTTGAGGAACACAAGGAGGATCCTGAAGTTCCAACTGAATCAGTTGCTTCATGGTAGGATCGTATGTAGTATACCAAAAGTTGAGTGATGAATGCAAAAGGGCATTGCCTTTTAATTATTTATGTGAAGCACAATAAAGAAATCAGACAAGGGGGGTCATAGGCAACCAACACCTAATTATGATTTGAGGAATGTAATTAGTAAGATCCAATTACCCTTCTTTGATGGGTCATCAAAGTGTAGTGCTAGATCCTGGGTGCAGAAGCTAGATACCTATTTCCAGCTGAATGCAATGGCTGAAAGGGATGCCATCAGAATGGAAACTTTGCACTTGGAAGGTGAGGCTAATGATTGGTGGTTCCATGGAATGATGAATTTGGGCCATGATCAAGTGACTTTCTATGCAGAATTCACTAGGATATTAATGGAGAGATTCGATATAAGAGACCCTAAAATCTCCTTAAGGGAATTGGCACATGTTAAGTAGACCAGATCTCCTGAAGCTTACATATCAGAGTTACAAAATCTGGTTGTAATGGTCACTAACATATATGAATTCCACTTGATCCTCCTATTCACAGAAGGATTAGCAAAACCATTTAAAGGGATGGTTAAATCCTATAGACCAGCTACCTTACAAGAAGTAGTGAGTAGAACAAGGGATCTGCAAGATGCAATCCCATGAACCAGATATCCACCAAAGGTTAATTCACATGCTAAATTTCAGAACCAAAGGCCAGCATTCAGAAATTTGGCTTCCCCAAACAAGAAAGAATACTCATACAAAGATTGAGATGAGTTAAGAAGGAAAAAACTATGTTTTCCCTCCCAAGAACCTTGGGTTCAGGGGCACAAATGTGCCAAGGGGGAATCCCACTACATTGAAGTTTTTTATGAAAGTGATGAGGAATAAATGGTAAAAGAAGAGGGGTATGAGATATAAGGAGAAGAGAAACCCCCGCAACCAGAATGAAAAATTTCATTTTTAAGTGGAGTTCCCTGCTACCACACCATAGGATTCAAAGGGGTTGTGCAAGGGAAAAAGGTGTCAGTTTTGGTCGATGGGGGTGCCACCCATAACTTTATTGATGTAGCTATGGTAGATAGGAGGAAATTACGAATAGAAAAATTTGGAGGTTTCACAATCATTATTCCTGGAAACAACACTATGTAGTGTGACCAGCGAATTCCAAAACTACAAGTGACTATTGGAGACCATACTGTGACTGATAGTTTTTATATTGTTGATGTGGCTGATACAAATGTGGTGTTGGGAGTGAAATGGATGTAATCCATTGGTTTGTATTTGGTAAATTACCAAGTACTATAGATGTGCTTCAAAGATGTTGAAGGAAAACAAATGATTTTGAGAGGTGTCAACACCTACCCAAAACAGGTAATTTCTGCACACAGTATGAGATCAGTTTTGAGGCATGGTGACATTGAGTGGGATGTTAAATGTTTTGTTACCATTAAAGGGACTTCCATTTATGTATCACATCATCTGGAAGACATCCAAATATTTCTCCGTAAACACAAAAAGCTGTTTGAAGATCTGCCACATGGAAGGCCTCCTGACAGGGGTATTGAGCATTGGATTGAGATGGAACCTAGTACTTTTCCTATCAAAATATATCCTTACAAACACCCCAATAGATTCAAGGATGAGATTGAGGAAACCATCAAATAGATTCTTGAGATGGGGTTCATAAGACCAAGCTAAAGTCCCTTTGCTTCATCGGTGGTTCTAGTAAAAAAGAAAGATAGAACAATGCGCATGTGCATTGACTATAGGGATTTGAACAAGAAGACCATCAAGAAAATATATCATATCCCAAGGATTGATGAACTGATGGATGAGTTGCATGGAGCTAAATATTTTTCCAATATTGATCTTCATTCTGGATACCACCAAATCAAAATGAAAAATGAAGACATTCAGAAGACTGCTTTATAGTGCCATTATGGGCATTTTGAGTTCCTTGTCATGCCTTTTGGCTTGACCAATGCACCAACAACTTTCCAATCTTTCATGATCAGAATTTTCAGTAAGCAGCTACGCAAGTATGTCCTTGTATTTTTTGATGATATTCTGATTTATAGTAGGACATGGGAAGAGCACTTGCATCATTTGGACAATGTCTTAACACTCCTTGCAAAACAATCTTTTTATGATAAGTTGTCAAAGTGTGAGTTTGGTTTGTAAGAACTCCTTTATATTGGTCACATCATTGGGAAAAAAGGATTCAAGGTACATATGGAAAAAATAAAATCCATACTTGAATGGCCAATCCCAAAGAACATAACAGCCTTAAGAGGATTCATTGGTTTGTGTACATACTACATAAAATTTGTAAAATGATTTGCTAAGCCCACATCCCCTTTGACAGATCTCACCAAGAGGGGTGCTTTTTGCTGGTCAGATGAGGCTGAAAAGTATTTTAACAGAGTGAAGGAGGTCATGAGCAGCTTCCCAGTACTTGCACTTCTTGATTTCACTAAACCTTTCATATTGGAGTGTGATGCCTCAGGTGAAGGCATTGGAGCAGTGTTAATGCAAAATAGACATCCTATTGCTTATGAGAGAAGAAAAGTGCAGCCACATGAGAAGCATTATTATATATATGACAAAGAGATGTTGGCCATCATGCATTCCTTGGCTAAATTCAGACAGTATCTAGTGGGAGGGAAGTTCATAGTCAAGATTGATCACAACAACTTGAATCATTTCTTGACCCAAAAAGAGTTGAATGGAAGACAACAAAAGTGGGTAAGTAAAATTCAGTCTTATGAATTTGACATTGAATATAAAAAGGGTAAGTTGAATGTGGTGGTTGATACCCTCTCTAGGAAACCTACTTTTCTTTGTTGCAAGTTCCTACTGATTGGAAAGTTCAACTAGTTATAGAATATTCAAAATATCAGTTTGCTTGTGATGTATTGGATAAAGTGATTCAGGATTATTCTTACCAAGTCATCAATGATATTATTTATTACAAGAACATAATTTTTCTAACACCTAGATCCAAATTAAAAGAATGGATTTTGGTGGCTGCCCACAATGCACAAGTAGCAGGCCATCTTGGATTTCTGAAAACTTACCGGAAGGTGAGAGAGAGGTTCACTTGGAAGGGCCTCAAATATGATGTGTTAAGGCATGTAAGGGAGTGTATTGCATGTCAATAGAATAAGGTGGAGCACACCCATCCTGCTGGTCTCCTTCAACCCCTGCCAATTCCAGAATAGAAATGGGAAAGTGTGTCCATAGATTTCATCACTGGACTACCAAAATATCAGGGTAAGGATAACATCTTTGTAGTAGTTGATAGATTGACAAAATTTTCTCACTTTTTATTGTCACATCTACTATTACTTCCATTCAAGTAGCTACACTTATCTTTAAAGAAATATTCAAATTGCATGGTCTTCCCAAGACCATAATCAGTGACAGAGATAACAAGTTTACTAGTGCTTTCTAGCAAACTTTGTTTGAGCTGGTTGGAACTAGTTTGAATCTCAACAAAATCTATCACCCTCAGAATGATGGCCAACCTGAGAGGGTAAATAAGTGGCTGGAATTTTATCTCATAAACTATGTTACCGGGAAGCAGAAGGCATGGGTCAACTGGCTACATTTGGGATAATTCTGCTATAATACAACATTCCATATGTCCATCAGAATGCCCCCATTCAAAGCTCTATATGGATATGAATATCCTACTTTTACAGATCTTATTTTGGGAGATTGCAGAGCACAAAAAGCAAAGGATTGGCTGCAAGAAATCCAAGACATACTCAAGGCACTCAAGGAAAACTTGTAGGTTGCACATAACCAACAGAAGGTGAATGCATATAAGAAGAGAACATATCGAACCTTCCAAGAAGGAGACTTGGTTTACTTAAGTTTGCAGCCCTACAGGAAATCTACTTTGAAATCGAACGGGGTGCTGAGAAATTGTTGCCAAGGTTCTATGGTCCTTACAATATCACAAGGAAGGTGGGTGAAGTTGCTTATGAATTAGATCTTCCATCTAGAAGCAAGATACACAATGTTTTCCATGTGTCATGCTTGAAGAAAGAAATTGTCCAATAGGTGACTGTTTCAAAAATATTTCCTCCTCTTGATGATGAAGGACACCTGGTCTTAGAACCATGATATATTCTGCAGGTTAGAGAGAGGAAGTTGAGGAGCAGAATCATTAAAGAATAATTAGTGCAATGCAAGGGGTTTCCTAGTGATGATGCAACCTGGGAAGATGAACAGATTCTGCAACATCCTGGTTTGAAACTGCTTGAGGACAAGCATTCTTGGGGATGGATGAATGTCATGTCCCTTCCCTAGTGGCCTTGGTCAAGACTTCGATCCTCCCATCCCTAGGGGGTCTAAGAGAATTAATTAATGAAGAATAATTGATGGGGTAAATTTTGAGGCAAAAATACCATAGTTATTAATTAGTTATAATATGCAGAGTTTTGAATTATGTTTATAATAAATGCATCATCATTGCTAATTAATTTTGTGGAGAGAATTGATGATGACATGGCTAGGAAGGTGCATATGGTCAATGTGGACCTCACTTGCCTAAGTGGAAAAGCTCAGAAAATCAAGGAGTTAGCTAAAGGAAGGATGGCAGCAAGATAAATTGGAAACTGACAAAAGGAATAATAAAAATAGCAAAAAGCACAAAGTAGGAAAGAAAAAGAAGGAAAGTACAGAAAAAATTCAGTTGGAAAAGCAGGAAACATACAGAAAATCCAAAGCAAGGTGCACTTGCCAATTTTAGTGAGAGGACACACAAGGAAGGAAAGTTTGGAAAGCAAGCAATTGCTAATTTTCTCAAGGAATGTGCCCTCCTTCTCTCACACATGTGGGTGACTTGGAGATGAATTTCCCTCAGCTATAGAAGAATGCTTCCAACTCCCATTCACGTCTTTTGGTTAATTATTTTTTGCTAGTGAGAACTCTTGCTACTCCATTGTTGAGAGATGTGCCTCAACTCTTTTCTTGGGAGATGAGCCCCAAGGCCTTTGATGTTCCATCCAGTTAATGATCAGATCCATAGCTATGGAGTACTAATATTCAGATCCATATCATTCCATTCTTGAAGATTCATAAGCATCCAAAGAGTACTCTACAGTTCCAGTGCCATTGGAGCTAGTTTTGGAGGAGATCACCCAATAGAATGAAGACAACTCAATGAATGCACCCAGGACACTTCAGGAAGATCAGTTCACCCTTCATATCAGTTATAATATCTTTTTCCAGTCAGATATTAGTTTCATATTAGAGTTCCATTCAATTCTTTAATTCTTGCTCTCAGTCTCTCTCAGTGTGTAAGATTTTCCTAGCCTGTGAGGCTCTTTGTAATTCTGAATGTAATAAGATATCAAATATGAATTCTTGACTTCAATTTTCAACTTGTTACTATTAATGGACATTTATCAGAATCATCTAATGTTTCAGAACATAATTTAGTAATCCTTCAAGGCAGTTAGTGAATCAGGAATGCAAGACTAGCTCAATGAGCAATTTTAAATAACTAGTTTTGCCATATTTACTGCAATTCTTTATCTGAGCATCAATTTTCATATATGTAAGTTGTATAAGTCTTTTAATATAGTATACAACCCACTGCATCCCACTCCCTAAGTTTTTGGAATCATTTAACAGTGTTTGGAGGAATCTGTAAACCTACTGGTTGACCAATCCCCAGTAGCTCCCTTGACTAGTTTTCCTCCAAATCTACTGGTAACCTCCCAAAATCATATGAACTCTACACCAATATTTTTTAATGAGTTTAATGATTGATATAACCCTTAATTCCATCCATAATAAACTCCCATTCTAGTATGCATATGTTGGAAGCCCAGGAAGCCTCGAAGTAGGAAACAGACTTGTATGTTGTTGAAAAGTGAAAGGCTCTAGTACCTTGTGAATAGGACTCAGTCTTTGTCACTGGATTATCTTGATGGTGCACATTTTTCATATAAAAACCAGAATCAAAACTCATCCCTACCATCCTTGATCAGTGAACCAGTATTCCTCACTACACCCTGCACTCCATAAAAAAAATTGTTAAAAAATTACTAGTCAAAAATCCTGATCAATTTGGAAGTTGGAGATAGTATTCTGGCCAATTCTTGGCTGGAATATTACATCTCTTCATCATTTAAATAAAGTACGTATCTGGTTCTTTTATTGTGTAAGGAATTGGCATATGAAGGATGATCATAGTCGATGTCTTACAACCTTTGTTATTATGATTAAACGTGCTCTGAATCATCATTTTTAGTCTTCATTATTCAATTTTAAGTGAAAAAAGAAACATTGCATTTGATATTCATCATTGCATTGAGTGGTTATATGAAAAAAATTGAAGTGTTGAAGGGATTTGCATATTGCGTTGCTTGTTCGATAACATCCCTTTTGGAGAATGCATTTGTTGAGTTTTTATGTGAATTTAGTGAAGAATAAAGACTATATTTCCCTCCTCTAGATAGTTTTCATTGAATTGAAAAGGAGAAAGAGCATTGTATTGCATGGTTTTCAATTGGTTGAGTCATAACACACCACTCAATGCATGCCATACCCCTTGAATAAACAACAATAAATTAAAAGCAAGAATAATTTAAAATCAAATAGACTCATTTTCATTGATAAATGAACCAACTATAGTCGACGTGATAGGGCATTGGTAGTAGGTGTAGTGAGTAAACTCTCCAAGGCCATAAAACAAAACTAGGATTTTATTAACAAGTGAAAAATCCATTAGTAGAAAGAAGTATTTGCTGGTAAAGCACATATAATGAATGCATCAAGCATGAGTTTAAGCTAGGTGTAAGTGATAATTTATCCCTTCTCCTTGAATTTAGTGATATTCTTCATGTTTGGGGGTTTCTGTTGGATTTGCAAGTCCTTAGAGTGACACCAATTAAACAAACGCTTTGGGTCTTGAATCTATGTCCTATGTTCCCTACCCATACATAAAATTTTGACCCACGGTTGCTCCTCCCAACTACTAAACGTGAAATGGTATCCTTAGTAGCCTTTCCTAGGTTCCTCCCAAGGTCACTACAAGTGGGACGCATTTTTCGTACATGAGGCAGATGCATAATCATCCGCCTCCACTCCCTTCGAAGGGTGTGCATATTCATAAGGGTACTTTCACCTTGGGTGTTTGGTGATGTGAGAAGTTACCACAACTATATCCTTCACACCTTCTTTGATTGGTATTGGGTTCCTTTAACCCCAAAGTTAAATTTTGGAAGGCCCTTATTTGGCTCTTCACTGTAGTGGGATTCTTGGAAGTAATTACCTTGTGATTCCACTCTTTGGGAGAGTAAGTTTGTTTGTTGGTATCCTTAGATTCTCATTGGGGTGTGCTCTTTGTTATTTGTGACTAGTTTGGCCATAGGTTGAGTCGCCTGCTATTCTATCAATCACCGTGTCTGATCAGCCTAGTTACTGTTCAAGGTGATTGCGTGGGGACTCTCCTAAGTTTGAGGGTTCTCCAACTAGACTTAGGAGAACTCATCCTTCAAACAATCATGAAACAACTATCGAGATAAGTACTCACCCTCATTCTTCATCACACAAACACTCTCCATTGTCGAAACATTTCAATCGACTCGAGATAGAGGCTACTGACGAGAATTGATAATCACACTTTAATCCTCCATTAACAGATCTCTATGTTCCTATATTGGTTCAAGTAGGGGGTCCTCCATTAACAGATTTATTGTGTCTCTGTATTAGATTCTTTGACTTCTAGTAGTTTCAAGATTACAGTGTCACCCATTTGAAATATTGTGAATTGTTCTAAGAAACCATGGATAGAAAGGAGGCATGCTATAGTAATTATCTACACATGTATGAAAGATTGTAATACTTCCAGTTTTGACATGGAATGCATTGAATTAGATTTATGTAAATGATGTAAATATGCTAGTATGGATTCCTAGTGACAATCTTGAGGCCAAGGCCTGACTAGTGAATGGCCAGGCATGCATAATGTAAATATTTATATATGGACTATGTTCCGGTTGGCTTATCATGCCAGTTTGAATGGTATGTAAATATTATGTCGGAAAATAATAAAATGGTCCAATATGGTTGTGGAAAGAGCACTACAGAGGCTATGATTCTACTAGAAAGGAAGAGGAAAGGGGGACTATGGGAGATTGAATCCTTTATTTCCAAATGTCATCTTCAATACTCATCCAATTGTTGTCATGTGCTTTAACTTTGATCCAATTATTTCCTTTTGATTATTAAATCCAATAATTGAATGCATGTGTGAGGTTTTGAGGAGAAATTCCTTCATGTAATTATGGAAGCATGGGATGAATACACTTCCATGACAATTGTAATGGTCCTTTATTCTATGGTCAAAAGTTATGATGATTGTCTTGTCACCATTCCCTCCTATATTTTGGAGTCATCCAGTCATTTTCTATTATCCATGCATATTTACACTACATAGACTTCTTCCTCATGTTGTTCATACCATTATAAGAATGTGTATTAACCAGAAATTCAAACTTGGAGACAGAACTGTAGATTTGAAGGGAAAAGAGATGGATGTAGGAGAGCATTGAGGTTTGGAAAGCTATGAACCCTTACACATTAATTTATACTACTTATGCATGGTTGAGAAACCATGAATTAACACTATAGTTGGTGCTCCAACAACATACAATAGGTTTAACTCCTTCTATGCACACACAGGTAAGAACCTAACAAGCTGGATCACCCGAGGGCACCATGGAATGGTGAAGTGGATGCTTGAGCCTAGAAGGTTGTTGTATGGGGGTAGGTATTGTGGGATCCAAGGCTGTGATGACTGAATGAGATTCCTTCAAAGCTCAGGATGAAGATTTGGATAAGCATTGAGTGCAGAATGAGTTGTGGGTTGAGAGATAGAAGCATTTAGGTGTTTCATTCACCCTGGTGGCCTCATAGCCCAACTTGGGGGTGGACTCTCAATATATATAGTATATGTTGGATAGAGTATCTATGGTTGGGTGGAAAATTACTCTTACACAACCAGTTGCTTGGATCTTTTTTGTTTAAATATAATTATTCTCTTTGTATTTGATGTGCAATGAATTTATTATTATGCTTGTGATATGTATGCTTGTATATGCATTATGTGTGTGTGTGGATAGAGTTATTTCCATTGTGTTTTTATTTATGCATATGCACACACATTTTAATTGTTTATGAACTTTGTATTTTGGCCATGAGGCGAAATTTAGAAGCCCATAATTCATTCATGTCCCCCTCTATTGGTCGAAATAATGGATGTGGACCTTACAGATTATTCGATGAAGGGGAAGAGACGATGGTGCAGATTATGGAAAAGATGGAAGAGTGGAGGAATATATGTGAACTAAATTATGATAGGGATATGAATAACATTCAAATACAGTTGGAGGTTAATAAGAAGCGGACAAACAAGTACAAAAAAAAGATAGTATTGATGGAACTAGGATTGGAGGAAAGCGATGACAAGATAGCTGAGTAGGAAGATGTAATTCAGGATCTTCAAGCGAAGTTTAAAAACCTACAACTGTAGCAATTTCTTGGTTTTCTTGATCTATAGCATACTTTCTCTCTGACAATATTAATTGGTTTGGTTGAGTTGCAATAGTAGGAAGGAAAATAGGATGATATAATGGAGCATAACACGGTTAGATCAACAACAACAAAACACACTCATTTGTCCTCTGCAACTGGTCAACTGAAGAATGATCATTAGGGGCATGGTACTCATTATGTTTGATCTTCTTTCTTATGTTTTGTAAGATAATCTTAATTTGGGGAATACACACACACACACATATAAACTAAATCATATCAATTACTAGAAGATGAAGAAACCGAGGCAATACTATTTGCATCATTCATCGTTGCTTCTTATCAATCCACAATATCAACAATGAGCTACATGATACCTCGAAGCATTAACTCGAGATATTTTAAGCACCGAGAAATTTGAATCTCTATTTTTTTATCCTTCTCAACACTTAATATATTTGGAACTAAGATGGATCTAAGTTGGTAACCAAGCTAGATCTATCTCAACCTCAAATTTGTCATACATCGAAAAGGATCAAACCCCTTAAAACATAAACTTTTTTACAAAGTTTTATATTATTAAAAAAGTTTACACCTCAAAAAATGTAATAACTAGTAATAGATCCAAAATTAAAATTAATATAAAATAATTACAATATCATAAACCATGCTGACTTTCTTAGAATTATCTTTCAATGTAAGTAGTTTTTCTTCAAAACATCAAATAAATTTGAAGCCACCTTTGAAATAAGATAAATAAAAGTTGTTATCACTCTCAATCTTGTTTTAAAGTTTTGAAAATAAAGATTCCCTCTTTTATGAAGGTTTCCTCTATCATGATGTACTTGGCTCCCCTAACCCTCATGGTTATATAACGTGATATTTAAATAATTTTGCTCTGATGGGAGCATGATGGCCAAAGAACATCATGTAAAACAAGTCGGAAAGAGTTTAACATCATGCAAAATGAGCCACATACCATTTATGTCATTTTATGATTATTTTGAAATTTATTATTTGTTTTCATGGTAGATAAATGAGATTTACATACAAACGATCTAATTTTTAAAAAATTATTAGAAATAAGTTTAAATACAAATCGATTATTAGAAATCAGTTTCAACTAATAAATATATAAAAATACTTAGATATTTTATAAAAACAATTCAATATTAAGTGAAAACCCGTGTTTTTGTCCTTGTGTTTTCGCTTGACAATAACGTTATTTATTTAATATATATGGAAGGAAGAGACAAAATTGATAACGAAGTTATTAATTGACGAATATATGGTGTACGAAAAGAAATAGTAACGAGGATTTATATTATAAATTTATAGTTTATTTTTTAATGTTATAAGAGTTTTATACATATTAAAGGAGTAGTTTATTTATTTTATGTTTTGGATTTTATGAGTTTTGGTTGGAATCTGGTAAATTTGTTTTTAGTAAAATCTAAATTTGAAAATGTTTAAATTGTGTTTTCGAATTTATAAATAGATTCAACATCTACCAATATTTCTATATCACCCAAATTATACAATTTTCATAACTAATATATATGATTCTAATCTTTTTTAAAAATTTCCAATCAATTTTTTAATAAAATAAAACCAAAAATATATTAAAATTTTTGAAAATTTAAAATATTTAAACTATACCTATATCAAAATCAAATGGATTTTCATTTATCATTGACTAATAAATAAGGGTTTATTAATTATAAAGTTGGGAATGAATAAGTACAACCCGACATGATTTCGACACCAAAGATTTCAATAGTATAAAATCTTCGCGCCGAAAAGGAAAAGTAATGGTATATCGTAAATAAAATATTTACTTTTCATAACTTAAAATAATATTTTAAATGGCGTAATTGTCAAGTTTTAACATTTTAAATGGCGTAATTATCAAAGGAACGGTGCAACGGCATAGGCTCCGTGCAATATAAATTAAAGGTAGCAAACTTTTTTAAAACCATGTTGAGTATTTTATGGTGGGAAGTTGTTTTTTCCAAGCATGAAAGAGCCTTCCATTGGTCATGGAATCATTAGTTTTTACACTTGTTCATGGAAGGCATCACCAACGGGTTCTTTGATTATATCAGCCGTTGCTTTATAAATTATATTTATGGATATGATGTAAACTCATGTTCAAACGCACTTCATAAATACATTTTTTTTGATAAAACTAAGCCACTTTAAAGTATAGTTAGTAAGTGTCTTAAAAGAGGTAAATGAATGTCGAAAGGAAAAGAGTACAAGGAAGGAAAAACAATTTGTCAAGCTTTTAGGCAACAAGTTACATTGTTATCATCAAAACATAAAACACATTCACGATTGAAGTATGAATGTTTTGACAAATTCACTGAATGAAATAAAGTAAATACTCAAGCTCGGTAGATATTTCTAATCCTAGCTCATAAGTATCTTTTTCTCTCAATACATGTTTATACCCTAAGAAGGTTAGCATGTGGTCTAACAATAGTAAATATGCACATATGGCAAGTTGGATATATACTAGGATACATACAGATACATGTGTCAAATGTATCAACATGTTACAAGAAGATACTAAATTGATCTATGTTTCATGTCCCTTAGACATTTCTTTCTGTCTCTTGTTCATGTCCCGGAGTAAAGTATATGTCCAGCTGTTGCATATTTCAATAGTACATATAGGCACTAAAGAGAGTAGGATCCACAACTTCCACTATACTTGGAAAGAGTCCTTAATTTAAAGGGTTTGTTAATCACAGGACTTAGTTGTCAAGGACTAAAGCAACTTTTTTCCTCTTCATTTCAATTGAAACATCAAAACATGGATCTCTAATTCTATTATTTATAGTTTTTCATTTAAACAAAGGCAATACTTCAAGTGTTGCTATTCAGAGACGAATCCTATATGTGTGGTGAGATTCCTCATTACAAACATAGTAGCATTCAAAGCTTCCACTATACTTGGAAAGAGTCCTTGATATCCAAATATCCTTTTAAGAATATCAATTTCTCCATCTAGCAATATCCTCTAAGATTTTGTTATACACAAAACTTAGTTGGGATGGATTGAAGCAACACTTTTCCTCTTCATTTCCTCAGTTGGAACATGTTTCACATGTATCACTAATTCTTCTAATTACAAATTCTTCAATTGAACAAAGCAAATACTTCCAATCCTACTACTCACCGATGATGTATGCGTGGTGAGAGTCCATGTTGAATAGATAGTCTTAGGTACTACAAAACTACCCCTTGTCACTACAACTTTGGGTTTTGAAGATTGTTGACTCAAATCTCTATCTAAATTAAGAATTGAATTCATAGGATTATTAATTTCACAAACTGTCACAACTAATTTTATATATTTTTTCCCATGCACATTTCAAAGGTGGGGTGGAGGTAAGGCATGTTAGGTTCACAACATGCCAAACATATGCATCATTACAAATCTCATGCCAGATGATATGTCCCAAAGCTTTCTACATTGTGAACTCCACATATTATGAGAAACTAAACACTTTGAAATATAGAAACTACATGGAGAGCGGAAAGGAATTGAATCTAGGTATTTGCAATGAAAATGGTTAACATAATCTACAAGCAAAATACTTCTACAGGGGATGAACCAATTTGGATTAGTAAATACGCCATTTTCCAACTATGTCTAGACATTGTTATAAAATCTATCCTTATCCTCTTGGCACATTCCTTTGAGCCCAAGCATCACTTCCTAAAGATAAATTTGTCTTTTGATTAATCTCCTAGCTAAATTATGTCTTCAACATTTTGTATTTGTATACATCCACCCAAAGAGTGTTGACTAAGAAATTATATCAATGACCAAGTCCCAATCAATACAATGTATGACAAGCTTGCATTGGTAATCTCTTAAGAAGTTGGACACTAGGTAGACTAGTTTCATTTGTAAAACTCCCAAATTGGCCAAAAATGTGTCTGCATCTCTATCAATATCTATATTTTCTATCTCCTTATCTATCTATCTACAATGTACACACATGATTGATATCTATGCCCCATTTAAGCCATTTGAATAGGATTCCTTGATAGGCAAAACTTATATGTGAGTTTTGAGTAAATGTTATTTCTTGGTTTGACAAATTAGTTACCCAACACATTGTTACTAAATATACCTTTACCATAAAAATCTACAGGTCATATTTAGCCCTTGTCCTTTCCATTCAATATACTCCAAATTTATACATGTCCTTTTACAGGTGAGTTGAGTTGAGTTATAATAATTATATTATGTTGAATGTAGGAAGTTAAGCAAAGCCTTCCCTCGGGTTGTTAAGTTAAATTCAATCTTACTACAAAATATTGATCAATTACAAACATATTGTTTAATATCAAACGGTGTGTCAATCCACCCAGAGTCACTACTATATGGATAAGTGTCTCGGTTTCATCACGTTGTTTATATCTGGTTGCAAGTTTAAACATGATTTCTATCCAACATGCGGTTTCTATCCACTTTACAAATTCTCTTTGAATCCTCCTTTGTCAAGCATTCATGGATGTTTAAAAAAGAAGGAAATGACCTCTGATTTGGAGAATGAATGGAGATTAGCTAACGAGGAGCTACAAAATGCACCAATGGCATATATCAATAGCTCAGGGCAAGGATCAAAAGGCCGTAGGAGGATATCTTTCTCTGAACCATTGGAGGCACCAAAATAAGATAATGAAGCAGATCGATTTGTAGAAGTACACATGGATATGGAAGGGATAAAAAAAATTGCATCAGAAGGTTGACCCATTATCACAGAGATATGAGGGAGACAATCTTAACCCAATATCTATTGCAAAGAATGACATATTGAAGGAAGAAGTAACAGAGGTCCAAATGGTCACAAGGGTGTTGAGCCGAGTAATAGGTCTTCCACTGGCCTCACTCACAAAGGTATGCGAAAATGTGTTTCTTTGCATTTATTCAAATTTATGAGGAGCTAATCAAATGCTAAGACTTTCACAACCTTTTGCTTTGTTTATAAGCCTCTATTGTGGGTTTTGCAATATATTCTTTCAAGTTTATTTTTGCCTCTATTGTCACTAGGAAGTTTGATGAAGAACATGTATTGAGTAGAATGAGGTATGGAGTTGTGTTCAAGGCTTGTTTTGAAGATAAGGAGATTGTTCGAGGGGAAAATATTAGAAGAGAGTGATTTTAAAAAGAGGTAGAATATCATGAAAGAGTTAAGCCCCCAAAAAATGACTACATTTAGGGGGTATTATTCCAATGGTGATTTAACATTGTTGGTGTATGATAACATGCATAATGGAAACTTGGTTACTCTCCTACAAGAGGCCACACAACACGATGGATACATCCTAAATTGGCCTATGAGGAACCTCATTACACTTGGGATTGATTGCATCCTTCATTCTTTCATAGCCAGTATATGCTCCAATTGTTCATGGAGATTTGAAGCCCAAAAAAATGTGCAGTTTCATGCAATTTTTGAGGCTCGTATCTCAGGTTTTGGCTTGGATAAGTTGGAAACCAATTTTGTGAATGCATACTCCTCTAATATTGTTGGGTATTTTGGGTATGCTTATCCTGAGGATAAGTTGAGGGAACATGCGACACAAGAGGGTGACGTGAGAAACAACACAATGTGAACACATTTTAAGCACAAAGAAACTGCATATTCCTTTCTACATTAATCTATATAAAATCTAAACTTAAAATGTTGAGGGAACATGCGACACAAGAGGGTGACGTGAGAAACAACACAATGTGAACACATTTTAAGCACAAAGAAACTACATATTCCTTTCTACATTAATCTATATAAAATCTAAACTTAAAATGCCACAATGGAGTGTACTAGATTATAGAGTACTTTTAGCCATGATAACATTATGAATTTTGAAGAGAATAGATTTTGATGTATTAAAACATTGCCAACGTTTTTTTGACTCGGGATACTATATTTTTAATATGGTTTGATTGTTGAAAACAAGGTCGGTTTACTAGAAGATTAACTTTGTCTAAACCAATCCTCTGAATGGGATTCAAAAACTAAATAACTACCTCATTTAATGTATATATGATTTTTTATGGCCACTGATATGGCTTGAAGCTTAAAAATATAAAAATAATGGCAAAAAACTTTAAACTTGGATTGGCAAGTAACATCGCCATAGTAGTGTAACATACCCATTTTCTAAGTTCAACAATTGTAGGAATGGGGGTAACAATTTTCCTTGACATCAACAATCAAGAGTGTTAGTCACAACACATATGTACTTGAATATAAGTCATAAGTAGCATTGCATATAAACACATGTTCATTCACTACTTTTCTCAAAAGACTTATACATTAAGCATGATTAGCCATTCTTGCATAAAGATTACCTTTTAAGCCAACATGTGGCTCAGTCCCTTCTAACAATTCGTACATAACAAATACAGAAGTGTAAACCCCTTTTTATGTGGGGTCTTAGTTCCAATACCCGAGTAATCCTCATGTTTATTATATAACCAAACACTCAAATCATTATTTGAAATGTGAACTTATGTAATAGACATTCTTTAGTGAAACCACTTACCATTTTATATCACATTTATCAAGTAGATTAAAACACATATAGTACACATAAGAAAGAGACCAGTATATGTGGTTCATCCAAATCTATGGGCTACGTCCACCAAAGAATGTCATAATTATTATTTACCAAAAATAGAAGAGATACATTATGCATCACAGTTTACTTTCCACTTTCTAAAGTCTCTCTCATAGAGACCACTTTCCCAAACATTCAACCATCTATCTCAGAGGCATTATAGGGATTCTCTCCCAGGCTGATCACAACCATTTCAATATAATATGTGAAAAGAGATACCATTCCTTCCCAAAGGGTTCTATGGAATAAATATAACATAATACAAGACATATGTCGAAGGTTTTCCCTACCCGAACTAGCATATATTTATATACACCAATGATTACATTTTATATGCAAAGGGTTTACCATACCCCAACCTGCATCTACATACTCTTATAAGAAGCATTAACACAACACATAACATGGTTATAAGATCCAGTATATAGATATATATCATGTGAATGCAAGGTGTACAGGGATGGTCAAGACAAGTATTATAATATAATATGAAACATAAATAATAAGGAGATCTATCCATCCCCAATCTCTGCGATGCTATTCAAGACAAGTATTACATATAATATGTTGAGATATTGTAACTTCAAAGAATATTATATTTGTACTTTATTATTCCGGAGATGTTTCATTCCTCCATGAAGATCTTATTGTATATCCGGAGATGTTTATTCCTCCGTCGGAATGTGGTAACTCGGGTTATTAGACTTCCCTAGTGGGGGTCGGCCCTGTATGTGTTATGTGGGTCAAAGGGTTATTAGAACACCCTAGAGGGGTCGGCCCAGTCAGTTGTAGTGGGGTATTTAACCCATTGGTTAAATACGAGCCTACATGTACTTGTGTAAAAGATATGTCAGAGTAGTGTATAAATAGAGGAGGTGTGTTCCTCATTTGATACACACACTCACTTGAGAGAGGCGCACTTGTGGAGGAGAGGTCTGCTATGGTGGAGGAGGAGATCATGTCTTTGGTTTGCATCTTTGTATATTGATGGTCATCTATATTGAGGAAGCTTTGCTGGGTTTTCTACCCCATGAGGGTTTCCCAGGATAAGTCTGTGTCTCTTGTGTTTATGCTATGCTTGTTGTTTCTTCAGTGATCCTGTATATGCTATTATTGTGAAATGGAATGTAATGCTGCTATTTTCTGTCTTAGCATATGGAATATTAACATGGTATCAGAGCTAACCTGAAGGAAGGCAAGGTATGGCACTTACGACACTTGCTTCACTTGTGACAATTTGAAGGTTAGGGTTTTACATAGCAAAAACCAGTCATCGTGGAACTTTCGCTATAAATCCATTTTGGCGAAGGTTCAGGATCTGAAACCTTTACAGGTAGTAGATAACATCTCCAGGTATCTTGTGTCCTAAGGGAACCCTTAGATTCGTTGTACTTTGTAAGTTATGATCTGTACAAGTTAGGGTTTCTGCCTCTTCCAAATCTCAGTCAAAATCAGGTGACCTAGGAAAAAAGGTCATAACTTGGGATAGGAAGCTCCAAATGAAATTTTGTAAAAAGTGACAGGTAGTACACAGAACGTACTATCTCAGGAAATGTTTTCAGAGGCCGAAGTTGAACCAGTGACACAGGGCACACCGTACAAGTTAGCTCTCCTATTTTATCCCATAAACAGGTCACGTTGCGACACTTGGCATAAATCTCTCTCAGAGAGTCCAACTGAGGTCAGACCTATCTGTAAGACCCCAACTAGGGTCTCCGTTAACATTAATTTACAGTCAGATAATTCGATTCTGTTCAAGATTTCTGTTTTGAATTTCTAGCTTATGTCTATTTCTACGCATGTAAATTACATCAAATTTACATTTAAATTTTAACATTTACTTCTCATGTGGAGGTGAAATAACGTATAACATATAACCGAAAATAATAATTTGATAGAGTAGAAATGAATAATTTACCTGCTGGAAAATACCTGTAGGTAGCTTGCAGATTCCCTTTGTTGCTGTCCCTGTTTGCCGTTTCTCCTTGCCTTTTTCCCTGCAGTCAAAAGCCCTCCCCACAGTTCTGAAACTCAACCAGCCAAACCAGTTTTGCCACCCTGCCAACTGGCGAGGTCTCGCCGACCACCCAGCTCCAAAGGTACCCCTTTGGACCCCCGAGCCCAAAACCGAGTACAAGCCAACCCGTTATATCCCTTTAGAAAAAAACCTCCAGCAAAAACCCCCTTTCAGCTCCTTTCAGCTCTGCTCTAAAATTTCTGTCTCTGCTCTCCCAAAACTTCCTCCCAAAATAACTAAGGTAGAAAAAGGATCCTCTTCTCCTTCCCCCTTTCACCATCTTATACCAAATTTGCCGACTCTTCCCATTACTACCCTTATCCCTAAATTAAATTTCCTCCAACCCATTCAGCCCTCAACTTGGACTTGGACTTTTTAAATATTAAATTAATATTAAAAGTGTTGGTTGGGTCACTTCTCAACCGTAACCTTTAATTCAATTAAATTTAATCATTTATTTAATATAACAATTTTAAACATATCCTTATTCATATTTCAACATTTGACCATTTAATTAATAAATAATAAATGTTATATACATATTATATAGTTTAAACTTGCCTGCTTCCCCATTTAATTTAATTAACAGTAATTATCAAACCATTAATTACAATTACCTAATCATTTAATTAATGGTTTCTAATATTTTTAATATGTAAATTCTCTTTAATTATAAATTCACTAATTCAATTTATTAATTACCAATAATAATCCCGTTTTCTAATTAATCTTAAGCATGATCCTTATAAAACTAATGGTTTATAACTTAATTCTTATCCATACTTCTTAATTAATTATCTAACCTTGCAATTAATATTTAATTATCAAATTAATACTACTAAATTTTACATTACAATAATCATTTAACCATTTTAACCCTTAGTTTTTACTAAACATCTCATTAGCATTCGATTAATCATTACTAACTAGGTTGCATTATTTTACTACATAATTTAACCGTAACTTGTTTATTACTCAGCAATAATTAATCATTAATGTACAATAATTAACATTAATCAACATTAATAACCTTAATTGACAGTAATTAACATTAATCTACATTGTTAGCCTTAATCATCATTACTAACTTTAATCGACATTATTAACATTGATCAACAATAGTTAATTATGAAACGACAATAATTAACATCATTATTCAACAATATTTTACACAATTTATAAATATGTAGGCGAGTTATGTAAGCGTAGCTACTGCTTACATACCTCGCGTAAGTACACTAACAATAATAATTCACGCACACCGATCATAATCACGAAACTTTATTATTTACTGACACATGTTTTAACATAGTTTGCAAGGTACAATCCTTTAACTAACTGAAGTCTTATTAGTTACGACAATTCATACATTTCTGAGTTACGACACATACTCAAACAAGGGTTTTACATACCTACAGTTAGATCTTGTTTTCACCCCTACTTCACACTACACCTATCTACCTACATCATTACTAACTTCCACATCCTATCCTGTCCTCTGCTGGACTACCCTGGAATGTCAAGTCATGACCGGTTCCAGCTAGAACCCGTAAGCGGAAGTGTCGACTACATCGACCAGCTTCCCCAGCAGGCAACCACCAGTCATCATCACACACCTTGGGGAGCGCGCCGTAGCACAGCCCTCCCATGACTCTGGGTTTCGGGGATAAACGGTGGGTAAAGCCTCCACCCCCCTAATGGAACAAGGGATTATGTCTACTCGACATAACAATAGCGTTGCACTTGTACTCGGTCTGTCATCGTATAACCGATCTGGGCGGTTGAGTTTCCTGAAACCCTACCCCACCCATGTCATAACATACATCGTAATAAACAGCATAATAACCATACGAAAGTAAATAGTGCATCACTCGCATACCATTTTATCTTTCGAAGTCCGTGTCCCCGAGGCCCTCCCACCTCGTAGGATCCAGCTATCACTTAGCCGTTTCAACCTGTAAGTCAGTCCTCGACATACAATATAGAATATCGCGCATAAATCCTCGATATGTACACACATATATTTCATCATAACATAACGATAATAAACTCATTCATTCGCCATGCACCTGGCATAACATTCATTGATTTCAACATATAACTGTAACGGTATCCACGTACCCATCATTTAATAAATTTCCATATATTTGACATAATTAACACATGATACATATCTAAACATGACTATCGATCTTAACACTATCATCATACACACACATATATATATATCGGCAAAATAATAGAACCATGTCCACAGTGTCGTCAACTGACGAGGTCTCACAGTCAAACAAATACAACATATAATAGTAGTTCAGGTAGAAATGTCAAAACGGGGTGTTACACTATCAAGATGGAAATATAATAGAGTGATCTATCTCAGGAAAAGTTTTCAGAGGCCGAAGTTCAAACAGTGACACGTGGCACACCGTACAAGTTCGCTCTCCTGTATTATCCCAAAACAGGTTACGTTGCGACATTTAGCATAACTCTCTCTCAGAAAATCCAATAGAGGTCAGACCTGTCAGGATGGAAAGATGACAGGTCAGGCTACTGCAGAAAAAAATTTCAGACCCTGTGGAGCGAAAATTTCAGAGTTATAGTAGAAACAATCAGGTACATATTTCTGTCAAAACATAATTATTTTTGGAGCACCTTTATTCATGGCTTCTGGAATTTAGGGTTTCGAAGAAAGTTAGAATTTTTGGAATCGGAATCTACGGCTGAATGCTACTCAGGAAAATCGAAATTTAGAGACCAAGATCGAATTTTTTGGTTGGGTAGAAGAACGGGCTTGATTAAACCCTAGCTCAGGATTTTGATCGGAAAGATGGAAAATTAGGGCTTCAGCAAAAGTTGGAATTTTTGAAGTCTGTAACCACAGCTGGAAGCTCCTCAGAAAAATAAGAGTTTAGAGCCTTGGATCAAACCTTTTGATTGAACAGAAGGGTGGGCTTCATCAAACCCTAGTTCGGGATCCTGTCAAGAAGATCCAGAAGTTTCAAAGGCAATTTTGAGGGGTCAAATTTTGGAAATTTCAAAATTGAAGTATGCTAGTTTGATCAGCTCAGCAAGACACATCCTTCCATTCATTCAGAAGTGTGAAAGTCAAAGATTGAATTTTTAGGGTTTCTCTAGCAAACCCTAATCAAGCTCCAGATCAAGTTTTAGGGGGAGTTGAGGCTAAGGCCTTACATAAGAAGACTACAAGAAGTCTCGACAGGTATGACTCAAGGAGGTTCAGGTATGTCTTGAAATCTGATTCCTGATTAAATTCATAATGTGTTTGTCTTCATATTATTTGTTAGTACAATCTTGATTAATTTTAGACTTATCTTATCACCCTAGTAATAGTATGAATGCATGTGAATGATCGAAGACATTCATTGATTAGGGCTATATGATTGTACTAATGCATTATGGTGTTGTGTGAGGTTGATGTTGTCTGCTAACAAGATTCAGGTACATCACGAAAGACAAATCAAGTTCCACAAGAAGACAAAGACTCATCCATAACTTTGTTCTACTTACGAGGTATGTATGACTTTGATATATTATGCTTAACCTATGAGACATGCAGGTTCTAGCTCAAGATCTCTAAATCATTGAAGAGATTGTTTAGGTATGTTGTACATAACTAAGCAGGGATACTAATCCAGGTATGTTTTCCTATGTCATGTTAGAATCTTACCTTGTGTTAGGATCCCTTATATAAGTATACTTGGTATGATTGGTTATGCTTATTCATAAAGTTAGTAATCAAGGGTTTATGCATATCATGTCTCTTATCTTGGTTGATGATTTAACTAACTAGATCAAACAAGAATATGCATGAGTAAAAGAAGACTTCCCTGATACCTTGAATATTATCTATAATCATGACTATACATTTTCAAGATTATTTAGAACTATAATGTTTTGATAACATTGAGAATATACTAATGAATGTATGTTTGTGTATGAGATCATGAGAATGACACTAGTGCACACTTGAGCATGCACAGTGGTACAAAATGAAGACATATAGAAGATCAAGCGGGAGGAAACCACACAAACATAAAAGATAAGTATTTGAGTTGTTATTAGAAATAGTAAATGATATTGCTTGTATGCATATTTGTATTCCTAGAATATATCATGCTACTAATATGCATATGATTGGTAAGTTGGACAAACATTCCATTGTTGCTTGTCTAGAATGAAACCTCTTTGCTGACATGCTGAGAGCTGTGCACACTCTCGATAGTATGTTCTGGTAGAGATGGAAGGCATCTAGATAGCCACTGTATGCATACAGGATATGGGAAAGTGTTGTGCCAAAGTATTGGTCAAAATAGTTGCATAACTATGTAAATGATAGCTATATGCATAATAGGTTATCATGTCAATATGATTTAATGATTATGAAGTATTACTAATCATGTACTTAATTTTGATTTGTAGGAAAGATCATGATGAATGATGAACACTGAACAAGCGATGGATGTTCAACAAAAGATTTACAAATCAAACACACTATAGAAGGCTTGTGGCTAGAAGAGAATCATGATGACATGTTTTGCTCCAAGTGGCTAGATAAGACCATTCTCTTAATGGTGTAATTAAAGAAGAAGTGTGAATCAGGTTCTGTATGGGTACCCAGGATTGGTAGTCAATTGATGAGCTTAATGATCATCATGGGTGATGTGGATATCAACCTTTGCTATAAGGTTGAATATGGCTTCTATACACATATGACATGGATGCAAGAAGGAACTCACCACAGAGTTCGAATGATTTTGAGGCTCATATTAGTAGACCCATCTGACGAGAGATGGCACAGATATATATGTAGAAGATCACTCAATGCAGAGTGTGGATAATGGACAATTGACAGCTTCATGACAAAGCTTGGGATTTACCAGAAGTAAAGCTGATCCTAACTTTTAACTTAAGGTTGTGGATGATGAACCTATCATACCATTATTGTATGACGATGATCTCTTTCTGACAAGGAATGAGAAACAGATCATGAAAATGGCTGCAGAAATGAAAATGAAAGATCTCGGATTAATGCACTACTTCTTAGGTCTATAAGTATGGCAAGATCCAAAAGGAATCTTTTAAATCAAGGTAAGTATGCTGTGAAGTTTCTAAAAAGATTTGATATGTTGGAGTATAAAGCCATGGCCACTCCCATGGACTCCAACTTGAAGTTATTAGTTAATGACTCATCGGATTTAGTGGACCTAACCCTATATAGACAAATCATTGGGTCATTGATGTACTTAACAAATACTAAGCCAGATATATGCTTTGCTGCAAATACCCTAAGTCAGTATCTAGTAGAACCTAGAAAGGTTCACTTAATAGCTACAAAGCATGTAGTGAGGTACCTAAAAGGTACATTAGATTTTGGTCTATATTATCTTGGAGGTCATGAACTTAGTTTACATGGTTACTCAGATTCTGATTGGGCAGGAAGTGCCTCAGACAGAAAGAGTACATCAGGTGGATGTTATAGTCTTGAATCTGCCATGATCTCATGGTTTAGCAAGAAACAATCTAGTGTGTCTCTCAGTACTGCTGAAGCAGAATATATAGCTATATGCTCTGCCAGCTATGAAGAAATGTGGATTCAGAAGCTATTATATGGAGTGTTTGACTTAGAAATGGATTCCACTGTGATTATGTGTGACATTCAAAACTGCATCAAGATAGAAAATCTTGTATTCCACGATAAGTCAAAACACATAGAGATCCGATACTTCTATATACGAGATATGGTGCAGAGAGGAGCTATCAAGCTCGAGTATATAAGCACTGAGGATCAAATTGCTGATATCTTGACTAAACCTCTATCTCGAGTAAAGTTTGAATACTTCCGATACAAGCTTGGTATAGTCCAGAAGGACCCTCCTCGAAAGGGGGAGTAGTATAGTATCTGACAACAAGTCTATCCCATCAATTTGCTGCACTTAGTTACTTAGAATTATTTAGATTTAGGAATCTTATATTTTTTCTTTTGATGATAGATGTATACGTGCTTTTGATGATAAATGTTATGCATGTTTTGATGATGAGGATACATGTTTTGTTACACATGTTTTGATGATGAGGATACATGTTTTGTTATACATGTTTTGATGATGAGGATACATGATTGACACATGTTTTAATGAAGTTCTTGGTGAACATGTGAGGGGATTGGATCATCCCTGGACTTCAATCTGAAAGAAGAGCCATAGACATATATCTTCGAGAATGAAGTTCTTGGTGAACATGTGAGGGGATTGGATCATCCCTGGACTTCAGTCCGAAAGAAGAGCCGTAGACGTATGTCTTCGAGAATGAAGTTCTTGGTGAACATGTGAGGGGATTGGATCATCCCTGGACTTCAGTCGGAAAGAAGAGCGTAGACATATGTCTTCGAGAATGAAGTTCTTGGTGAACATGTGAGGGGATTGGATCATCCCTGGACTTCAGTTCGAAAGAAGAGTCGTAGATGTATGTCTTCGAGAATGAAGTTCTTGGTGAACATGTGAGGGGATTGGATCATCCCTGTACTTCAGTTCGAAAGAAGAGCCGTAGACGTATGTCTTCGAGAATGAAGTCCTAAATGTACGGTGGAGGATTAAGTCATTCTTGGACGTGGTATCAGAGCTAACCTGAAGGAAGACAAGGTATGGCACTTACGACACTTGCTTTACTTACGACAATTTGAAGGTTAGGGTTTTACATAGCAAAAACTAGTCATCGTGGAACTTTCGCTATAAATCCATTTCTGCGAAGGTTCAGGGTCGAAAAAGTTTACAGGTCGAAGATAACATCCCCAGGTACCTTGTGTCCAAAGGGAACCCTCAGATTCGTTGTACTTTATGAGTTATGATCAGTACAAGTTAGGGTTTCTGCCTATTCCAGATCTCAGTCAAAATTAGGTGACCTTGGAAAAAAGGTCATAACTTGGGCTAGGAAGCTCCAAATGAAATTTTGTAAAAAGTGACAGGTAGTACACAGACTGTACTATCTCAAGAAACATTTTCAGAGGCTGAAGGTGAACTAGTGACACGTGGAACGCCGTACAAGTTCGCTCTCCTGTTTTATCCCATAAACAAGTCACGTTGCGAAACTTGGAATAAATCTCTCTCAGAGAGTCCAATTGAGGTCAGACCTATCAAGATGGAAATATAACAGGGCGAGATATCTCAGAAAAAGTTTTCAGAGGCCGAAGTTCAAACAGTGACACGTGGCACGCCGTACAAGTTCGCTCTCCGGTTTTATCCCATAAACAGGTCACGTTGCGACACTTGGCATAACTCTCTCTCAGAAAATCCAATTGAGGTTAGATCTGTCAGGATGGAAAGATGACAGGTCAGGATACTGCAGAAAAATTTTTCAGACCCTGTGGAGCAAAAATTTCATAGTTATAGCAGAAGCAATCAGGTGCATATTTCTGTCAAAACAAAATTATTTTTAGCACCTTTATTCATGGCTTCCGGAATTTAGGGTTTCGGAGAAAGTTGGAATTTTTTGAAGTCTGTAACCACGGCTGGAAGCTCCTCAGAAAAATAAGAGTTTAGAGCCTTGGATCGAACCTTTTGATTGGACAGAAGGGTGGGCTTCATCAAACCCTAGTTCGGGTTCCTGTCCAGAAGATCCAGAAGTTTCGAAGGCAATTTTGAGGGGTCAAATTTTGGAGATTTCAAAATTGAAGAATTCTAGGTTGATCAGCTCAGCAAGACACATTCTTCCATCCATTCAGAAGTATGAAAGTCAAAGATTGAATTTTTAGGGTTTCTCTAGCAAACCCTAATCAAGCTCCAGATCAAGTTTCAGGGGGAGTTGAGGCTAAGGCCTTACATAAGAAGACTACAAAAAGTCTCGACAGGTATGACTTAAGGAGGTTCAGGTATGCCTTGAAATATGATTCTTGATTAAGTTCATAATGTGTTTGTCTTCATGTTATTTATTAGTACAATCTTGATTAATGTTATTAATTGTCTTATCACCCTAGTAACAATATGAATGCATGTGAATGATCGAAGACATTCATTGATTAAAGCTATATGATTGTACTTATGCATTATGGTGTTGTGTGAGGTTGATGTTGTCTGCTAACAAGACACAGGTACATTACAAAAGACAAATAAAGTTCCATGACCATGAAAACACGAAGACAAAGACTCATGAGGTATGTTGTACATAACTAAGCAGGTATACTAATCCAAGTATGTTTTCCTATGTCATGTTAGAATCTTACCTTGTGTAAGTATACTTGGTATGATTGCTTAGTAATCAAGGGTTTATGCATATTATGTCTCTTATCTTGGTTGATGATTTAACTAACTGGATCAAAAAAGAATACGCATGAGTAAAAGAAGACTTCCTTGAAACCCTGAATACTAATGATCATGACTGTACATATTCAAGATTATTTAGAATTAGAATGTTTTGATAATATTGAGAATATACTAATGAATGTATGTTTGTGTATGAGATCATGAGGATGACACTAGTGTACACTTGAGCATGCACAATGGTACAGAATGAATAGAAGTTCAGAAGACATACAGAAGATCAAGCAGGAGGCAACCACACAAACATAAAAGATAAGTATTTGAGTTATTATTAGAAATAGTAAATGATATTGCTTGTATGCATATTTGTATTCCTAGAATATATCATGCTGAGTGTAAACATTCATAAAGCATTGAACAGTATACTACTAATATGCATATGATTGGTAAGTTGGACAAACATTCCATTGTTGCTTGTCTAGAATGAAACCTCTTTGCTGACATGCTGAGAGCTGTGCACACTCTCGATAGTATGTTCTGGTAGAGATGGAAGGCATCTAGATAGCCATTGTATGCATACAGGATATGGGAAAGTGTTGTGCCAAAGTATTGGTCAAAATAGTTGCATAACTATGTAAATGATATTTGTATGCATAATAGGTTATCATGTCAATATGATTTGATGATTATGAAGTATTACTAATCATGTACTTAATTTTGATTTGTAGGAAAGATCATGATGAATGATGAACTCTGAACAAGCGATGGATGTTCAACAAAAGATTTACAAATCAAACACAATATAGAAAGCTTGTGGTTAAGAGATTCTCTTAGAAAGAGGAAGAGAATCATGATGAGATGTTTTTCTCCAAGGGACTAGATAAGACCATTCTCTTAATAATGTAATCAGGTTCTGTATGGGTTCCCAGGATCGGTAGTCAATTGATGAGCTTAATGATCATCATGGGTGATGTGGTTCTCAACCTTTGCTACAAGGTTGAATATGGGTTCTATACACATATGACATGGATGCAAGAAGGAACTCACCACAGAGTTCGAATGATTTTGAGGCTCATATTAGTAGACCCATCTAACGAGAGATGGCACAGATAGATATGCAGAAGATCACTCAATGCTGAGTGTGAATAATGGACAATTGACAGCTTCATGACAAAGCTTGGGCTTTACTAGAAGTAAAGTTGTTCCTAACCTTTACCTTAAGGTTGTGGATGATGAACCTATCATACCATTATTATATGACGATGATCTCTTTCTGACAAGGAATGAGAAACAGGTCATGAAAATGGCTGCAAAAATGAAAATGAAAGATCTCGGATTAATGCACTACTTCTTAGGTCTAGAAGTATGGCAAGATCCAAAAGGAATCTTTTAATTCAAGGTAAGTATGCTGTGAAGTTTCTAAAAAGATTTGATATGTTGTAGTATAAAGCCATGGCCACTCCCATGGACTCCAACTTGAAGTTATTAGTTAATGACTCATCGTATTTAGTGGACCTAACCCTATATAGAAAAATCATTGGGTCATTGATGTATTTAACAAATACTAGGCCAGATATATGCTTTGCTGCAAATACCCTAAGTCAGTATCTAGTAGAACCTAGAAAGGTTCACTTAATAACTACAAAGCATGTAGTGAGGTACCTAAAAGGTACATTAGATTTTGGTCTATATTATCTTGGAGGTCATGAACTCCGTTTACATGGTTACTCAGATTCTGATTGGGCAGGAAGTGCCTCAGACAGAAAGAGTACATCAGGTGGATGTTATAGTGTTGAATCTGCCATCATCTCATGGTTCAGCAAGGAACAATCTAGTGTGGCTCTCAGTACTGCTGAAGCAGAATATATATATAGCTGTCTGCTCTGCCAGCTGTGAAGCAGTGTGGCTTCAGAAGCTATTATATGGAGTGTTTGAATTAGAAATGAATTCCACTATGATTATGTGTGACATTCAAAACTGCATCAAGATAGAAAATATTGTATTCCATGATAAGTCAAAAACACATAGAGATCCGATACTTCTATATACGAGATATGGTGCAGAGAGGATCTATCAAGCTCGAGTATATAAGCACTGAGGATCAGATTGCTAATATCTTGACTAAACCTCTGTCTCGAGTAAAGTTTGAATACTTCCGAGACAAGCTTGGTATAGTCCAGAAGGACCCTCCTCGAAAGGGGGAGTAGCATAGTATCTGATAACAAGTCTGTCTCATCAATGATGAGGTTACCTATTTACTGCACCTAGTTACTTAGAATTATTTAGATTTAGGAATATTATATTTTTTCTTTTGATGATAGATGTATACATGCTTTTGATGATAGATGTTATGCATGTTTTGATGATGAGGATACATGTTTTGTTATACATGTTTTGATGAAGTTCTTGGTAAACATGTGAGGGGATTGGATCATCCCTGGACTTCAGTCCGAAATAAGAGCCGTAGACATATGTCTTCGAGAATGAAGTCCTTGGTGGACTTGAGGGGATTGGATCATCCCTGGACTTCAGTCCTAAAGAGAGCCGTAGACGTATGTCTTCGAGAATGAAGTCCTTGGTGGACTTGAGGGGATTGGATCATTCTTGGACTTCATTCCTAAGGAGAGCCGTAGATGTATGTCTTCGAGAATGAAGTCCTTGGTGGACTTGAGGGGATTGGATCATCCCTGGACTCAGTCCTAAAGAGAGCCGTAGACGTATGTCTTCGAGAATGAAGTCCTTGGTGGACTTGAGGGGATTGGATCATCCCTGGACTTCAGTCCTAAAGAGAGCCGTAGACGTATTTCTTCGAGAATGAATTCCTTGGTGGAATTGAGGGGATTGGATCATCCCTGGACTTCGGTCCGAAAGAAGAGCCGTAGAAATATGTCTTCGAGAATGAAGTTCTTGGTGAACATGTGAGGGGATTGGATCATCCCTGGACTTCAGTCCGAAAGAAGAGCCGTAGACGTATGTCTTTGAGAATGAAGTTCTTGGTGAACATGTGAGGGAATTGGATCATCCCTGGACTTCAGTCCGAAAGAAGAGCCATAGACATATGTCTTCGAGAATGAAGTCCTTGGTGGACTTGAGGGGATTGGATCATCCCTGGACTTCAGTCCTAAAGAGAGCCGTAGACGTATGTCTTCGAGAATGAAGTCCTTAGTGGACTTGAGGGGATTGGATCATCCCTGGACTTCAGTCCTAAAGAGAGCCGTAGACATGATGTCTCCGAGAACAAAATCCTGAATGAACAGGTAAGGGGATTGGATTGTCCTCGGACTTTGGTCCTGTGAATTGAACCGTAGACATGAGGTCTCCGAGAAATGAATAGGACTGGATTGTCCCTGAGCTTCGGTTCAAAAGGTACATGATAGGACTGGATCGTCCCTGAGCTTCGGTTCAAAAGGTACATGATAGGACTGGATCGTCCCTGGACCTCGGTTCAAAATGTACATGACAAATCCTAGAATTGTTCTAGGTTACATCCAGCATGAAACAGGGATGGCTCTATAGATATGATACATCCAACATGAAACAGTGCTGGCTCTGTAGATGTGATACATCCAGCATGAAACAGGGCTGGCTCTGTAGATGTGATACATCCAGCATGAAACAGGGCTGGCTCTGTAGATGTGATACATCCAGCATGAAACAGGGCTGGATCTGTAGATGTGATACATCCAGCATGAAACAGGGCTGGCTCTGTAGATGTGATACATCCAGCATGAAACAGGGATGGTTCTGTAGATGTGATACATCCAGCATGAAACATGGCTGGCTCTGTAGATATGATACATCCAGCATGAAACAAGGTTGGCTCTGTAGATGTGATACATCCAGCATGAAACAGGGTTGGCTCTGTAGATATGATACATCCAGCATGAAACAGGGCTGGCTCTGTAGATGTGATACATCCAGCATGAAACAGGGATGGCTCTGTAGATGTGATACATCCAGCATGAAACAGGGATGGCTCTGTAGATGTGATACATCCAGCATGAAACAGGGCTGGCTCTGTAGATGTGATACATCCAGCATGAAACAGGGCTGGCTCTGTAGATGTGATACATCCAGCATGAAACAGGGCTGGCTCTGTAGATGTGACACTTCCAGTATGAAAAAGGACTGGCTCTGTGGTGGTAAATCCTAGATCTGATCTAGGTCACATCCAGTATGAAAAAGGACTAGCACTGTGGTTGGGATTGGATCGTCCCTAGACATGAGACTTGTCTTAAAGAGATAAGGATTGATCATCCTGGAACTTGATCTGGATTGCATCATCCATGGACCTATGTCCTAAAGAGAGAAGGATTGATCATCCTGTAATATGATCGTGTGATGACGATGCTGCCGATCGTGTGATGACGATGCTGATCGTGTGATGACGATGCTGCCGATCGTGTGATGACGATGCTGCCGATCGTGTGATGACGATGTTGATCATATGATGATGATGCTGCTGATCGTGTGATGACGATGCTGATTGTATGATGACGATGTTGATCGTATGATGACGATGCTGCTGATCGTGTATGATGACGATGCTGATGATCGTGTGATGACGATGCTGATGATCGTGTGATCGTGTGATGAGGATGATGATGACAATGTTGATTATCGAGTGATATCAACTTTGATGATGTTGATGTTCCAGTAACTAGTTGAGCTACTGATGATGATGAATTGAAGAAAGCTTCCGATGATATATAGATGATGTAGTCAATGACTCCTTGCTCCTGCAGATGTTGTTATAATATCCTTCTCGTTAAGGGGGAGTGTTGAATATTGTAACTTCTAAGAATATTATATTTGTACATTATTTATTCCAGAGATGTTCCATCCCTCCGAGGTGATTCTATTATGTATCCGGAGATGTTTATTCCTCCGAGGAGTTGTGGCAACTAGGGTTATTAGACCCACCATGTGGGGGTCAGCCCAGTCAGCTATAATAGGGTATTTAACCTAATGGTTAAATATGAGCCTACATGTACTTGTGTAAAATATATGTCAGAGTAGTGTATAAATAGAGGAGGTGTGTTCCTCATTTGACACACTCACACACTTGAAAACAGGAGCACTTGTCTGGGAGATTTGCTAAGGAGGATTAGAAGGATGGAGCACATCTTGTATTTTGGTTTATCATCTTATTGAGGAAAGCTTTGCTGGGTTTTCTACCCCATGAGGGTTTCCCAGGATAAATATGTGTCTCTTGTGTTTATGCTATGCTTGTTGTTTCTTCAGTGATCCTGTATATGCTATTATTGTGAAATGGAATGTAATGCTACTATTTTCTGTCTTAGCATATTGAATTTTAACAGTGGTCCTAAATGTACGGTGGAGGATTAAGTCATCCTTGGACGTGGTCCTAAATGTACGGTGGAGGATTAAGTCATCCTTGGACGTGGCCCTAAATGTACGGTGGAGGATTAAGTCATCCTTGGACGTGGTCCTAAATGTATGGTGGAGGATTAAGTCATCCTTGGACATGGTCCTAAATGTACGGTGGAGGATTAAGTCATCCTTGGATGTAGTCCTAAATGTACGGTTGAGGATTAAGTCATCCTTGGATGTGGTCCTAAATGTACGGTAAGGATTGGATCATCCTTGGACTTTGTTCCTGTGAATTGAGCCGTAGACATGAGGTCTCCGAAAATTGATAGGACTGGATCGTCCCTGGACTTCGGTTCAAAAGGTACATGATAGGACTGGATCGTCCCTGGACTTCGGTTCAAAAGGTACATGATAGGATTGGATCATCCTCAGACTTTGGTCTTTTGAATTGAGCCGTAGACATGAGGTCTCCGAGAATTGATAGGACTGGATTGTCCCTGGACTTCGGTTCAAAAGGTACATGACAGGATTGCATCATCCATGGACATAGGTCCTAAAGAGAACAGGATTGATCGTATGATGACGATGTTGTTGTTCGTGTGATGATGATGCTGATGATCGTATGATGACTATGCTGATGATCGTGTGATGTCGATGCTGATGATCGTGTGATGACGATGCTGATGATTGAGTACTATCAACTCTGATGATGTTGATGTTCCAGTAACTGCTTGAGTTACTGATGATGTTGAGAAAGCTTCCAATGATTTATAGATGTATCATGTATGATGTTGATGACTTCTTGCTCGTGCAGATGCTGTTATAATATCCTTCTTGTTAAGGGGGAGTGTTGAGATATTGTAACTTCAAAGAATATTATATTTTTACTTTATTATTTCGGAGATGTTTCATTCCTTCGTGAAGATCTTATTGTATATCCGGAGATGTTTATTCCTCCGTCGGAATGTGGTAACTCAGGTTATTAGACTTCCCTAGTGGGGGTCGGCCCTGTATGTGTTATGTGGGTCAAAGGGTTATTAGACCACCCTAGAGGGGTCGGCCCAGTCAGTTGTAGTGGGGTATTTAACCCATTGGTTAAATACGAGCCTACGTGTACTTGTGTAAAAGATATGTCAGAGTAGTGTATAAATAGAGGAGGTGTGTTCCTCATTTGATACACACACTCACTTGAGAGAGGCGCACTTGTGGAGGAGAGGTCTGCTATGGTGGAGGAGGAGATCATGTCTTTGGTTTGCATCTTTGTATATTGCTGGTCATCTATATTGAGGAAGCTTTGCTGGGTTTTCTACCCCATGAGGGTTTCCCAGGATAAATCTGTGTCTCTTGTGCTTATGCTATGCTTGTTGTTTCTTCAGTGATCCTGTATATGCTATTATTGTGAAATGGAATGTAATGCTGCTATTTTCTGTCTTATCATATTGAATCTTAACATAATACTCAGCATGTAATATAAAAATATGAAAGAAAAATACTAAGGAGATCTATCTATCCACAATCTCTGCGCTGTTGGTCAAGATTACAAATGATACTCAACATGTAAATAAGGTGTAAAATGAGTACCCAGAAAGTACCAAACAAGGGTACCAAACGAGTACCAAATAGGAGTTCCAAACGAGTACAAAAGAGGAGTTCCAAACGAGTACCAAATAGAAGTTCCAAACGAGTACAAACATAGATAATTATACGCATGCAATTAATATAATAAGTAGATGAAATTAAGCAGAGAGTAGACTCTCCATCTCTGCGCCTTCATCCAAAAAACATCCAACATGCAAATCAATATAATATATAAAGCATGCACAGGGATCCTTTTCCCCAAACCTCTACATTACATGCAACTAAATAGCATATAATATAGTGTGTAAAACGATACCAAACGAGGGCCAGCATAGGTAACCAAGGAAGCAAAGAACTAATATATGAAAATCATACATCAATCTCCACATTTGCACATGAAATCACTAATACATGCCACAATAATCAACATATAATTAATGTGAAAAACCAGTACCAAACAGGGATCAACATAGGCAATCAAAGAAACAAAGAACTGATATATGAAAACCATACAACAATATCCACATATGCGTAGGCAACCACTGATACATGCAACAATAACCGACATATAAATAATTATATCGTATGGAATACATATAGGGGTTCTTTCTCCATCATCCACGCAGATACCAATGCTGTAATATATAAAAAGGATGAAACCTACAGGGAACACTTCCCAAACATCTACGCAGCGGAAATAACACAGGTATAAAATATATAATCATTCAACATGTTAATTAATAAAATAAACAAAGGAAAATATGCAGAGAGTAAATTCTCCATCTCTACACTTTCATCCAACAAATATACAACATCCAAGTTAATAGAATAAACAATATGCGGAGAGCACACTTCTTCATCTCTGTGCCTTCATCCAACGTGCAATTTAACATAATAAAAATATGCAAAGAGAACACTTCTTCATCTCTGCACCTTCATCTAGCATGCAAGTTAACATAATAAACAATAAAAAGCATACAATCTATGAAAATGCCAACAGGGATCTTCTCCCCACATCTGTGCAGTCATTTATCAATAAACAACATACAATCTAAGAAATTGTAAACAGGGTTCTTCTCCCCACATCTCCGCAGTCATTTATCAATAAAAAACATGCAAATAAATGAATAATGGAATATACAGGGATCTCTGCTCTTCTCAACTCAACAATGAAGCATGTGTAAAATAGGAAATATTACCAGATATATCTAGCATAAAAATAAGGTGTGAAACGAGTACCAAACTGGATTTATTCCCAAGCCATGCGCAACACCACCAAGGTAATAAATAAATAAATTATGAGAAGCCAATCTACAGGGATCCCCACGCTCAACCCCTAGACAAAATTAGACGAAAGTATAGATATATACCAAGAACTAAGGTAGAAATACAACTTGCAACCAACTCACTGAGTAACACCATCCTCCCATCGAGCTCGGTTTCATTTATAAATGCCGAACTCCCTCTCAACAAAACATACATCTGGCATAAGGCGTTTTCTAGAATGAGACAGTTGGCAGTCCACAACTGATTCCTTCAGCATAAACATTTTATATGTGAAACAACAATGTACAGGAATTCCTTTCCCCACTTAAAGAAGTCACATAATTATTAATATATAAAGCATTACCATATAGTTTATTATAACTAATAATATTTCATAATTATATATACTTACATTTATAAAATAATTACAAAACATTATTATACTCATAATATTTCATAAATATATGTATAGCTTACAATTATAAAATGTTTCTCTATTTACCATGCTATTTGTATGTATAATTACAAATAGTGTAATTAATAAGCGACAACCATTTTTTTTTGTCTTTATAATGTATTAATATTTATAAAAGAGATGGTAACTATTTATCTTTTTTACCTTATTAAACATTATTTTAATATTAAAACAAAGCCTTTCTCATAAGGCTATTGTTTTAAAATAATATCTAGGGTGAACCTAGTAATTCCTTAATAAATCTGTATCCATCTTTTAAAATACCAACCATGTAGGTATTCTTAACTATATTAGCATTATCATTTTAATACATTCAAATGTATTGTATAAATAATTACAAAGTATTAATTTAACTAATAATACTTTATCAAAGTGATTATATATATATATATATACTTCTTTTATCTCTATAAATGTATGTCTTGGGGTTTAACTAACCGAACCAAGATCGTAATAACCATCACTTAGTCTATCAAGTAATAAATAGTTTAAAGCTTACGCTAAATACTAGGTTTTGATGAAGAAAACCTTTGATGTCCTTTGTCGGGACTAGGATGTCAAATACATCCATAGGAGTTTCTTAACTTTACATAATAGCTTTTAACAAAGGTTAAATTAGCGCTAATATTTAGGTCTTAGGAGACACTTACTACCCTTCGACGATTAGGGGTAACTTCAACATCCCTCTCAAGGACTAACCGATAACCAAAAACCAACTTAGTAACCTTCGATGAACGTCACTGTTCACTTAATTGCTTGCAGCACTAAGATAACATTTGTCATCAACCCATCAAGTACAATTACATTTGCATTTACAAAATAGCAGGGGTGTAAAAGAGGGATATTACAAGCAATCTCTAGAGGGGTGGTTTCCATCTTGTTGGGGGGGAGAATAAATTACTCAAATCCGAGGAAGATAGTGAGGAGATGAAGCTTGTGATGTTTTATAGTCCGATAAATTATCAAGATGTATTAAAGGCCACTGGGCAGTTTGATGAAGAGCATGTATTGAGAACAATGAGGTAGGGAGTTGTGTTCAAGGCTTGTTTTGAAGACAAATTGGTGCTTTCAATAAGGATATTGCCCAAGGGGTAAATATGAGAAGAGAAAAGATGAAGATATTACCAATGCAAGCTTGCCATACATTGTTCTGATCAGGACTTGGTCATTAATATAATTTCTTAGTCAACACTCTTTGTGTGGATGTATACAAATACAAGATGTTGAAGAGATCATTTAGCTACAAGATCAACCAAAAGACAAATTTATCTTTAGGAAGTGATGGTTGGGTTCAAATGAATGTGCCAAGTGGATAAGGATAGAATTTATAACAATGTCTATACATAGTTTGAAACTAGCGTATTTACTAATCCAAATTGGTTCATCCCTTGTAGAATTTTTCTTCTTGCATATTTTTTTCCACATTTTCATTACAAATACCTGGATTCAATTCCTTTCTACTCTCCATGTAGTTTCTAGATTTCAAGGTGTTTAGTTTCTCATTTGTGGAGTTCACAATGTAGAAAGCTTTTGGACATATCATCTGGCATGATATTTATAATGATGCAAATGTTTGGCATGTTGCTTTTGATGTTTGAGTCACCTTTACTTGAAGGTTTGTAGCATTGTCGTGTATGCACATTTGTAATTTTTGTAATTTTACAAACATTTATGTCTTTTATTAGATGGCTTCATTGAGGGATATTTGAAATTGATTTCGTAGATCAAATCAATATGGATATTTTTTATTAAGAAACTGCCATGACTATTTGAAAATTGTATTGTAATTTGTGAATCATAACTCATAAGGTGTGGCTAAAATGGTTGCATGCAATAATAACAATTCTGATAGCAAATACCTTATACAACTTATCTATTATTCTTACAATATGGTGAGACATAACAAAGTTACTGCTTTAGTTGAGATGTTGTGGAAGCAATTTATCAAAAGCATTGGAGAATTATGTATATGACTATAAATCAATGGAATCAAAAAAATGTGAGACAAATCATCCACAACTTGTATATGAGTCCAAGTTGTATAGGCTCCTCCAAGGAGGAAGTAAGGAAATCCCACACTTTATGCTAATCATAGTCTATGCTTGTTTTTAGGAAAAACAATGGGATCAAGTTGTAACACTTCAAGGAATATTTAATTCATGGGTTTGTTTAGTTTCCTTCGTGTTTTGGTAGTTGATATCCCAAATGTAAAATGGTTTGGTGTTGAAGGTGACTGTAATGTCCTTGTTATGGGTTTCTTGGGGTCAATCTTGAGGATCTATTCAATTTTTGTAGCTGGAAGCTCTCTTACGACTATTCTCATGCTATCATATCAAATGGTATGATTGGAAAGAATAAATAGCATGCAACATTTGTCCATGAGATTATCTTGCAAGTTCTATATTTGGAGGCCGTTGACCACATTATAGTTACACTTACGTATTACAGATAAATAAAGTTGAATTTGTGTATTCAAGATTCTTTCTTCATAGTCCATAACATTTCCTTTCAAGTTCTATATTTGGAGGCCATTGATCACATTATACGTATGCTTATGTATTATAGATAAACAGGGTTGACTTTTTGCATTCAAGATGCTTTCTTCATAGAGACATCAATCCTGGTAATTTTATCACAGGTCTTGGTACAAAAGCAAACCGAGTTTATTTATTTACCTCTAAGAAGCTCCCAAAGTTGTAATTTTGATGCTATTTTAGAATGATATTTTAGTTTTCAAAGTTCTAAATGCTTCCATTAAAAGTTTTTTTTTTAAACTTATTGAAGTTCTATGTAATTAATTTCGGCCTTGCAAAAAATTACAGAGATATTTCGATTTTACCTATAGAGAGTCACCAACACATTCTCTATAGGTAAATAGATTGCAAATATTTGGGTTTTATTTAAACCTAATTTTCATGTTTAGTTTTGTAGACTATGTTTGCATGCAAAATATATAGAAGTAGTGTGTGTTGATCAAACATTAATATTAGAAACTTGACCTTAAATCCCAATAGTTATTTTTCTATTCAAATTTATGATCCATTCTTAGATTTAATATTATTGCATGGAATACTTGCAAAGTGCTTTCTTGACATTTTTCTTTTCAAAAAATGTTTGAATTTCTGAAATTTTTGAACCCAGATGTTTTTGAAATGTGTTATTTTGTTTTTCCATTTATATTTTTAGTAATCATTGTCATTACTAATTAGCATTGCTTTCAAAATTTATGCCTATTTTTGCAAGTGAATTTGTAAGATGTGTTGTATAGGTTTTGTACTTAAGGGCATAATCATTTAAATTATTTGTGCAACCATCCTTTTAATCCGGATTGAATAGTGAATCCCCTTAACATGTAACAAAAAAATCTTCTGCATAAATTAGTAAGCATATTACTTGTTGAAAATATTGATTATTGAAACTTATATGATATGAATAAATGATGAGTATTTGATTCAAATAGGAAATTTAAGAATTTCTTATCTAGAAAAATGTCTCAAGGAAATATAAATCTATTTATGATTTCCCCCTTTAATGAATTGCTTGTGAAAAAAGTAATTATTTCTATATCATATGATTTGGTTGCAGGAATGTTCACTTTATGTGTATTGATCAATACCCACTTTCTAACTTGCATGTGTATGTTATGTAAAAATATACAACATCATGTTTGATATATTGTATCCAACATAACACCATAAAATCATTTGATCTAACATAATATAATTTGCCACTGTAACAAATTTGATTGCATTTGCTCCCTTGAGGTGTGGAGATGCCAATGAGTTAACTGCATTATCTTGAGAAAAAATCCCAAACATAAATGTTAGTTTCTCTCTTGCAGGATAATTGTGATAGAAAATAAGATACATAAAAGTGGAGATGAAAGAATTTGCTTCCCACTACATATGTTGTTGCAAGCTATCTTACTACAATGGCATATCCATATGTTGATATTTCTTTTGACATTAATTCTCCCTTTAATTTTTAGTTCCATTGACCTAATTTTGTTGTTTGTGGCCATTAATATAGAAATAGGTAGCAATCTATCTCTTTCACTACTATTTGCTTAACGAATTCTTTTTTTTTGGATTTTTTTAATGTAGTTTTGTTAATTGGTAATTAAATTCTAGAAACAAGAGAGAAGCTAACTCTATAGGTTGATTTAAGATGAAATAAAAAACCAAATGAAATCTCTAAAATGTTCACATTGCAAACAAAATGTGATTAAACAATGTTGAATCTGAAAATGAATGCAAGGTGTGGTTGGAGTGGCATGGGTTGTGAATAGTTTATCTTGTTCTTTGTCTTGAATGATGTACAGACTACTTTAAGTTGAAACATAAAACTAAATGAAACCACTAAATTGCACACACCGAAAAAAAATGTGATTAAATGATGCTAAAGTTGTAAATGAAGACAATGGAAATTTGACAATTTAAGTTTGCATGCTTTCTTTATCATGGAAAAGTCTTGAGGACAAATGTCGATTCAAAAAATGAACTCCACTACCAATGGAAGATGGTCGTGTTGAGCGAGGAAAGGATGTAGTGAAGGATTCAAGGTCTAGCTCCAATATATAGTCATCCTTGACACTGGAAAATACAAACCTATAGGGTTTGATTACCCAAGTAAGGAGTGAACCTCTATTTGTGCACCTATGACAATATATAGAGAATATGAAAGAGAGAGAAATATCGTTGGATTCATAGTTTATATGACCTATATACATGCAACTAAAGTGGAAATAGGTGCATTTGATAGTATTTGTTGAGAAGGTTTATTACATTCTTCTTTTGTCTTTTGTAATGTAGAAAGAAAGATGAAGGAAATTAAAAGAAATATATATAAATACAGAGCTTCTATGATCTTAAACAAGTAATTTTATTCATAGAATTTATCTAGTTACGAGACTTTATGTATCATTGACAACATCTCCACTTATACAATTTTTCATTTTTTTCATTTTAAGGTCCTATGGGTCCATAATGTAAATCACTACCTCCCATTTACAAGGTGCTCCATGAATTCCAAATATTTAGCTACAGAAAGTTGTTCAACAACAAGGTCATGAAAATTGACGAGAACATAATGCCACACACCAAGCCTTAGCTATACCGCAAGATCACTCCATGTTGGAAGAATGATGGATTCTTGCAACATATCTCATATTCCCATGAGAAACAAATAACTATACACACATTTTGTGATAAGTACAACAATGATTTTGAAATCTACTGCTCAAGGAAATATAATAATGTTGTATTCCTTTTAAACAACAAAAAAGGTTTAACTAATAATAGTTTAAGTTTATGGAATTAAATTGTGTGAAATCTTTTGAAACCCAATGTTTTGAGTGGACACTCCACCCATCATCAGGGGAACCATGAAAAGGTTTAACTATGCCTATGTGGACCTTATCACATCTACAAATGGCCCATCTTGGAGCTTTTGAAGTTCATCATTAACTCATACTACCTCTTCCATTCCATCTAATAGATGATGAGGCGGCAAAATTTTCTTCCCTTGTGCTACATATCTGCAATAATTAAACAAAAAATTCATCCTTCAAAAGTTCATAGGAATATATGAACATCTTACCATGTCCTATGTCATATAAACTGTCCTTGTTGGTTTCTTCAATTTAAAGACCAGAAATTGTCAATCCCTTAATCTTTCATAATTTCTCTTCTAGACTATCAAAAGATAATGCACTACACAATTCTTCCTTTAAGAATTGAGGTACTCCAATAAAATCAAAGCAACAAGTTTTCTCTGACGTATTTGAAAATGATTATATTTACATGTTTTACAGCATTGGTATGATCAACATTTCTCTTCTCATAACATTGTGTGTTCTTATTCAATCATATTTTTTAGTTGGCAACACATAGGGCTCAAACATAACTCCACACTTACTAGGTGCCATCCTATCACTATGGCTTAGTGGTTTGCACTACCCATGTACAAAATCTACGCAAGCATGCTCTTGAAATCCCTTTTTTAATTAAGTCCGATTAATTCACCTATGCATGCCCTTAAGGAGAGGGCATGCCCTACTAGGCCCCACCAGTATATGCATTAGCACATTCTCAAATAGTTTCAAAAGTGGAGAAAATTAAGGAAGAAATTTAGTTCCATAATACATTTTAAAGATTTTGAAAGTTACAATAATATCACAAAAGGAAATGATAAGTTAAAGGTAAACATTTTTCTTTGACCTTCTAATCTTGGATGTTAAGTGTAGGGAAATTCCTGTCACTTTATGAAAATAAGGAGGCAAAAAATGAATGTTAGTCATAGTAAGCCTATTGTAAATAACCAATTTTAGAAAGATGTTATTTTTTTAATTCTAAACAAACCATTAAACAATTACTCCTAATAGGTTTTCAAACTTTCATTTAAGTGTCCACTTGGCCTCCATTATTACCTTCCTCAAACTCTATGTAAGTTCCTACTACATATCCATCATTATCTAGCTAGTATGCAAGTGGAATGACTATTTAACTCATCGTTGCAATTCATTATTTCTAGCTAACTCCAACATTACCACAAAAAATGATAGATACTTTCTTATCTAAAGTCAGATCCTATGAGTACTACGAAAATCATGTGATATGAGGTGGATCCAGAAAAAATATTTCCCAAGATATGTCTACTTAGTGCTATTAGCCTAAAGAAAACATATCAAAGTACCAATTTGTTTTGTCCTTATTTTATCTTAACAATTGTTTTCTCATTAATATGCAGGCCACATATTATTCGTATGCATGTAGAACATAGATATGGTCCTAGTTCAAAGTGATATCCATAGCTTTGACATGGTAACTAAATGGTGAAATGAAAAGTACCTTAGGCCAATTATAAACAGTTTGACCTGATTAGTATTAGTTCTGGAAGACTTCTATTATCACACCCTTTAAATAGGTGGTAGATAAAGATTCTTCTACTCCATATTCCGGGTAGGGAACCATGTTAACAGTCACATATTGAAAAGGTTTTCATTTAGATATGAATTGTCTGTGTTGTGACAAGAGCTCAATAAATTTTGGCCATCCAGTAGAGAGAAATCTACAGGGAAGGACACTTCAAAATTTGAAGATATACTATGAAGGCATTCATAGGTGAAGCTGGATGAAGTTTAGGTTAATACACCAAACTCGTCTAAATCGAATAAGAAATATTAGTCCATCTATCACCATGAGAGAAATTAATTGGAAAATGGAATTTCCTAACCCAATATCATGCTTCTCCCTTAGAAAATCCTTTGGACATATCTTAATCCCACCAACCATGCCCTAATAGAGAATTTGCAAGTAATTCCCTCTTCTAGCCCCCCAAAATGGAAGGAACAAGGGGCTATTCAAGAAAAAAAAGAAACATAATAGCTCTATATCAAGTACTATGGAAATTCAAGTATCCTTCATGATAAAAGAAAAAAAATCCTATCTTATCTAGCTAGAATGTAAAGTCTCGATGGCTAGACGAGAACTACAATTTTCCTCAATGAAACATTGTGATAGTAATTCAAAAAATCACCAAACAAAAAAGAAATGAAACGAGAATCTTGATAACTTAAAGCCTTTCCTATTAATTCAATCACTCGTAAGGCTCTATCTTACAAGTTGGACCCTAATTTTGCTAATAAGAAAATATTACAATCAAAGATAGGAGGTGGTCAATTGCAGTAAAAAATGCCAAACAAAATATTTTTTCACTGACCCAAATGATGAGAGTTGTTTTTATCCAATGAGAAGTTGCTTTGAAGTGACAAAAAAAAACTAAAAAGTATATGCCCCTATCTTCCACCAGCTACTTCCCATGGCCCTCGCTCCACCATCATTTGAAGGAAACAAAGAAGGATGAAGTTGTTGGATTTATAGTTATACTAAGAGGGGGGATGCATCAATATAATGCACTTTTTCTTTCTTTAAATATTATCAATTAGTTCATATTAGTAAACACAAGTAGCCTCAAACCATAGAACACAATATGTAATGTGGAAACCCAAATGGGAGAAAACCAGAATGTTTTTTTATCTTTATGAATCTTGATTAGGAACCAACCTACTATTGCAATAATCATGGACACCAACGTGCTGTTACAAGGTTTGCAAGCACCAACTTGATGGAGACACCAATCCCCTTGGATGAGCACCAACTCCATAGATATTGTGTAGGCACCTACCTACTTTTTGTGTATATGTTGTCCTTTAGATATAGTGACCTTCTTGAGTCCCTGTAAAACCATAACCCATGCACTTCATGTAACTTCCTTTAGTTCCAGTGACACGTCCTATGTATCTGTCACTGGATTAAATACTTTAATTTAAGTATTTCTTCTACAATAGCTTGCATGTTTCTTACGGGACTTCGCAAAACAAATCTGACTCGTGTTCACTAATTTTATTTTTGCAATACGAAACAATTCTAAATTATGTACACTAATGTACCTTCTTGGGATGCAAAGAAAATTTAACTTCTGTGTACTTTTCTGCACTGTACTGCACAAAGAAACTCTAACTCTTGTTCACCCATTTACATTCCTAAACAATGTAAAACAACCTTGTATTTTTCAATGGTGTATTGCGTCACAACTTATCGATCGAACTCTTATCAATCACACTCCGCTTTGTGTAAGAAAATCCTCACTACTGCACAACTTTCAACTTCTGTGTCGGTTCAACTTCTGTGCAATTTCAATAGTATTCAATTTATACATTGCTTCAACTTATGTGCAATCTTCAGCTTCTGTGCTATTTCAACTTTTGCAAGAAAACATATGCAACTTCTGCATAGCTTTAAAAACATCTACAACTTCTACATAGCTTCAAAAACATTTGCAACTTCTATGCAGCTTCAAAAACATTTGCAAATTCTGCGTAACTTCGATAACATCAATAGATTTTTCGCATATTCAAAAAAATTTACAACTTTTGCACAAGGTATTTCTTCTTCCTTTGACCGCTATAGAAACCCTAAGAAAATCCTTCAAGAGAATTTCATTAAGAATATCTTCAAAATCGAGAAAACATCTTCAAATCCATCTTCAAACCTTAGAAGACCTTCCTCTTCCACAAATGTGTACTTTTTTCAAAGCTCCATAATTGGATAATTGAATCAATAAATGAGGAGTGCCTCCTTCTATTAATACTCTTGAAAAATAACTTTTTGGGCTAACATAACATTGCTCAATATCCTGGCAGGGCCGACCTAACATTCTAGCTCGCTTGACTTTACATATTCTTTCATATCTCCTCATTCCTATGGTGTTAGAGGGAGTTACATATACTATTTCAAAGGTATTAGAATAATATTTCCAACCATGTAACCTATATTCCAATTTGAGCTAGGTATCTAGAGTAAAAATGCCTTCAAATATAGGATATCCAAACTGGGAATCCAAAAAAAAAATTTCCAACAATCTTCATCTTGCAAACTCTATCTGTAGTCTTGTCCTATATTTGAAATTAATGGAAACAATATATCCTTTCCTTTGAAATCAACGACAACAATATTTCCAACAATTTCCCCCTTTTACATTGATGGCAACCTTTAGACAATTCTGCAACAAACTTGTATATAGTCCCTTTGTTTGCAATTCTGTCTCTACGCAGTTCTCCCATTTAATGCAACTTCTCCCCCTACAAAAATTCTCCCCCTTTGAAATCAATGGAAAAGGGATGCTCCTGTAAGCTTATGATTATCCTTGCGTTACTCCTTGTTTCCTCTCTACAATTATCCCTCTGTCTGCATCACTACATTATTGGCAAAGGTTTTCTCCCCTGGATGTTGTTAAGGATTATACCCTATAGCAGGGGATCAATGCTATCAATGTACATGGGGCTGATAGATAGATATATTAGGGTTTCACACTAATTATTGTAAACAAATGAGATTAGGGTTTGAGAAAGAGTACCTTATTTATGGCGGCTGGTCCTATCTTTCTCATGATCTTGACAGCAATATACTTGCAAATCCAACAAACCTTCCTCAAAACGATTTGACTATAAACATATAATGATATTGACAAGACTATAACATTAATTATAATCAAACATCCATTAAAATTGACATTTAATTGGGACGGGAAGAATATCTTGATCTTTATTGTCAATGAAATGCAACAAAATACAATTGATATACCTGATCTTGTTCCAAGCACTTCTGCAACCAAGTTCTGGGCTCCTGCTCCTCTCTTAACTAGAAATTCCTTCAGCATAACAATATCTCTCTTCTCTATTGGCCCCTTTCTCATGGATTCCTCTTTTATTTATGACCAAGGTAGGAATTTATATTCGTGAGGTAGTTGGGGGAGTTATAATGCCAAACTCAACTAATCCCAATTGTATTCTTTAATATATTTTTCAATTCCATCTTAAGATGTGCATGGGTATGATACTAGCCAACCTGTGCATGGTGCATAGCTAGTGCTCTTAAAAAATCGCGCATACTCCTTTTAAGTGATGTGCACGAGTTGTTAATACTTGAACCCGCACATGATGTGCAAGAGTCTAGTTATTAGAGTCACACTTTTCAAATGAAATATACAGAAAAAATATAGTTGTAAACTGAAGATGTGGGATTTCAGTATTAAATCATCTAAGTTTAATCTAGCTCTTCCATCCATAGTGTCCTTTTGTGTGATCGACGGGGCAATGTGATCACAGACGAAGAAGTGCTGATTTGAACTATAATATATGCCCCCTAATGTGTGAGGTCAAAGGGAAACAATGACCGAAATACATTAAAATCCAAGTCAAAGGAGGAGCAAGGAAACCACAGAACAAAGTAACAAAAATACCTGAAAACAACAAGAGAGGTCAGCAAGCAATTACAATCTTGACGTCAAGTAGATGTTCAGTATGAGAGAACATAATCTCCAATAAATAACTGGGAGATTTATATAGCATGGCCACTGAAATACAAACATGGATCCATGTCAAAATAGGAGTTCATAGCCATAAAAACAAGCTGGATCTATGTCTCATTAAGAGCCAAAAATGGGCGTGGATTAGTCTTGCGCAACTTGGGTAATAACGTAAATGTAGTGATGTTATTGTAGTCCCATGGTATTCATCCAAAACATCCCAAGGTACGAACCCTAACCATGGGAATAAATGAGTTGGAGTCAAACATGGGGGGTACCGTTTGATTACCGGTCATTGATGTATACCGTTAACAAACGCGAGGGCATCCACCAATAATGTAAATGGAGCCCAAGGTACCTAGTACATTCTAGCAAGTGTGAATAAGTGGACTTGAAGTCAAACACTTGAAGAATCCATCGAATAGGATACATTGATGTATTCCCACTATTCAATAATGAGGGTAATTTCCACTAATGACTGCAATCCCCAAGGTATTATCCGAAACTCTAAACTTCATTCCCATAGCATGATGATCTGAGGTCTATGGGAAGAAGTTCGCTGGAAGGGAGGCCTTAATGCATCCTCCATCATCCAACACAAGGAAAAATCACAAGATTGAGTTGATTTAGAGTAGGACTGATACAAGATGAAACAACTGACACCAGGGATGGCCGACACTTGAATTCAAGGTAACCGCAGTATGGTCAACACAAGTTGTATCCTTGAGAAGTGAGCACGACATAAGAGTGACTTAGGAAGATTTTAACATGAAGGGAATGTGATATAAACCTATAATGTAAGAGACATTAGCAGATTCTCCATATGATTGGAAGAGTAACCAATCAGAGGAGTACAAACTCTGAGATCAGGTTCATCCTACGGTCAAAAACTGAAACCCAACTGAATGATAGACTCAAGAGGTTCTTTGTTCAAGGACATGACTGACTTGGTGCCTTTAAACTGAAAAGATGTTTAATACCCTTCCCTTTCCCTTTTTATCAAAGAATATCCTTATGGTTGTTTTAATGAGTCCAAGAAAGAAAACTCAATAGTCTCTCTTCATTTTCGAAGCAAGCTTGAAGAAAGAGGGAGAAGATTGCTTGATATAACTCCAACCATGTAAAATGTTTAATGATCCCATGGGAGGAAGACTTAGGACCTTCTTCATTTTTTATAGAGTTTGAAGAAGAGATAGATGAATACTCTATAACACTAATCCATGGATTTTAATATTGAGCTTGGATCGGTTTATGCTCGTCAGTGTTTTCTTTTTTGGGGAGTTTGAAAAATTTAAACAATAACTCCATACACCTAGTTGGTATGTGCTTGCCAGTGTTTTCTTGTTTGAAGAGCTTGAAAAAATTAAACAATAACTCTATATACCCTCTCGTGGATTTGACATCGAGCTTGAGTAGGTGAATGCTCATTGGTGTTTTCATATTTTGAGAGTCTGAAAACCCTAAAGAAGACTCCTAAAGGTCCTTTTTCGTATGGTTAGTCTTCTCACCTGAAAAAGTATAAAACAATGAGCGAAGAACTCTTCTAGACATGTATGACTAGAGTATACCTTTTTTGTAAATGATCCACAAAGGTCCGGAAAAGGGGTAAACTTATAACTAAGTGGATGTCATTTCAAATCCTTTAACAAGTTTGAAAAGACAACTATACTCAACGAGCTTGTTTATTTTGAAAAAGTCTAACATGGGCTTAAAAAATACTTTATAAGCTTCAAGGACACAAGTTCCATGACTTGAATAGATCGAATTCATGAAATATAGTGAAATTCTGACATACGCACTTTACCTAATCAACCAAAAACTCAAAAGTGTATTAGTGAATTAAATAAAATGTTAAAATAATTTTGAAACTATGTTCAAAAAATGAAAAGTAGGTAAAATTTAAATTGACTTTTCTATAAATAGTTTTAAAACATATCAAAACTCACCATTTACAATTGTTGGGGCAAAGATTGGAGAACCAAACTCTACTTCCATTGCTTACTACGATCATTTGAAGCTACCAAATTGTCTTTCGTCTCTTCCAAGTAAGTAATATCCTACCCCTCTTCCATTTCAATACAAATTTGTAGGTTTTTAAGGGTTAATTTAATTTTTTATTGGGATTTTAATTTTTACTTTGCGTACCCGCGGGTTCCTTTACTGAAGACTAGCGCATACAAGGAAAATGCACATGTGTGTCTCAATGGGACTCGTGGGTGTGCACTACTGTTTAATAGGGACAATCGTGCACACCGCAAAGAAAATGGAAAAAAATAAAAAATAACCAATGAAATGGTTTACCAATTGCAGGATGGTTTTGATTTGGCGTGAAAGAGAGCATGATTATATGGATCGGAAAGCCATGGGGGAACCATTGACGCTTCATGCGTTGAGAAGATGTGGATTATTTAAGTTCTACTGAACTATAAATATGAGAGCACAAACACAATTGCTCAAAATGATGGTGCAATACTGGGATGCCAATCAAGGAGTCTTCAATCTCCAAGGGGATATCTTTGAGCTCTATCGACAACATATATTTTATCACCGACCTCTCCTGAAGAGGGGAGATGCTGAACCTCAAAGGCACATCACGAGGTGTGGGTACCCTCTCCATACAAGATTATATCAATGCCTACTGTCTGCCGGGTACTGAAAAGAGTGGTAGTAAGATTTCTATAGCGATTGTTGCTAGCTTTCCGCTAAAAGTTATCTTAAGTGTTCTAAACCGGATAGGGGAAAGTGAAACGCAACACTTTGCATCACGGAACTATATGCAAGTGGGCATAGATTTTTTGTGTGGGATTATCTATGATTGGTGTTCTAGCTTGTTGGTGAACATGAAACTTCACCTTACGGAGTGTAAAACCAATAGGAGGAAGAACTTTGGTTACAGTAGTATTCTCTGCACCTTCCTCTTTGAGAAGGTTCCTGCTTTGAGTCCAGGGATGGCCTTTCCCCACTCAATCCTTGTGATCCACTCCTGACTCGTTGGGGAGATATATTCAAACACCAAGGTGGTGGTGAGAGAAATATCTCCTATGGTGATGCATATTATTGGGCATGGTGGGATCAGAAGGTGCCGACACTGGAGCAGTTTACTTATGCGGGGATGGAATTCCGCAATGACCCTGAGCTGGCTCTTCCTCTAGGATCTTCCCGGCGAGAGATGGGTAAGAAAAGTTTCTTTTTTGAAAAAATTATTTCATTTTTTCATTTTATAAGTATATAAGTTTTTGATGAGTTTGGAGTATTAAAAAATTTGTCTTGTGCAAATGTGGGACCTGTGCACCTTGATGGACACCCTCGTACCTTTGTGTGACTAGCCAATGTAGGGGAAGCCAATGCCATGCTGATGAGCATAGAGTGAAAGATGATTCGATTGACTCATGAGATCCCTACTTACAAGATCGAGCGGATGCCGCTATCCATGCAAGAGGACGTTGTGGGTGTAACACCAACGTGGATTCGGCTACTTAGGAAAGTAGCTAGACTAGTCATCTGTTATAGAGAGTCCGTGGTAGAGATGAAAGAGGCCCCTCCTTCTCCATAGAGGAGGACATATGTATATTTTTTAGGCCGTTGAGCCCATTTTGTATATGGATATGACATTATGACAGACTTGTGGATCCAAACTCATATATATTTTTTGATACAACTTATATACAGTATCGGCTTTATTTACATGTGTGTATTATCTTTACGTGTGAATGGTTTATTATGATTGTGTGTGACGTAGATGCCAGTCTAAAACATAATTTGCATATGAATTATCTAAAGCATTTAAATTCCTTGGAATATGATGATATGTAATATAATCAAATTGTCTCTCAAGCAACTTAACTCACAAGAACTGATGCAACAAAACATGATCTCTAACTTGATATTCACCCATTAACTGAAACACAAACAACTACAAGTCGAGTCTTACCTATAGATGTGAAATGCCATGATGAAGGGCATCTCGGAGTAACTCAATGACCGTGTTGTATTCAGCTACATTATTCCTTGTGGGACCCAAGAAAGCCCCTCTCGAAGATACCATTTGGTTAGCCGGTGAGTAAATAACCCAAGCTGCCGCAACCAACTGATAGGTGTGGTGACTAGCGCCGTCAGCAAATCCTGTAAAGTATTCAGTTGACATCTGAAAATAGAAACCAATAGGCACATAAGACATGACAATAACCACAAACAAAGTTAACTCTACAACAAATGTACAACTATAATACATGAAAAAGCCTAGAGGCCTAAGCATAATACTTTTTTCATGTAGAGCCCATTTCTAGGCTTTGGCAACTTATTAACCTCATAATTTGTGAGCTCGTAAGCACCCTTCTTCAAAACCTTAGAAACTATGTAAGGACCGAGCCACATAGACTTGAACTTTCCTACCCCCAAGGCATCCTTGTCCTGGTCGTAAAGCAGGACAAGGTCTCCTTTGAGAAAAACCCTAGGTTTAATAGACTTATCGTACTGACTCTTGACTCGATTCTTATGAACCTTGTTTGTTGTGAGCACATCGCGGCACTACTCATCAAGATGTTCTAAGTGCAGCAAACGTTCTTCTAGAACTGAAGTATCGGGTAGTAGTTGGATAGCCAACTTTAATGAAGGAATTTCACATTCAACTGGAATAAATACTTCTACTCCATGAACAAGTTGAAAAGGAGAGAACCCGGTAGTAGTCTTAACATTAGACCGGTATGCCCAATGAGATGGATACAACATGATGTGCTAGTTGGATCGACTGGAATTGACGGTCCTTTGAAGAATGGTTTTCAAATTTTTGTTAACCGCTTCGACTTGACCATTCGCTTGTGGATAAAATGAAGACAAACGTTCCTGCCAAAAATCTAACATAGTGTATAAGTTGGTCATCATGTTGTTATGAAAGTTTCGACTGTATTCTGTAACGATCTCCTTGGGTATTCCAAACCTAGCAATGATATGGTTAAATACAAAGTAAGTAGCCGTTTCTCCATTTGCTTTGGCAGTAGGCATTGGCTAGACCCACTTTGTGAAGTAGTTGACAGCAACAATGATGTGATGATGACCTTCAGTAGAAGCTGGATTACAATTCATGAAATCAATCCCCCACTTCGTGAAGGGGCCTGCTGTAATCACAAGGTGGAGAGGAGTTGGGTGTACAAGGGGCCTACTGTCTCTCTCATTTTACACATTCTCTTATTCACTCACTTCGCATTAGTGAGAGAGAGGAGGAGTGTGTACAAGTGGATGAGCAGCATGCTACTGAAGATATCTATCTCTTGGGTTTGATCATGGTGATCCTTGTATTGATGCTTATTCTATTTCTGAGGAAGTTGCGGGGTTTTTCACCTTCTTGGTTTTCCCAGTGAAATGTTTTGTGTCTCTTGTCTCTTGTCTCTTATGCTTGATATGATGTACATGTTTCTCTTTCAGTTAAGATCCTAGATATATTGAATTAAATGATGAAAAAATAGCATGGTATCAGAGCTATCCTGAAGGAAGGCATGCTATGGCATTTATGAGACTTGTTGCACTTGTGACAAATCGTAAGCTAGGGCTCGATATAGAAAAAACCAGTCATCGTGGCACTTTCGCTATAAATCCATTTTGGTAAAGGTTCAAATTCAAAAAAAATTACATGTCGAAGATGACATCCCCATGTAACTTGTGTCGAAAGAAAAACATCTGATTCGTTGTACTTTGTGATTTATGATCTGTACCATCTAGGGTTTTTTCCTCTTCTAGATCTTAGTCATAAATAGGTGACCTAGGTAAAAAGGTCACAACTTGGGATAGGAAGCTCCAAATGAAATTTCGTAAAAAGTGACATGTAGGGAATGGACTTTATTTTATCAGGTATGGTTTTCAGAGGCCGAAATTGAACCTGTGACATGTGGCACACCGTACAAGTTCGCTCTCCTGTTTTATCCCATAAATGGGTCACATTGTGACACTTGGTATAACTCCCTCTCAGAGAATCCAATTGAGGTTAGACGTATGTGGTTGGAAAGATGACAGATCAGGATACCATAGGTTCAAGTTTCAAACCTTGTGGATTTGTAATTTCATAGATGCACCAGAAACAATCAGGTGCATATTTCTATCAAAACAAAATTGGATTCTGAGCACCTTCATTCTTGGCTTGTCACTGCTGCGGAAATTTAGGGCTCCGGAGAAAGTTGGAATTTTCGGAATCAAAGTCCATAGCTGAATGCTCCTCATCAAAATCAAAATCAAAAGTTAGAGACTAAGATTGAATTTTTTGGTTTGGCAGAAGGCCGGGCTTGATCAAACCCTAGTTCGAGATTTTGATCAGAAAAATGAAAAATTAGGGCTTCTGCAAAAGTTGGAATTTTTGAAGTCTGTGATCACAGCTGGAAGCTCCTCAAAAAAATTGAAGTTTAGAGCTTTGGATCGAACCTTTTGGCTAGGCAGAAGGGTGGGCTTTATCAAACCCTCGTTCAGGGTCTTGTCTAGTGAATCTGGAAGTTTCAAAGGCAATTTTGAGGGATCAAATTTTGCAGTTTTCAAAATTGAAGTATACCATCTTGATCAGCTCAACAAGCCACATCTTTCCATCCATTCAGAAGTTTGAAATTCAAAGTTGGAATTTTTTAGGGTTTCTCTAACAAACCCTAATCCAGCTCGAGATCCAATTTCAACAAATCAAAGTGGATTGGGTTAATCCTAGAAAAGAATGAATTGGACACCTGCATAAGTGAAGAAGTTCCAGTTCCAGAGGGAGATGAGGCTGAGGCTTTACATGAGAAGGCTACAAGCAATCCCGACAAGTATGACTTGAAGAGATACACATATGTTTTGAAATTTGTTCATGATTGAGTTTATGATATGTTTTCCTTCATATTATTAAGGTTACTACAATCTTGATTAATCTTAGACTTGTCTCATCACCCTAGTCAAAATTATGAATGCATGTGAATGATAGAAGACATTCATTGATTAGGGTTATTACACTTATGATTGTACTAATGCACTGTGGTGTTGTATGAGGATGATGTTGTCCACTAACATGAAAGGTACAAATCAATTTCTAGATCAAGAACATGTAAACATGGTGACATGAAGACAAAGACTCATGGATCACATAGAAGCTCTACTTACGAGGTATGTATAATTTGGTTCTACAATGCTTAACCTATGAGTTATGTAGGTTACTAAGCACAAGTCATTGAAGAGAACAAGAAGACTTTATGCGGGTATGTTAGACCTAACTAGCTAACATGATAATCCAGGTATGTTTTTCCTATATCAAGTTAGAATCCTACCTTATGTTAGGATCTTATACTTTTGTATGAATGATAATGATTATTCTTGAAGTTAGAAGTAATCAAGCGTTTATGCATATTATGTTTCCTACTTTGATTGATGATATGACTAACCAGAAGAGTCCTATGGTCAAATAAGAATATGCATGAGTAAAAGAAGTCTTCCCTGAAACTTTGAACATTAACGCGTATTACCTGTGTGTGAAATGATCATTACCATACATAAGATTAGTTAGGATCATAATGTTTTGATAGTATTAATATTATACGAATGTATGTATGGTTATGTATGAGATATTGAGGATAACACAATGGTGATACTAGTGCACACTTAAGCATGCATAGTGGTCCAGGATGAGTATAAGTTCAAGGACAGGTAATCCAGGAAGCAAAGATCAAGAGGGAGCACACTCCAGTAGTTCCTGCAAGGAAGCAAAGATTGAGAGGGAGTTCACCCAACAACTAAACAAAGATAAGTTTTTGAATTATCATTTCTTATTACTTAAATGATGTTGTTCATTCATGTACATACTTATGTTCCTAGATTTAGGATGTACATTTTGCATTTTAGAAAAGTTGCATTAATGAACAAGATACTACTAATATGCAAGTAATGGGTAAGTGGCCTATGGTACTGTACAACATTCCATTGCTACTTATCTAGAATGAATCCTCTTTACTAACATGTTGGGAGTTGTGCACACTCTTAACAATGTTCTGGTAGAGATGGAAGGCATCTAAAAAGTTACGAGATATGGATAAATGTTGTATTGAAGCATTGGCTAAGATAATTGCATGATTGTATGACATATGTACTTATGTGTAAGATTTTGATTTTGAAACACTATGAGATGTTTCTAATCATGCAATTGAACTTGACTTGTAGGAAAGATCGTGTACAATCACCTACAAAAGAAGGACTATAACATTTGTTCCAAAAACAAAGTTTAAAGAAATCTATCTATTGAAGATATTGAAGAATCTGAAGTTCCCAGGATATGGGATGTAGTAATGGAAGAACGCCATGATGGAGGAGTACCAGTCGATCATGAAGAATGGTGTTTGGGATGTAGTCCCAAGACCTGAAGGGAAGTCTGTTGTGACTTCCAAGTGGATATATAATATCAACCATGCTGCAGATGGTAGCATAGAGAAATACAAAGCAAGTGATGAAGTGGAAGATACACTAGATGGATATGGTGTAGTCAAAGATGAAGTGTATGTGGAGAAGCCGCTCGGTTTTGAGATACATGACATGGAGTCATATGTGTGTAGATTGAAGAAATCCTTCTATGGATTGAAGAAACCTCCTAGAACTTGGTATGGTAGGATAGACATATTTCTATCTAGTTTGGGATTTACCAAGAGTAAAGTGTATTCCAACCTTTACTACAAGGTTAAGGAAGGAAATCCAGTGAATTTACTATTGTATGTGGATGACCTGTTTGTGACAAGTGAGGATTGATTGATTGCCAACACAAAGAGGAAGCTTGTTGCCGAGTTTGAGATGAGGAATTGGGTATGATGCACTACTTTCTAGGCATGGAGGAATGGCATAGCGCAAATGGAATCTTCCTTGGAAAAGGGAAGTATGCAGTAGAGATCCTGAAGAGGTTCAGGATGATGGACTGCAAGGCCATGGCCACACCTATGGCATCGAACCTGAAGCTCCTGTGTGATGCTTCATCTGAGCTGGTTGATGCTACGATGTATCATCAGATGATTGGGTCCTTGATTTACCTAACGAATATAAGACTAGATATCTGCTTTGCGGTGAACACCTTGAGCCAGTATTTGACAGATCCAAGACATGTTCACTTGATTGCTGCAAAGCATATTCTGAGGTACCTGAAGGGTATAGTTGACTATGGGCTCAAGCATGATGCAAATCAAAAGTTTAACCTGGAGAGTTACGTTGATTCGGATTGGGCAGCCAGTGCCATTGATCGGAAGAGCACTTCGGGGTGTTGCTTCAGTATGGGATCCGGTATGATCTCTTGGTTTAGCAGGAAGCAGTCCTGTGTGACACTAAGTACAGCCGAAGCAGAGTATGTGTCAGCTTGTTTGACTAGTTGTGAGGAAGTATGGCTTAGGAAGATACAGTATGATTTGTTTGATCTCCACCTGAGTTCTACTTGTATATATTGCGACAACCCGAGTTGTGTGAAGTTGTCGGAGAACCCTGTGTTCCATGAAAAGTCGAAGCACAATGAGATCAAGTTCCACTATATCAGGGATATGGTGCAGAGAGGAGCAATGAAGCTTATGTATGTTACGACAGACGAGCAGATAGCCGATGTGTTGACCAAGCCATTGGCCAAAGTGAAGTTTGAGTACTTCAGAGAGAGGCTTGGTGTACTTCAGATCGAGATTCCTTCCAAGGGGAAGTGATGAGTCTGGAGACATAGATGCACATGAGACATTCTCACATGGTGGTAGGTGTGTCCTCCCATGGTGCATATATAAGGGTTGGGGCCATTCCGACATGGTTGAAGTGTTTCTTCCCATGGTCGTTGATGTAAGAGCTATGCCATTCGAGCATGGTTGAAGTGTGTCTTCCCATGGCTGTGATATAAGTGTTGTAACATTCAAGAATGGTTGAAGTGTGTCTTCCCATGGCTGCGATATAAGTGTTGTGCCATTCCTAGCATGGTTGAAGTGTGCCTTCTCATGGCTATGGATATAAGTGCGATTCCATTCTCACATGGTTGAAGTGTGTCTTCCCATGGTGTAGATATAAGTGCTGAGCCTTTCACGGATGGTTGAGGTGTGTATTCCCATGCCGATGAGTGTAAGTGTTATGTGATGTGCATCTGGGTTGTGCTCCGTGGACTATGAGGTGATCTGAAGATGATGAGGTGACAGTAGGGTACACAAGTTTTGCAGAGGCATATAATTAGTCCTGAGATGCTCTTGCAGGTTTTGCGGTGGCATATAATTAGTCCTGAGAGATCTTGCAGGTTTTGCAGAGGCAGTGTAATCAGTCCTAAGGTGTACCTACTTTATGGCTTACTCACAGAGATTATGAAGACCTACATAAAGGCTAGGCCTACATCCAGCATGGAAAAGGGTTGTCTCTATAGAACTTCCTATGACGAGAAGAATTATGAGATATCACCAGTGATCGAGATGTCGAGTACAACATCAATGATGATGATGATGCTCCATGATCCAGTGTTGATGATCTAGCTCCAGAATTGAAGACTTGTGCTTATATGTATTGATGACTTGTGTCAAGAGAATACCTTCCTAGTTAAGAGGGAGTGTTGATGTATTTGTAACTTTGGAAGATATTCACTTGTATATTGTAATTGTACTTTATCGTATCCCCAATGGAGATGTAATATTCCTCCGATTGGAAGTGTCATCAGTTGTACTTACATGTGTCACAAGTTATATTGTAAGTGTCGTAACTTATACTTGATGGGTTATTAGACCACCTTGATGGGGTCCGCCCTGTATGAGTCATGTGGGTCAAAGGGTTATTAGACCACCCTAGTAGGGGTCGTCCCAGTCAGCATTATGATAGGTGGTTAAGTTGGGGCCGACCTAGTTGAGTAAAGGTCAAGTGAAAGTTAGTGTATAAATAGAGAGTGTGTCTCTCTCATTTTACACATTCTCTTATTCACTCACTTCACATTAGTGAGAGAGGAGGAGTGTGCACAAGTGGAGGAGGAGCATGTTGCTAAAGATATATATCTCTTGGGTTTGATCATGGTGATCCTTATATTGATGCTTATTCTATCTCTGAGGAAGTTGCAGGGTTTTTCACCTTCTTGGTTTTCCTCGGTGAAATGTTTTGTGTCTCTTGTCTCTTGTCTCTTGTCTCTTATGCTTGATATGATGTACATGTTTCTCTTTCAATTAAGATCCTAGATCTATTGAATTAAATGATGAAAAACTAACACATAGTCCATATCTGATTCTGCGGAGACAAATGGAGTCGATAAATGTTTTATTGCATCATTCTATGATGCTTGATAAGCCACTTTTGCAACAGAAAGGGACACTACTAGTTCTGACTGAGTCGAGAGAATCCATGGATTAGTTGTTTGATTGACCGTGGAAATCTCTGAAGATGATCCATCAGTGGTACTCGTAGAACCAATAAAATTAATGGGAGTAGGTAGGTTCAATGTTCCCATTAGTGATGAGTACATACCTACTCCCAAACTCTCACTGGGTGGGTGAGACTGATCAATCAACAGAATTGTAGAATCCAATGAAGCATTGTTGTTTTTCCAAGTAAATGAAATTTGATCAACTGTAATGATATTTCCTTCATGCAGGAACATTAGTACTTGGAAAATAGATGACGGGACATCTTGCATCGTGTACGTCCAGCTCCTCCCTAACAAAAAATTGTAATCAAGGGGAGAATCCAACACTTCAACCTCCACAAACACCAACTTACCAGCAAGTTCAACTTCAAATGCGGGAAAGACTCCATGTGGATGGATAGATCTCCCATCAAAATCCGTAAGTATAGTGTTATAAGGGGATAACTCAAGCGAGCCTAAATCTTTCCAGCAAGAAATTGACAATACGCACGTAGACGCACCCTCATCCACCACAGTTCGTCCAATGGTTTTAAGACCATGGAATACTTCTATCTGGAGGGTGATGTGATACAAAAACAAGGGTTTGATATTAGACATATCAAACTAAGCCAGCATACTAGATGAATCCAAGCTCCCTATTGCTGCTAGAAGTGCATTTCACTGTAATGGAAATCTCCACAGAACTTCTAGTGTGGACATAGCATAGGGTGTTTGGGCTAGATCCTCTACAACATTGTAGTTAGGAGCAGCCTGTGCGTTAGGGTTGTGCACGGACCATTTGAAGACACCTTTCCGGATCTTCGACAAAGGATCTACAGGTCTCTCAATGTGAAGAGGTGTAGATGTTTCGGGAACGTCTTTATCTTTCTGCTGTGATCCCAGGGAATAGTTCCTAGCTCGAGTTTGCATAAGCATATCTAAGTTAACCATGTTTATGAACGATTGATCAGCTGACGAGGCACGATTTGTGCCCCCAACACTAGAGTTTCCAGAAGCTGAACCTTGTCCATTAGGGAATGGGTCCTTCAGAACATCTAGTTTCTTTTCACGGAGGAGCTTCTGGGCTTCTTCCATCAGAGGGAATTGGTGGGTAAGGTGGTCTTCCTTACATAACTTGCAAGGAAATTTAACTTTCTTTTTATCCTTCTCACCCTCGTCGACATTTTCAGTGTTTTTTGGATTTGGATGGTTCCCCTCCCATTTCTTGCCCTTCTTTTTGTTGTTGGGTTGCCGAGGACCCTTTTGATTGGTCTGCACTTGTTGTACATATTCAGTTGTAGAAGGGGAGGTTGCAATAGTAGTCGCATCTTCAGCAGACTACTTTACAGATAAAGCATGAACTTTCTTGGTCAAAGCTTCAAATGTTGTTGAATCTACTGAACCAACAATGGCATCGGAATGCGGTCCGGGCTTAGGTTTACCCAGATCAATATTAGATTGTGGTGCATCGGGTATAATCTTGTCGAGGATCCCAAATTGAGCATATACAAGATAAATTTTTTGGGTCCTAAGTATTACTTCTTCCTCCGAAGACACTCTAGAAGTTGCTACTTCCTCAGAAACATAAGGGAGGAGTGATTTCAAATACCACTATAAAAGGAACTCTGGAGGGATTTTAGCCTTAATGAGCCTCTTTTGCCTTCGCCAATCATGAATGTGGTCATATAAGTGAGTGTCCTTGTTCTATCTCAAAGTTGACAGAAGGTCTGTGTCGATATCATACCGAACAGTAAGTTGAAAGTGGTTCAGGAAGCTAGTTGCCAAATCCTAAAAATTATCATATGCTGTGGCAGGTAGTTCGATGTACCACTTGGCCACGACACTAGTCAAGGTCCTATGAAAGAGCCTCAACCTAATGGAATCGCCATTTAGAGAATTGGAAGAACACCAGAGATGGAAAGTAGTGACATGATCACCAGGATCTTCCCAAGTATTGCATTCAAACTTTGGAATGTTAGAAGGAAACTTAGTTGGAACTGGTGGCCATTCCAGGTTATGGCGCACTGGATCATTCGTTAGTTTCAAAAGATCTGGAAAATTCAGAGTTTCCAGAAAGGGAAAACGAGGTCTTGCTGATGGAATTTGATAAGCAGGAGTTCGGTAGGGGGAACCACCCAAAACCTGACTCGTATACTGCTAGTTGGGGTTTCCCCTAGCCATCGGTTGTGAAGTAAAATAAGTACTGAAATTGATCCAACCAAAATAGAAAGGATTACTTCCTTGGGTATTCGTCCATTGTGGCTAGGTGTTAGCCCCTCCGAAATGTGGCTTAAACATGTTACCACCCCCTCCACCAAACAGTGAAAAGGGGATACTCCCTACATGTATATGAGACATTTGCACATTTGATGAATGTATATTAGGACATGTAGAGAAGTTAAACCCTGGCATAGATGTAACGAACGACACATGCATCGAGCCTACAAAAGGTGTAGATGAAGTGGGCATCGAGTCTATAAACAACGTAGAAGGAGCTACGTGTCCTCCATACCAAGGAAAACCATGATTAAAAGGAGTAGACTGTGGAATACCTTGGGATTGTTGCATGAAAGGATACAAAGTAAATGGTATTGAAGATATCCCTGAAAAAAGGGATATTTGAATATCCACCAATGGAACCAAAAGGAGTAGGTGATGTCAAAGTTTGAGAGCTAGACATACCTATGGAACTAGTGTTGAAACTGAAAGAATGGCTCGAAGTAGAGGCAACCTGCAACAAGCTAGATACCGATGCGCTTGCAAAAGAATGAGAGAGAGCTCTCAAAACCATAGCTACAGTAGTATTTTGGGGAACTCCTGTCTCATCTCCAGAAGTATCCATGAAATAACCAGGGGTAAATCGATACGCACTAAACTTCAGTTGACCTAGAGAGTGTACAATTACAAGTAATGGATCGTGAGGTCCAGTCAAAGGAGGGCTGCAAGGTGTGCTAAACTCTTGAGAAGTTAAGTCCTCAACCTCAATAGTATCAAAGACCTGTTGATCTTGAATTATGATATGTGGTTCTCCAAGTGGTTATGTTACGCCTGTAAGTTCGTATGAATCACGAGAATCAGTCCTCCAATGTCGAGGTGGTGGTGGAGGCTCCACAGTGTGTGGTGGAAGTTTTTGCAACCTTCGTGACCTATGGGGAGATTGGTCCTCCATAGTTGTATAAAAAAAAAACTAAGTGTGAAAACCTAGTGGCCACTAATAGACTAAGGAGCAAACAACATACCACTAACAAAATGTCCTAGAGTGATCAAAACCCGAAAAACAAAGCTAATACTCTCAGAAGTTAGTCTGGGATGATGAGGGCCCAGAACAAACCAATAGAATATCGAAGGTCAATTACACAACGTCTAATGTAGGTCCTCTGGGTGCAAGCATTTGAATCACCAAACCACCCTCCCAAGGTTACTGTAAAGGGTTACCTTCCATGTCTGTCCTAGGTGCAGTGGAAATAGCCTTCCACTATACTTGTGAAGTTCCCTAAGGTTAAGATACTAAGTATACCACAAATACAAAAATACCTGGGGGGACAGTCATCAGTCTAGCCAAGATGCATGGGACGGGTAGCAAAGCCTGAAATCCAAGAGTACTTGAAGTACTAGTGGACCCCCGTACGCAAATCATCTCTGGTGTATGCTCTAAAGGAAAGTGAGGGGGTATCCTCAACAGTTCCAGTCTCACACGACCTCGTGCTTAACTCCAGTTTGAGTGGAGCGTTTCCAGGATACTTTGATATAAGTGGATTTTCCTAAAATATTGTCTCACTATGATTATTGAGCAATAAAATGATTTCATGAAGTTTAAAGTGATCTACCTTGAAATCCTAGCCTAAGCTAGTTGGTGTAGTGTCAAACCTAAAAAGAAAAGTTACTAATTGATTTTATTAGATGTTATTTTTAGAGTTTGTTTCTTACTCAAGGTACTGATGTGTGTGGAATGCTTATGATGAAAGTAAAGCGTGTATTATGATTCATAAAAGTTCACAAAATTCTTTTTCGTTTAAGCTTTCAAAACAAAACTAGGCATTCCTAAGCATAAAACATTTTTCTTTTTCAATTTTTAATTTTCAAAGTTAATAGTAAAGAAAACTAACCTACTTCAAAACAAATGACAATTCTTGTATACAAGTTCTTAGTTTTTCAATTTTGACCTTTTTCTCTAACTATGAAAAGAGAATAAACATGAAAATGAAGCAAGAATTATCAAGAATGCGAGTAAAGATAAAGATCCCAAGGCTTATACCACACAGTTCAGAAAACTAACAAAGACTTTAACCTACAGATTTGTTTCACTGAAAAAACTCAGAATTTGGAACAAGATGCAAAAGAAAAAGGGAAAGCTGATGTGTAGAGTGGAAAAAATGGATAACTAGGCTTCTCCTGAACATTAGAAAACCAAATAAAAGCATCCTCCAAACAATGAGGGTAGGCAAGCAAACCAGGGAAACTCTACAATCACAAAGACTCGAAAAGAAAAGCTATCAGACAGACTTCAAACAAACTCAGACTGACCTGAAAAAATGTTTAGGAGGTATCCAGACAAAGCAGCACCTTCAAAAACACCAAAAGACCCTACTGAGATCAAGCCCTAAATTAAAAGCAAAACTCAGGAAAATTGTGTGCGTATTGTACTAGACAACTCACGGTTAATGCGCGGGTCTGTAAGCAGACAACTCGTGTCTAGGGAAAAATAGGCACTACTCTAACTAGTAGGGAGTCACGCACAGGTTTCAAAAGACTTAAAAAGGAAGGAAGGACACCAAAATAGTGGTTGAATCAAATGAAGAGATCACAAAGGACTTCCAAGAGGTTGTACCAAGACTCAGAAAGGCACAGGGATGTCTTATCAAAATTCAAAAGAGAAAAGTAAAACCAAAGGTAGACCCAACAACTAAAGACCAAACCCTATTGTAAAAGGTTCAATCCTACAGGAAAGTCTGCGACTATATATGCTAACAGCCTGCGCATGAAACTTAAAATGTGCGGGTTGTAATGAGAGAAACTCATGCACAAGTCAGAAATGTGCTCTTGTATGTACAAGAGACACGTGCATGGGGACTGAAAGGAAAAGAAAAGATTTTCAAACTTCAACATTGGACTAAATCAAAGCAAAGGAAAGCAACAAAGCAACCTTTGAAAACCTCACAGAAAGCCAGAAAGATGTAAAGACTGAAGAAAAACTAAAGAAGACCCCTAGAGCAGAAACAAAAAGGTGCTCCCCACTGAAGTCGCTAGTTCTGTTGTTAAGGATTATACCCTATAGTAGGGGATGGATGATATCAACATACATGGGGCTGACATATAGATATATTAGGGTTTCACACTAATTACTGTAAACAAATGAGATTAGGGTTTGAGAAAGAGTACCTTATTTATGGCGGATGGTCCTAGATTTCTCTCGATCTTGACATCAATATACCTGAAAAACCAAAAAACCTTCATCAAAATGATTTGACTATAAAAATATAATGATATTCACAAGACAATATAACATTAATTATAATCAAGCATCCATTAAAATTGACATTTAATTGGGACAGGAAGAAAATCTTGATCTTTATTGTCAAAGAAATGCAACAAAGTACAACTAATATACCTGATCTTGTTCCAAGCACTTCTGCAACCAAGTTCTGGGCTCCTAATCCTCTCTTGACTAGAAATTCCTTTAGCATAACAATAGCTCTCTTCTCTATTGGCCCCTTCCTCATGGTTTCCTCTTGTATTTATGACCAAGGTAGGACGTTAGATTCGTGAGTCAGTTGGATTGGGAAGTTGGGGGAGTTATAATACCAAACTCAACTAATCCCAATCGTATTCTTTAATATATTTTTCATTCCATCTTAAGATGTGCATGGGTATGATACTAGCCAACCGGCATATGGTGCACAGCTAGTTCTCTTAACAACTTGTGCATAGTCCTTTTAAGTGATGTCCACGGGTTGTTAATACTAGAACCCGCACATGATGTGAAAGAGTCCAGTTATTAGAGTCACTCTTTTCAACTGAAATATATAGAAAAAATATAGTTGTCAACTGAAGATGTGGGATTTCAGTATTAAACCACCTAAGGTTAATCTATCTCTTCCATCCATAGTGTCATTTTGTGTGATCGACAAGGAAATGTGATCACAGACAGAGAAGTGCTTATTTGACCTATAACACTGGCCTTGAGCTTGTGCATCTATTTAGGGATAGAAATTACCCCCTGTTTTTGTTCTCTTCAATTTGATCCAATTTTTCATTCATAGAAGCAATCCAACTCTCATCTTCTCTTGCTTATGTAAAAAAATTAGGTTCTATGTTGGATAATAAGGAGAGATTTATTTGTTCATAAATGCTTGCCAATTTTCTTCTAGTTTGTGTTCCTACATTTTCTTCACCAAGAATTAAGTTTTTTGAATGGTTGTTTTTCACAAACCTTGATGGGGATTGTGTATCTTGGTGTTATGTTTCCATTTCCTCTTCTTTGTCTTCTTCTTCTTCTTCTTCTTTACTACACTCCATTCCTTCTACTTGTTGCTTGTTTTCCCGAGTCCTTACTTCATCTATTTTGACATTTATGTTTTCAACAATTTTTTGTAGTCTTTTGTTGTAACATCTATAGGATTTGCTACTTGATGAATAACCAAGAAAAAATCCTTCATATTCCCTCAAATCAAACTTGCTTGGATCTTCATCATCTCTTTTGATATAACACTTACTTCCAAATATTTTGAAATGTTTAACAGATGTTGGTCTTCATTTCCACAATTCATAGGGGGTCTTATTGTTGTTATCTCTGATTTCCCTTGGTTTAAAATGTAAACTGCAGTATAAACTGCTTCTCTCCAAAACCTATCTAATAATCTTGCTTCATTCATCATTGTTCTAGCAATCTCCTGTGCATGTATGTTTTTTCTTTCAACCAATCCATTTTGTTGAGGAGTTCTTGTAGCTACATATTCTCTTCTTATTCCACGAGTTTCACACAATTATTCAAATTCGTTAGATGTAAATTCACCTCTATTATCTGACCTTAAACGTTTAATTTTCATGTCAGTCTCATTTTCAACTAAAGCTTTAAAAGCTTTGAAATTTTCAAAAGCCTCAGATTTATGTCTAAGAAATGCCACCCAAGCCATTCTTGTATAATCATCAATAAACAACATAAAATAATTATCTCCTTGCAGGCTTTGTGTTTTGGTTGGTCCACAAAGATTTGTATGCACAAGTTCCAATGGCGTAGATGTTGTGTATTCCTTTGACTTGAAGCTGACCTTTTTTTCTTTCCATGTTGACATTTCTTACACACAATGTTTTAGGGTTTTGTGATCTTTGGCATGTCCCTTATTGTTTGTTTAGTGTTTATTTTTACCAAATTGTCAAAGTTCATATGGCCCATTCTTTTATCCCACAACCAACTTTCATATCTTTTCCTCATGAAGCATTTTTCTCCATTGATCTCATCAAGAATATACACATTATTTGGGGTTTTGATTGCTCTGGAAACTAATTTCCATGACTTTCCCTTTCTAATCTCACATTCTCGGGAATCAAAAGTGAGAGTATGTTCTTGACCACACATCTGGTTGACATTGAGAATATTGTGTTTCAAGTCTTCAACACATAGAACATTTTCTACCTTATCTCTTCCATTATCAATATTAAAGTCCCCTTCCCAATTATATTGGAAGTACCATTATCCCCAAAAGTTACATTACCTTCATTCTTCTTCAAGGTAGTAAACATATTTTTATCCCTTGACATGTGACTTGAGCACCCACTAGCAATGTACCACTCATCCCTTTTATTGTGTACATGCAGCGTGACCTGTAATGAATAAGGATTTTTCTTTCTTATGTGTTGTACGGATATTAATCCTATGACTGGGAGGAGATCACCAACTTACTAGACAAGACTAGATTGACATTCAAGACTCTATCGATAGAGAAAATAGACTCACAATCAACAATAAGACCATATACAAACAAGAAAATCTGATCTAAAGAGATAGGGCAAGGAATATTTATGCACCTTATCTATTAAGGTTGATCCTATTCACTCCCTTTGTCACCTTTGCATGATCTACTCATGATTTCCCAATGCTTTCACCTGCAACACAAACAAAGAATACCTTCCTCAAACCAATTTGAATACAACAACAAAATTTATTGAATTGAAATATGAAAAGTACATAATATTACTAAATTTTTTTTAAAATTTCAAACATAAATTACTAAATTGACACAAGATTTTAGGGAAGGGAAAGATGTCAAATCTATATTGGAGCAGTGAAGAATAGTACAAATGATACCTTTTGCTGCTTCGACACCTTGACAAACCTAAGAATCTAGGTCTCTTCTGCTCACATTCTCCGACAACTCCACTCCAATCCACTGTTATGGAGAAAAATTTCCCAAGGCTTGAGGTAGACCACAATAGACAGATGACTACCAGAAAATAACTTAATTCCCAATGCAATGCTATTATAATGAAAATGCTAAGATATGGAGAATAAAACCAACCTTCAACCGGATGTGTGCCAAACTGTCAATAATTAATTAAGCGGGCTCATGTAGATAAGATAAGAGATAAAGATAAGAAAAAGAAGTGATAAGACAAGAAAATTAAACAAAAATACAAAATTTAAAACTTAATTTTTATTTTTTTAAATATATAAAAAACATAAATTTAAAAAAAAATGGAAAAAAATATAAAAATTTTCAATTAAAAAAAATATATATATATATATAAAGTTTCATTTAAAAAAAAAAAAAAAAAAAAAACATTTTAAAAACTATATAAAATGTTCCATTTGAAAAAATAAAATTAAAAAAAACAAATGAATTTAATATATATATATATATATATATATATAAACTAACTCCCTCCGCCTCCCTCCCCTCCTCCACCCCCTATATATATATATATATATATATATATATATATATATATATATATATATATATATAAACTAACTCCCTCCGCCCCCCTCCCCTCCTCCACCCCCTTCCTCCCTCCCCCACCTCCCCACCCCTCCTCTCCTCCCTCCCCTCCCCTCCCCTCCCCCCTCTCCCCTATTCCCCTCCCCCTCCCATCCCCCCACCCGCTTCCCACAATGCCCCATTACAGTTGGCCATGATTATGAGTTCGTGGAACGGGAGACACGATTCTCAGAATCGCGGTCGGCCGTAATGAGGAACTGTGGGCAGTAGGAGTGGGACAGGGAGGGGGATGGGAAAGGGGGAGAGGGAGGAGGGGGGGGCGCTAGGGGGTGATGAAGGAGGAGAGGAGGGGAAGGGGGAGGAAGTAGGGGAGGAGTGGGGACGGGAGATGAGGTGGGGGAGAAAGGAGGGGGGGGGGGGACGAGATGAGGGGGAGGGAGGAAGGGGGTGGAGGAGGGGAGAAGCGGAAGGAGGAAGGGGGGAGCGGAGTTGGTTAATTTTCTTTTTGTTTTTAAATTTTAAATTTTAATTTTTTTTTTAATTCAAAATTTTAATTTGAAAATTTAATTTGTTATAATTTTTATTTTATTTTGTTATATATATATATATTATATTTTGGCTTTAACATTTTGTTCTAATTTTTGTTTTTTATTTCATTTTTAAGTTTTTTTTTTGTTTCTTTTTGTATAGGGGTGTTTTTTTCAAAAAATAAAATTAATATTTCAAATCTTAAGTTATATAATTAAAACAGGTGAAAATGCATTAAAAATGGTTTAAAATGTCTTGATTTTCTTCTTTTTTTTTAGAAATTTGCCCCCAAAATGACTTCATTAAGATAAAAATTTAATGAAAAAACTTTGAAAATGCATATATTTTTTGTTCTAACTAGCTTCTAAATCTGAAAAAAATTCAAAAAATGTGTGTATTTTTTTTATATAACTAGCTACTAAATGTATATTTTTTCGTAAAATTTGAAAAAACGCCCTTGTAAATAAAAGGTATAGTTTTCTTATGACCAAGAAGTTTCAAAATCACAAACAAATGTCTCAAAATGAAAAATGGTGCTGCCAGTATACACACTTTTTGAAATGGAGGTAAAACAACTACTAGAATTGACCCCCCAAAAAATGAGAACAATGTCGGGTTCTCGTCAAGTTGTATAACTTGTTTGAGGAGCAAGCGCCTCTACAGAGTGACTTTGGCTACTGAAACCGAGCTTACTGCAGTCATTGAGAAGGCCAATTGGCATAACAGAATATAAAAAGCTTCGGGTCTCTTGTGTCTCAGTACTTCCAAGGATCTTCTTTTCCATCTGGATTGTCTTGCAATACCTAATGAAATTTGGGTCAAACTTCAAGCTTTGTTTGGAAAGACAGATGAATTGAGTGGCCATCAACTAGAGAATGAATTAATTTCACCTAGTCCAAGCAATTTCGAGACCCTACAAGACTACTTCTCTAAGTTTAAGTCTTTGGCTCTTCAATTGAAGTAGTGTGGGATTGACAAGAAATATGAGCAGTTGATCTTGGCTATTCTTTCAAAATTGAGTTCAGATTATTTTGTCTTTGTTTCAACCTTCCATGCTACCAAACTCACAATTCGAAATTGGAAGATGCCTTCTCTAGAAGAATTAATGGAATCATTGACTCAAGAGCAAGACAAGTTGGTCTTGATGGGAGTCATAAAGCCATCAAAAGATCATGCTTTGGCTGATGGAGATTCAAAGAATTCAAAAGGAAAGAAGAAGGCTAATTCCAAAAAGCCACCAGATCAGAAGAAAGAAAAGCAAAATCCACAAGAAGAGTCCTCAAGCTCCAAGAAGAATCATTAGAAAAGAAGGAAAACAACAATTTTGCATACTGCAATAGGGGATTTCATCCTGAGAGTTCCTGTATTAAGATTACCATTGACATGATGGGTTAACTTCTTGAGAATAACAACATCCCTCTTCTAGATGGTGCAAGGAGGAAGGAAGGAGGTTCAAATTCCGAGGACAAGGAGAGAGTTCATGCTTTGATGGCCAACACATCAAAATATTCCTCTTTTATCATTGATTCTGGGGCGTCCAGACATATGGTGTCCACAAGGGAGTCTTTTTCCTCTCTTGATCCTTCTGGTGTTCCAACAATTGTGTTGGGAGATGAATCTGAAACTACATCCAAAGGGAAGGGTAAAATCGATCTTGACCATGGTTCCTTCACAAATGTCTTGTTTCTCCCTGGTCTTTCTACCAATATCTTGTCAGTCTATCAGATGACTCATATTGGGTCACCTGAAAAGGTCATCTTTACCCCCAATGATGTGGAAATTTCTGAAATTTCTACAGGTAGAGTTGTTTCCATAGGTACTGATGATATAGCTCAAAAGTCTACAAGTTTTCCCGCTTTGTTCCTTTCTCATCACCTTCTGCACTCATCACTCATTCCAATGAAGCAATCAAACTATGGTATGAGAGATTTTGCCACCTTAACTACACATACCTTCATAAATTGAGTGAGAAGAATATGATTATAGGGCTTCCCAATATCAAGTTTTCCAAAGGAATTTGTCAAGGATTGGCATACTTGGAAAACACCCTGAGCGCAAGTATGAGAGAGCTAGAAGTGAGCAAACCTTTGCACCCCTTGAGCTAATCCACAATGATATATCAATTCCATTCCCTCACATGTACTTGAATAATGCCAAATATTTCCTTACCTTCATTGATGACTTTTCAATATTATGTTGGGTCTACTTCCTCCAATTCGAGTCAGAATTCTTTAGTTTTTTCAAGATTTTTAAAGTCCTTAGAACAGACAATGGTGGGGAGTATGTCAAGTCTGTTTTTCAACAATTATGTGTTGATGATTCATTAAAATGTAGTATACAGTGCCATACACACCTCAACATAATGGTGTGGTTGAGCGGAAGAACATATCTCTCAAGGAGATGGCTACTTGCATATTGGAGTCCAAGTCTTTGTCTCCAAGACTTTGGGCTGAAGTCATCAACTGTGTAGCCTATATTTAGAATAGGTTTCCACATAAATCCTTGAAATGAATCACTCCTTTTGAATCTTGGAGTGGGAACAAACCTAATGTGTCTCATTTCAGAATTGTTGGATCAAAGGCATGGGCTAGAATACCTATTGATAAGAGAATGGATTTGCAAGCCCTAAATCCAACCATGCATATTTGTTGGCTATCTATAAGAATACAAGGGCTATAAGTTTCTCAACATGACCACTCAAAAGTATTTTATTTAAATAAGCGTTCAATTTGAAGAAGAGCCCTTGCAGGCAGTTGAAATTGGAGAATCCTCTGAAAAACCACCTGTTGGAGTAAGTGAAGCTTCTCATGAATTTTATGATTCTGATTTTTCTGATGATGAATACCACATTATTTCATATCCAATTTCACCTACAAGGCCTAATTGGGATTAAAAAATCAATTGAAGCAACTGGAGAACTTGCGGGTGATCCTCAAGATCCTAGGAGGACTAGATCTCAGTTTGAGAATGCTCTTTCTGTCAAATATCCTTTTCTTCTTGAGAAGTGTTTTCTGATGGTTGAATATGATCCTAAATCATATTAAGAAGCCTCACAATATCCAATATAGCAAGATTCCATGGACGAGGAGTTTCATTCTCTTCAAAATAATGGAACTTGGGAGCTAGTCTCGCTTCAACCTAGCAGAAATCTAGTCAAGTGTAAGTGGATCTTTACAAAAAATATGGATGCTGATGGTGAATCAATGAAGTACAAAGAAAGTTTTAAGGCTAATGTATTCTCACAATTCCAAGGCCTTGACTACAATGAGACCTTTGCACCAGTTGAAAAGATGGATTCAATAAGACTAGTTCTGGCAATTGCAACATCCAAGCGCTAGGAAGTGCACCACATGGATGTAAAAATTGATTTCCTCCATGGATACCTTGAGGAGGATATATATATGTAGTATCCAGAAGGTTATATTACTGACCCCTCTCTTGTGTGCGGGTTGAATAAGTCACTATATAGGATTAATTAGAAAGCTCCTAGAGCTTGGTATGCCAAGATGGATAGTTTTCTCCTGTTAGAATTTTTTAGCAAATGCAAATGATCTAATCCAAATGTGTACATGAAGCTAATAAATGGTTCAATTTTGATTATTGTGTTTTATGTTGATGGCCTTTTTTATCATAGGAAGCTCCATTGATGAGATTGTTTCATTGAAGACTGATTTGCATCATGCCTTTTCTATGACTGACTTGGGCATACTTAGACAATTTCTAGGACTTGATATCACTCAGTCCTACTCAGGAATTAAAGTATCTCAATCAAAATATGCATCAAATATGCTAAATAAATTCATAATGGAAGAATGAAAGTCAACTAATACTCCTTTCCTTTTAGGAGTAAGACTTGAAGATATAGAATCTTCTCCTTTGGTGAACATCACCTTGTATAGACAACTAGTTGGCAGTTTATTGTATCTTAATCACACTCGAATTAATATTGAATATGCATTGAGTGTTGCATCAAGATATGTGGAGCATCCACATGAGCTTCATTGGATGGATTCCAAAAGGATCTTGCACTATGTGCAAGGAACCAAGTCTCATGGGATTCATTATGTTGTTGATTCTTCTTTGGATCTTCATGGTTTTTCATATTCTGATTGGGTTGGAGATAGATTAGACCGGAAATAAACTTCCGTATTTTTTTTCATGCTTGGAGTATTTCCAATTTATTGGTCAAGTAAAAATAAAAGTGCCATTGCATTATCTTAAACAGAGTCCAAATACAGAGGAGCTGTGAATACAACTACTCAGTGTGTATGGTTGCAAGGTATACTTTCAAAGTTTGAGATTAACTTTAACACTCCTATAATCATATTTTATGACAATAAAATTGCTATAAGTATCTCAATTGTCCCAGTACAAAGACAAATAATCAAGCATATAGAGATTCATATGTACTACATCCAAGGTAGACTAGTGCATGATCAGATCATTGCTCTGCAGTTTTTCCCATCTTCTGAGAAAGTTGCAGACATCTTCACCAAAGCATTCTCAGAGAATAATTTCAACCATCTTATATCACTACTTGGGATGGGTGAAAACATGGTGAAGAAGGATTGAAAAGAAATATTTTCAATTTTTTTCATGTCCATGTTTTGAGGGGAGGTTTTTTCCCATGAGGTTTTTCTTCTTTCCTTGTTTTGTGGAAAAGTAGTATGTAAAAGGGGTGACCAATACTTGTTTATGGTCCCTATATTTATGATTTTAATCACATAAATCCAGGCTTAAAGGGGGGGGTGTTAGAACATTAAAAACCCACTTTATACTTACGATATAAGTTATTAATAATTTTTGGTTAATTTCCTAGGTGTTGACTAGGTAGTTGGCCTCAATTTTCCTTCTTAGGCCATCACTTGAAATCATTAGCCACAGGAACACACTTGTAAATATTCTATATAAGATTATGTCTACTTTTATGACTGTCCTGAATCAGTAAGAGTGCTTTCCTGCCTTAGACAGTTTTGTCCTGTTTTTCTACTTTTTAGTGGATAAGGATAAAGCGAGGTTCCCTTCTTGACTTGGAAAGTTGTCTTCTTTTTGGTCAATTCACCCTCCAAATGTTTCTCTTTGAAATACATCATATTTTTCCTCTTTCCTCAATAATGAGCTACCAATACTTCTTTTTCCAATTTGTGAGCCTTTAGACTAATTTGGAAAGAGATTTTATCACCTTGGATGGTTTCTTGCATATTTAGTAAGCCTGTTGTTGTGAGGATTTCGAATGCCTTATTTGGATTTCAAATATCTAATGTAATTATATATTTGGAAAACCATTACATTTCCCAAGTTTTTATGACGTACTCTTATTCAATAGACTTTTATTGTGTGCATCAATTCAGTGACTATTTTTGAGTGATCTATGCAAGTTTATGCATAACAATTTTGTGAGAGTAACGTTTTTTTTGCAAGATCTTCCTGTGAATTGATTTTCACACACATAATATCCATTTGGAAATAAATTAATGAGAAACTAGTTAGGGAAACCTTTATCAATCTTAAGCCATTGCAAGGCCAAAAATCATTGTTTAGGGCCTAAAAAATGCACCAAAAGTTCAGGACCTGAAAAATAATAGAAAAACTACAAAGATGTGGAACCATTCTAAATCAATGGAATAAGTGGGTGTGCGCCAATAGACACTTGGATTTTCTGAGGTGGTGGGAAACTAGTTATGGTAGTACAAACCAATATAGAAATTTAAGTGTCATCTCAAAGCTTGAATTTTTATGTAGTTGGTGCTTAGGATAATTTGCAAAAAAGATGTAGACTTGGTCCTAGTAGGTGATTTCTATGAAAATAATATGAGGATATTATTTTACATTTACTTTTATTATGCCCTTAGTTTTTTCAAGTTTGGAAGGAGGTGGATAAACTTACTGGAATGAAAGATGTATTGGGGGATTCATTGTTGGAAGATTGTATGAGATTGTGGTGTGATAATGTCAATTTGAATTCCTTTAGAGATTTACCTAGAACATTATTGAATATGGAATTTGGATTATCATAAATGGTATCATGTTTTAAGACAAACATACCCCATCCATTCAGTGTGTTACTCAAGTACTAAGCATCTTCAATTTCTTTATGCAAACAAAAATTCCAAATACTTCTAGGCACATTGTAGTGCAAGAAGTGGATAAATCAAACACTAGACATACTTTGATGATGTTGCATAATTTGATCCTTGGGTTAGTGAGGTTGGTATTGTCTAATTATTAAGTGTCCCACTTCTTTAATGTTTAAGACCGGGTTTGGAAGATGAATGAATAATTTTGTAGAAATGGTGGCTTTGAAGTTAGTACTCAATCTTGCAAATGAAAAATGTATTAAAAAATTACAAATATTTGGGGTTTCCATGGTAGTTATCAATTGGATGAAGGATTCAACTTAATAGAAATTTTCTTGTTAAGACATAGGGCAAGGAATGATTTGGATGATGTGATCTCCAAGGATGGTCAATCTTGCAAATGAAAAAGGTGTTAAAAAATTACAAATATTTGGGGTTTCCATGGTAGTTATCAATTGGATGAAGGATTCAACTTAATAGAAATTCTCTTGTTGAGACATAGGGAAAAGAATGATTTGGATGATGTAATCTCCAAGTATGGTCAATCATTGTGTGTAGGTCATTGGAATATTTGTGATATTGAGGATGGAAAATTCTCAAACTATGATCATCATCCTTTCTTCGATTTATTTCTTGGGTTGTCAAACTCTTTGTATCTATTGTATTTTTAATGGAGATATACTAAGATATTTTAATAAATATATGTTGGATATTTTGTATAATTGTGTGCTACCATATTCAATCAAATATTTGTTGAGTTATTTTAAGATAGACTTGGGATCTATTAGTGATATATGTATCAATATGTAGGTTAATATAATTAAGTACATTAGGTGATGATATTTGGGAATGTATTTACATTTGACTTGTTGGGAGGGATAAGTTCAGTAGAGTGGATTTATTTTTCTTAATCTAAGGATATTGATGAAGGATTCTAAGACATGCTTCTTCTCTATATGAGAAATGAATTTTTGTTCTTCTAAGAAAATTATTTTTTTTCAAGGGAAAAATTTGTCAAACCATTTTCAAAAATCAGCAACATTTCCACTTTTCCATACATTTTTGAAAATAAATCAACAATGTAAGTGTTTTGCAACAATTACACTATCATTTTTATTTTAACTTTTCATTGGGAAGAAAAAATACCATCAGAACCTTTTGAATCCGTTGTGTGTTATCGGAGGATTGGGAAAAATATAATAGCATTTCCACTTGTCAATACATGATTGAAAATAAAATCAGCATTGGTTGATGAAACAAGTATAACACATTAAAAATTGAAATAAAAAAACACATCACAAGTTCTTAAAAATAAAATATGAAGAACCTACCTACCTCCAATGGCATGCTAATGATGAAGCGGTAATACAATGACAATTTGGTGAATGATGGTTGGTCCACATATCCATAAAGGTTGGATTGAGATTTTTTGGATCGAGGATTTTCTTGGCTTAAAATATTCAACCATTTCAAAGGAGAAATGTAGTTTTTTTTTGGCTTGGTCAAGTTTAATAAACGTTCATACCCTTGATCGAGGGTTAACTTAATCATTAATAAACCCTACAATTGTCACAATTGCGCGACATAGGGCTTAGCTATTAAGACCTTGATCAAGAGCTATAAAAAGACCTTGATCAAGGGTCCCCTCATACAACTGATTTTACCCTCCTCTCTTCCCAAAAAGTGTAACACACCTTCATGGGTTCACACTCAAGTTGAGCAAGGATAGAATCCTGGACATTACTTCTAGTATGAGCAGTAACCATAACAGGATCAATAGAGGTTGGCTAGATAATATGAGGCTTGGTTTAACTATTGGAACATAAAAGAAGTTCCACAATAAAATTAATAATATTGATAACATTAAATCTTACATCTCTATAAAGTTTAATGATAAAACCTCAAAGACAATGAAACCACCAACAAGAGGAAGTTAAAATACTAATATTTTATCAGTCCCATTTTGGTTGATCAAAACCAAACTTTTAACATTGTGGGATTAAAAAACAAAAGGGATATTCATTAAATTTGGGACTAATATTCGTTACTTCGATAGTGAAATGGTTAATGCACTAACTTAAAAACACCTTGGCATGAACGAATTATAAAATTCATGCTACAAAGAATGTTGAACATTGATAATATTTTATTTTAATGTGGGTTATTTTTAATAATATAAGATATAACTTTACTCAATTTCATAATTTCTTTATTTTTTTGGTTTTTATAGCTCACAAAACGGTGCCAACATTAGTATTTTTTGCACCATATACAAATATACAAACTGAATTTTTTTTAATATTTAAGTTGATTCATTTTATTTGTCTGATAAACCTTGTGAATCTCAAAAGATAACATCATCATTGTTGTAAACATTAACAATACAAGGAGAACGCGGGAGAAGATGCTGGGTTTCTATTCATTACGATTTAGGCACATTTACATGGAGCTAAATGACATTGCTGACTGTCTATCTAGAAGATCCCTGGGGGATATGAATGGGCAGCTGTTATGCAAGGAATTTGGTGGAGGGAAGCTTATCAAATATTTTATGATGAAACTCATATAATTGGCTCGTTGGATCCATATTTTGATTTGTCTCCTAGCTGCACTTTCATGACCGGTCCCTGTATGATTGCCATTTGTGGCGTTGGAGGATAACATATGTTATGTATTTTTTTTTTACTGATTTGTTTTTATGCTTTGCTATGAGGTCTAGTTAGCACTGTAGTTATTTTTCACAACCTCTTTTTGGATTGGGCGATTGCCTCGACTCTATGTAAGATCACGTCTTGTGCTCAGCTTTTGTCCTCTTAATATAAAAGCTGGTTTTTCTTTGTGAAAAAAAAAACAATACAGAAATTGAATTTTTTAAATTGTTAAGTTGATTAATTTTATTTGTCTAATAAACCTTGTGAATCTCAAAAGACAACATCATCATCATCGTCATCATTAATAATGTAAAAATTTGTAAAAAAAATCATTTAAATAAAGTGTTATTTTAGTGAATGTTGTTTGTAGTGTTCGTTTCTATATTTATTATAATTAAGGCTCTTATAAAGAAGGAATTATTATTAGTATTCATTTAGAAATATACATTATCCATTATGCAAACATCTATTCATCACAATTGAATAAAAGACATGGTTGACTAAGTGTAGTATAAAACTCAAGTGGTGTTTTGGTGTTTGTAGTTATTTCATATGAATACTAGCAATGACTTAAATCCTTTGCTATTATTTTATGATTAACTACAAGCTATTTTTCAATTTGCTCCCTTGAGAGTGCAGGCTCTATGCATCAAGAATTTTTTATATGACGTTTTAATTTTAACATTGCCTTTTATTTAATGTTAAAATATTCCCCAGATGTGGGAGAACACGTGCCCTCCACCTCATCCAATGTGCACATGATTCAAACATACAACCACTCCACCTCATGTGGCGACGCATCCGACATGCATGAACTCGGCCATGCGATGATGCCATCTTCACACCTATCATCTGGAAACCTAGATGACGACATTTATTTAAGGGAGGGGAACGAGGGTGATAATCACACTCTCCTTCGCGTGAGTTTGAATTGATTTTCTCTCTCGGCCAGTGTGCTATGCATTCAATTATGCCACCCCCTCTGAAAATGACAGTCTAGTTCATTTATTGCCTCTACAGGAGGAACTTGGCTCGGCTCGACGCTTTAAAGGCTCTGGTCATCATGATTTTTAATACCACTGTTGCGCTCTGGTTATTCTCTGTGACTCCCTCCGTTGAGTTCAAGATAATCTTTGTGGTCTCCCCTGTTTCTCTCACCACCATGACACCTTGCAACTGATGTATTTCACGACACGACAATGGTATAACTAGCTCCAGTCGGAGATCCAGGGTGGCCATGGACTGGCCTATCATGGATGGTTATGCTCTGCGCATCTGTGCGCAGACTCGCATCTTAATTGATGTGTAGGAAGCTCGTAGGGTGGCAGCCCTGCTCGCCTCTGGAAGCAATGGTGGTGCCATAAATCACTATTGGTTGTTAAAAAACATGATCAATACCCTAGTTGAAGAAATGGAAGCAAGCTGGCAAGCCAACACCAGCATAGTGAGGAACATCAACGCCAGCCTGAAAGAGGCCACTGAACACTCGAATACCTTGAATGCCAATATCACCTGGGACATTTTCTCCCTAGGTGGTAATTATGAGTTGGCCGTGCAGGAAAAAAATGAGGACGTTGCTGCGCTTGAAGCTCCTAAGCCTGGGTCTACACATAAGAATTCTAAGGTAAGAAAGGACAAGGGCTCAGCTCCTGCAACTCTCGCGATAGATGCTGCTCAGAATGGTTCTTATGCTCCAGGTTCTCCCTCTCCCACTCTCCCCCCTCCGGGGACTCTTGAATATTTCTATGTTGCCTGTCCCATACTCGAGGAGACACCAGATGAACCACAAGAAAAACTCTAAATGGGCTGCCATAGCTCCGGGTCATGTATGTGATTATCAGCTTTTTTGTTTTAATTTTCTGAATAGCTTATTTTGCAGCAATACTAGACAGTTTGAAACTCTATTTTTGAAGAAAGTCCCTGTCTTTTTATGGGAAGACCATACCCTTGAGGTCTTTATTTTGTATTATGTCAGTCAGTTCAACATTTTTGAGCAATTGGGATGGTGGCTTCACCACTTGAGGCCTCCCCAATCTGCTACAAAATTTTCGGCTCTTGATGTATCTTTTGGCTCTGTTAATTAAAATTCTCTCTGCAACTTACAAAAAAAAATGTTAAAATATTAGTTTTACTCGTCATAATAATAACTTATTTTTTTTTAAATAAATTTTTTTTTTCCTTTTTCTTCTTTTCCTTCCCTTTTTTGAAATAAAATTTATAATAATACATTGACTTATCATTTTGTCTCATATATTACAAAAATAAAAAGTGTAGAAAAATATAATAAACAAAAAAAAAAACATAATAAACATAATGATTAAACCAAGCACACACATAATGACAAAAAAAGTTTATCTTGGAAACCTTTAAATAGGCTTATTCATAAGCAATACAATGGGTCATTACCATGGGCCCAAAAAACCATGACTGAGTCAAGTTTACCTGACAAGGGGAGACACCGAGACCATGATAAAAATCAAAATTTCCATATTAGAAATAGAAATATAATGGAAAAAATAGAAATGATATATATACACACACATTTAATTACTAATAACTAATTAGTAATATTAATAGTAATAGATTGTGTTTATATTTATATATATATATGGGATAGGGATATAGATATTAATTAAGTGTAAAAATAAAAATGCACTTCAAAATTACAGGTGAAATTAAAATTCACACTTCATTATTGGAGTTTAATTTTATGAAGTGGCATATTTTGACATCTAAAATAGAAAATGATCATCAAATTTCAACCATGGATCCTACCATAGTTGTTAATTGCATATCAATAACCACGTAAACAAAACACAACATGTACAAATGTCGATACTCATAGCATCATTTATATCATGCAAAAAAATCTTACTTCGATTGTGTTCACATAAAATATTAAATAGGATTTTTTTAAGGTGAGAAAAAGCTTATAATCCTTAAATTAAGGGAATTTTGAGGTCTAAAATGGGCCTCCTAAAAAATATAATAAAATATTGCGAGTTTGACGCTTTGTAGGAAAGGTATATTTGCAACTCACCTATTGCACTAGAATTCATGTAACTATGGTTAAGTTAAAGTGAAAAGATGTGTACAACTAAAATTAATAAAAAAATACAGCTTTGATATGACTAGAAACATGAGTATTTTTTAATACATAAATGTACTAAATTAGAGTACTCATAAAATAAAATAAAGTACTTCTAAAATAAAATAAAATAAAATATTTTAGTTTTGAATAATAAACATAATTAAATTTTTGTAAATAAATTTTAAGTTATAAAAATAATTTACATTAATAATTATTTATTTCAAAATATATTTAAATATTTAATATAAAATTCTAATCCATAATATTATATTTCTTATATTATATCATAATATAATACATTATAAGAAATATAATATACGTGATTATTGTATATTATATTTTTTATAATATATTATATTATATTAAAATATAATAGATCACATTTTTATATTATTATTTAATATATTAATTTTTATTAATATATCTTATAATAATTTTAAAAATATAATGTTATATAATATAATATTTTTTATTAATATATGTTATAATAATTTAAAATATAATATATATTGTAATTTATTTAGTACATCATATAATATAATATCTAAAAGTACTAAATTAAGATTATATTTTTGAATTTATGTTTGATTTTTAATTAATATTATATTTTTATATTCAAAAGTCAAAGTAATTTAAGAGTACTTTTTTTCATTATTAGTATGGTTAATCATGGATTATCATTATTCATTTAGGATTTGACAAGTAAGTATCTTTAATTTAAACAATGCCACCTCAACCATAAGGGATGATGTCATCCTCTAGAATTTGATTGGTTCTTGTAAAGTTAATTTTGATAGTACATTTTTTTGTTTGGAGACCCATTTTTTACCTCAAAATTCCCCTAATTGATTAGTCTAGCTTTTATTAATATAATCACAATATTTTAATGTTTGTGTAAATAAAATCCAATCACTTGAAATAATTTTCTTATGGTTTGTCATAGGAAAACTTCCACTCTAAACAAAAACTTTTGAGTCTTGAACCATTAGCACGTTTCCTTTCAACGAAGGAAGACCAACTCTTAGTCAATCAAAAGTAGCTTAAGGTCATACTCTAAGACCAAAAAGTGGTTTCAACCAGTCACTAATATGTCATCTAGTTATTTCTAAGGTTTCCAAAGGGAGTTCATTTAGAAACACCTAACATTTGGTTCCATTCATGAAGCCTAAACACTAGAATGGGATGCAATTTAACTCCATACTTCGAAAACTATAAAACATTTGTAAGATATTATATATTCATTATCCTTTAAGGCATGGGAAAAGAATGATTACATCAAAAATGTCATGTCCCAAATTTGGTATTGGGTCAAAATGGCCTAATCACATTGGCCCTATTCATTAGAGTTTGTCAAATTGATGCTAAAGGTCAAATAATTGCCAAGGAGGAAAATTACTAGTTTCCTAGGTTTAGGGTGGAAGCTTTGGGATTTGGAATAATGGGGATAATAAATGATGTTTGAACATTAGAATGGCATAAATATTTAATAAAGGAGATAAATAAATATATACAAGTGAAAATCAAAGTGGCAGTTCATCATGAAGACACATGGAGGAAGTGGGACCCACATATGGCTAGATTTCCCCACTACACTTGGCATCATTCTCTCACCAATTCGAATTCAAGGTGAATGGTAACATACTTGGGGGAGTCCAAAAGGTATTATTCATTGCATTACTCATCCAAGGTCGAAATATAGAGGAAGAGTAACTCCCATGGAAGAGGAAGAGGCAATTTGGAGCTAGTGAGACACTTGGGCTAGATTCCCTAGCTCTATGACAACAATGATGAAGATGCTATGACACCTATGACACAAATCAGACCTGAAGGCTGACATATGACATATATGACATGTCAGGGCTAAAAATAGACTCCAAGAGGGCGCTCAAGGGTGTTAGGGAAGCTAATATTCTTCCACATGTGATTTGGTGAAAGTGGGAGACTAGGAATTGTTGTACAAGTGGCGTTCTTTGGAATCTATTCCCAACTTGAGTTGGCATGAGTCTCTTGGAAGGAATTCGACCCATGGAGGACATTAGAAGTTTATAAATGTCAATAACAAAGAATGAAACCAGCTTTTTATCATTTGTAGAATTTTCAATTGCATTTGTGAAGAGGGAGAGCTAGTGGATGACTAGTTTCTTGCCTTAGCCAATTTCGAGGGTGAAAGATTCCCATCCAAGTTGGCAATTGGAAAGGCCATTCAGACCTTTCATTTGGAGCTTTAATGGAGTCTTTATTTGCAGGTGTAAGCTACAGGGTAGCTCATGGTTTCTTCTATTGCAGCTCACTCCTTCAACCATTTCCATTTTTGATGGCATATTCTTGATCCTTGAGGGAGGGCGTTTTTGGTGAGATATTGTACTCTTTGGGGGAGCTTCTAATGCCCAATTTATTTTGTAATATGAATTAAATACTCTGTTCTTCATCTCCAGAAAGTTTCAGGTCGAAATTCCAAGTAGAAATGTATAAATCTCATTTTTAATGGAAGAACAATGCCATTTCCCCACTACCTTGTTGTGAACCAATGTATTGATGATGATTTCGAATGAATGGATGATTCTATGATGCATTTGTGATTAATGGACTGCCATGGATTTTTTTTACAAATTTCATGTACTGTACTTGAGCATTTGAAGTATTTTTACTCAGTTTAATTGCATTGGGAGAAGAAATAGTGCCATTTCCCCAAGGGTCGAATTGGTGATTTTTGCAGTTGAATGAGAGAGGGTGAGAAAAGTTGTAATAAACTATTAATGGTGCATATGAGACCTTAATAACATAATTAACACATTACATACCTATGTTCATAAATTTGAGTGGGTTTGGTGGCATTTGGGAAGCCGTTTTCAGTACTTAACTTAGGGGGATTTGAACCCCAAATTACTAGTAAAATTGCATACTTGGTCCAGAATCTTAAGAGAGTTTGCAGAGGTCTTTTGGTGGCCATATGTTATCCCTGAACATCATATTCAATTCCTAATATCATTCATACACCTTCCTTGAATATTTGAAGGCATTTGGAGTCAATTTGAGACCTAGAGACCAATACTAGTCAAAGGGAAATCACTAGTAAAGTTACCTACATTGACCAGAATTGAAAGAGTATTTGCAGAAGTGTTTTAAAGGTACAACGGCATCCCTAAAACACATATTTATGTTCTAATATCATTCATATACCTTCTCAGAAGATTTGGGATCATTTGGGGCAAATTTGGGACCTAGAGATCGAAACTAATCAAAGGTCGAACCAAGGAAAAAAGTGGAAAATTGCAATTTTAATAAAATTCCTAACAAGGGACATTACAGTGGTATCAGAGCATGGTCCTTGCACCTGTGTATTAGGTACATACATTCAAGAATAATTGGCAGCCATGTCTTACTATTATGATGAATCCTATGAGTACAATTCTTATGATGAATATGCAGATGCTTATGAGCAATATGAAGTAGAATGTGAATGGTATGAGGAAAAGGTGCCATCATGCAACACTTCTTACAATTTCAGGAGAAATGAAGATTATTCTTATGACTTTAAATCTGATGAATATGAATGTGTCACACCAACCAAGGATAATTCTATGAGTGAGTTCCAAAGATGGAGTGCAAATTATAAAACCTTGCCCCAGCAATATCAAAAATATCAAGAATATCTTGCTTCGAGCAAAAATACACAAAATGCCATGTCTTTTGAGTACTATGCTGAACATGTTTTTGAAAATAGGCCCAAAAATGAAGATGTGGAGTTAGTGAAGAAAGGTTTATGCCCTTCTTGTAAGAACCCTTGGAGCGAATATCATATATGTGTGCATGAAATGATGTCCTCTTTGATGAGAGATTTTGAGATTTATTCAAGAAGGGATTCCAAATATACCGATCCTAAGGAAAACAAGGGGAAAAATGAATCAGCTTGCTTGAAGGAGAAAAATGAAGAGACATCACAAGAGCATGAAGAAGATTGTATTGAAAATATGGAAGATCATTTCGAGACACCTTCTAGCTTAGACATGAACCAAAGAGCATCTACTGATGGATGCTTAAACTATGAAGGAGTACCTACTGATGGGTGCTCACACCTCTATGTTGGTGACATAGAGATCACTTTTGAAAGTGTTGCTGCAAGCCCAAGTTCCATTAAGCATGATAATGAAGACCTTGTAGCAGTTGAAGAAGAACCAAGATCAACTTCCCCATCACCACTTGAGCTTCATGAAGTTGGTCCAAACAAAAATGAAGAAGATGAGGAGGTTCATTTGCAAGAGCCTCATTTTCTTGAAGGGTCCTTAAAGATGAATGAAAAGAAGATCCAAGAGTCCCTCAGCATTCTCCATGAGACTCAAGCATTGGTGTCAAATTCTTGTTGGAGATCTACTTCATTGGAGGAAACATCCTTCCTTGAATATATGGAGAAGATTCAAAGAGCAATGTGCCACATCAAAGGTAATTTCATGTCTTTGTTTTTTGATAGAAACCATTTGTTTGAGCTTAATGAATTGTTACATGATGCATACTTGAAGAATAATTAGGATATTCATAAGCTCACGATTCAAAATGAGCAACTTCTTGAAAAGTTGCAAGATACTTGTTTTTCCTCCTATGTTTCAGATTGTCAAATGGTAGATTGTTTCGAGGATTCTCATGACATGGTGGATCATGAGAAATGTGAAAATTTGAATGTTCTTGATGTGTTTGGAGATGAACTTGAAGAGATCCAAACACTTGATGTGGTGGAAGAAGAATTTGAATTGCCTATTGATGAAGGTTGTGCAATTTTTAAAGAAGACCATGATTCATCTACATTGGAACCAAACTATGACAAAGAGTTCACACTTTTGAAGGAGCTGCATGATACTACCCATATGGATCTTCCCCATGATGAAACTTCTGTACTTTTTTATCATTTGGGTGATTTGGTTTATTCTCCTACATCCTACAATTCCATGTTTTGCAACATTAGTCTCAATGAAGTATGGGTGAAAGGGTTCTTTTTGATGGTGCCACATGAGGAGTATGATATGGTTGGAGCACATTCTTATTCACATTTGCAGCAGCATACTTTATTACTTTATGATGATGCACATCTACATGGATGCACCTACGATATGCATTTGAGTCACTTGAAGACTCATGGTTTTTCTTGCTCAACACTTGATTCATTTGATGTTGGAGGAACTTCATCCAACACTTGGGTGAATAGATTTATGATTGGAGAACATTTTTGTTGGAAGCCACATACTTTGTTATATCTTTATGATAATCACATTCAGGGATGTATGGGTGAGACTTCTTTGAGTCATTTGAAGTCTCCTTGTTTTTTCTGCTCATTATTTGGTTCAGATTTTAGTGGAGATTCTTCATTCACTTCTTGGATGAAAGAATACATGGCTGAATATTTTGATGCATATCACATCCTTTTGGAGCAGCTTTATAGGACATGGGATCCTCACCTATCTCATTGGAGCAGATTTGATTGGTCACTTGAAGCTTGTATGCACTTGGAAAACGGTGGTCTACTTGCTTGGAGGTATAAGCACTTTCATGATTCTTTGATGAAGCGCCTCCTTGATATTAATTTTCATTATGTACTTATTTACTTTGATGATATATATTTTGTACTCATGATGTTTGGAAGAATGCATACAAGAAAATGGGATCCAGGAATCCTCTTATATGATGGTATGGGTTGGAGAGCACTCTTAATTGTTCGGGTGCAATACAAGCAATGGGACCCTGGAATAATTTTTATCTCATTGGTTTCAAATTTTTTGGGGAAACAAGCAGTATGGGAGATGGATTTCCCCACTTAATAAAGTGATTTTTATCAGAGTAGTGCAGCAGCAAGCATGTTGGTTCCTCTCTAAAATCTTCATGGAAACTCAAAGACTCAAGGTTGGGCAATTCAATGGCAACTTCAAAGAATTATACAGAAAGCAGGTTCTTCAACACCCACGTTTAAAATTGCTTGAGGACAAGCAATATTGGGAAGGGAGGATTTGTCATGTCCCAAATTTGGTATTGGGTCAAAATGGCCTAATCACATTGGCCCTATTCATTAGAGTTTGTCAAATTGATGCTAAAGGTCAAATAATTGCCAAGGAGGAAAATTACTAGTTTCCTAGGTTTAGGGTGGAAGCTTTGGGATTTGGAATAATGGGGATAATAAATGATGTTTGAACATTAGAATGGAATAAATATTTAATAAAGGAGATAAATAAATATATACAAGTGAAAATCAATGTGGAATTTCATCATGAAGACACATGGAGGAAGTGGGACCCACATATGGCTAGATTTCCCCACTACACTTGGCATCATTCTCTCACCAATTCGAATTAAAGGTGAATGGTAACATACTTGGGGGAGTCCAAAAGGTATTATTCATTGCATTACTCATCCAAGGTCGAAATATAGAGGAAGAGTAACTCCCATGGAAGAGGAAGAGACAATTTAGAGCTAGTGAGACACTTGGGCTAGATTCCCTAGCTCTATGACAACAATGATGAAGATGCTATGACACCTATGACACAAATCAGACCTGAAGGCTGACATATGACATATATGACATGTCAGGGCTAAAAATAGACTCCAAGAGGGCGCTCAAGGGTGTTAGGGAAGCTAATATTCTTCCACATGTGATTTGGTGGAAGTGGGAGACTAGGAATTGTTGTACAAGTGGCGTTCTTTGGAATCTCTTCCCAACTTGAGTTGGCATGAGTCTCTTGGAAGGAATTCGACCCATGGAGGACATTAGAAGTTTATAAATGTCAATAACAAAGAATGAAACCAGCTTTTGATCATTTGTAGAATTTGCAATTGCATTTGTGAAGAGGGAGAGCTAGTGGATGACTAGTTTCTTGCCTTAGCCAATTTCGAGGGTGAAAGATTCCCATCCAAGTTGGCAATTGGAAAGGCCATTCAGACCTTTCATTTGGAGCTTTAATGGAGTATTTATTTTTAGGTGTAAGCTACAGGGCAGCTCATGGTTTCTTCTATTGCAGCTCGCTCCTTCAACCATTTCCATTTTTGATGGCATATTCTTGATCCTTGAGGGAGGGCGTTTTTGGTGAAATATTGTACTCTTTGGGGGAGCTTATAATGCCAAATTTATTTTGTAATATGAATTAAATACTCTGTTCTTCATCTCCAGAAAGTTTCAGGTCGAAATTCCAAGTAGAAATGTATAAATCTCATTTTTAATGGAAGAACAATGCCATTTCCCCACTACCTTGTTGTGAACCAATGTATTGATGATGATTTCGAATGAATGGATGATTCTATGATGCATTTGTGATTAATGGACTGCCATGGATGTGTTTTACAAGTTTCATGTACTGTACTTGAGCATTTGAAGTATTTTTACTCAGTTTAATTGCATTGGGAGAAGAAATAGTGCCATTTCCCCAAGGGTCGAATTGGTGATTTTTGCAGTTGAATGGGAGAGGGTGAGAAAAGTTGTAATAAACTATTAATGGTGCATATGAGACCTTAATAACATAATTAACACATTACATACCTATGTTCATAAATTTGAGTGGGTTTGGTGGCATTTGGGAAGCCGTTTTCAGTACTTAACTTAGGGGGATTTGAACCCCAAATTACTAGTAAAATTGCATACTTGGTCCAGAATCTTAAGAGAGTTTGCAGAGGTATTTTGGTGGCCATATGTTATCCCTGAACATCATATTCAATTCCTAATATCATTCATACACCTTCCTTGAAGATTTGAAGGCATTTGGAGTCAATTTGAGACCTAGAGACCAATACTAGTCAAAGGGAAATCACTAGTAAAGTTACCTACATTGACCAGAATTGAAAGAGTATTTGCAGAAGTGTTTTAAAGGTACAAAAGCATCCCTAAAACACATATTTATGTTCTAATATCATTCATATACCTTCTCAGAATATTTGGGATCATTTGGGGCAAATTTGGGACCTAGAGATCGAAACTAGTCAAAGGTCGAACCAAGGAAAAAAGTGGAAAATTGCAATTTTAATAAAATTCCTAACAAGGGACATTACAGTGGTATCAGAGCATGGTCCTTGCACCTGTGTATTAGGTACATACATTCAAGAATAATTGGCAGCCATGTCTTACTATTATGATGAATCCTATGAGTACAATTCTTATGATGAATATGCAGATGCTTATGAGCAATATGAAGCAGAATGTGAATGGTATGAGGAAAATGTGCCATCATGAAACACTTCTTACAATTTCAAGAGAAATGAAGATTATTCTTATGAATTTAAATCTGATGAATATGAATGTGTCACACCAACCAAGGATAATTCTATGAGTGAGTTCCAAAGATGGAGAGCAAATTATAAAACCTTGCCCCAGCAATATCAAAAATATCAAGAATATCTTGCTTCGAGCAAAAATACACAAAATGCCATGTCTTTTGAGTACTATGCTGATTCAACATGTTTTTGAAAATAGGCCCAAAAATGAATATGTGGAGTTAGTGAAGAAAGGTTTATGCCCTTCTTGTAAGAACCCTTGGAGCGAATATCATATATGTGTGCATGAAATGATGTCCTCTTTGATGAGAGCTTTTGAGATTTATTCAAGAAGGGATTCCAAATATACCGATCCTAAGGAAAACAAGGGGAAAAATGAATCAGCTTGCTTGAAGGAGAAAAATGAAGAGACATCACAAGAGCATGAAGAAGATTCTATTGAAAATATGGAAGATCATTTCGAGACACCTTCTAGCTTAGACATGAACCAAAGAGCATCTACTGATGGATGCTTAAACTATGAAGGAGTACCTACTGATGGGTGCTCACACCTCTATGTTGGTGACATAGAGATCACTTTTGAAAGTGTTGCTGCAAGCCCAAGTTCCATTAAGCATGATAATGAAGACCTTGTAGCAGTTGAAGAAGAACCAAGATCAACTTCCCCATCACCACTTGAGCTTCATGAAGTTGGTCCAATCAAAAATGAAGAAGATGAGGAGGTTCATTTGCAAGAGCCTCATTTTCTTGAAGGGTCCTTAAAGATGAATGAAAAGAAGATCCAAGAGTCCCTCAGCATTCTCCATGAGACTCAAGCATTGGTGTCAAATTCTTGTTGGAGAGCTACTTCATTGGAGGAAACATCCTTCCTTGAATATATGGAGAAGATTCAAAGAGCAATGTGCCACATCAAAGGTAATTTCATGTCTTTGCTTTTTGATAGAAACCATTTGTTTGAGCTTAATGAATTGTTACATGATGGATACTTGAAGAATAATGAGGATATTCATAAGCTCACAATTCAAAATGAGCAACTTCTTGAAAAATTGCAAGATACTTGTTTTTCCTCCTATGTTTCAGATTGTCAAATGGTAGATTGTTTCGAGGATTCTCATGACATGGTGGATCATGAGAAATGTGAAAATTTGAATGTTCTTGATGTGTTTGGAGATGAACTTGAAGAGATCCAAACACTTGATGTGGTGGAAGAAGAATTTGAATTGCCTCTTGATGAAGGTTGTGCAATTTTTAAAGAAGAGCATGATTCATCTACATTGGAACCAAACTATGACAAAGAGTTCACACTTTTGAAGGAGCTGCATGATACTACCCATATGGATCCTCCCCATGATGAAACTTCTGTACTTTTTTATCATTTGGGTGATTTGGTTCATTCTCCTACATCCTACAATTCCATGTTTTGCAACATTAGTCTCAATGAAGTATGGGTGAAAGGGTTCTTTTTGATGGTGCCACATGAGGAGTATGATATGGTTGGAGCACATTCTTATTCACATTTGCAGCAGCATACTTTATTACTTTATGATGATGCACATCTACATGGATGCACCTACGATATGCATTTGAGTCACTTGAAGACTCATGGTTTTTCTTGCTCAACACTTGATTCATTTGATGTTGGAGGAACTTCATCCAACACTTGGGTGAATAGATTTATGATTGGAGAACATTTTTGTTGGAAGCCACATACTTTGTTATATCTTTATGATAATCACATTCAGGGATGTATGGGTGAGACTTCTTTGAGTCATTTGAAGTCTCCTTGTTTTTTCTGCTCATTATTTGGTTCAGATTTTAGTGGAGATTCTTCATTCACTTCTTGGATGAAAGAATACATGGCTGAATATTTTGATGCATATCACATCATTTTGGAGCAGCTTTATAGGACATGGGATCCTCACCTATGTCATTGGAGTAGATTTGATTGGTCACTTGAAGCTTGTATGCACTTGGAAAACGGTGGTCTACTTGCTTGGAGGTATAAGCACTTTCATGATTCTTTGATGAAGCGCCTCCTTGATATTAATTTTCATTATGTAGTTATGTACTTTGATGATATATATTTTGTACTCATGATGTTTGGAAGAATGCATACAAGAAAATGAGATCCAGTAATCCTCTTATATGATGGTATGGGTTGGAGAGCACTCTTAATTGTTCAGGTGCAATACAAGCAATGGGACCCTGGAATAATTTTTATCTCATTGGTTTCAAATTTTTTGGGGAAACAAGCAGTATGGGAGATGGATTTCCCCACTTAATAAAGTGATTTTTATCAGAGTAGTACAGCAGCAAGCATGTTGGTTTCTCTATAAAATCTTCATGGAAACTCAAAGACTCAAGGTTGGGCATTTCAATGGCAACTTCAAAGAATTATACAGAAAGCAGGTTCTTCAACACCCATGTTTAAAATTGCTTGAGGACAAGCAATATTGGGAAGGGAGGATTTTTCATGTCCCAAATTTGGTATTGGGTCAAAATGGTCTAATCACATTGGCCCTATTCATTAGAGTTTGTCAAATTGATGCTAAAGGTCAAATAATTGCCAAGGAGGAAAATTACTAGTTTCCTAGGTTTAGGGTGGAAGCTTTGGGATTTGGAATAATGGGGATAATAAATGATGTTTGAAAATTAGAATGGAATAAATATTTAATAAAGGAGATAAATAAATATATACAAGTGAAAATCAAAGTGGAATTTCATCATGAAGACACATGGAGGAAGTGGGACCCACATATGGCTACATTTCCCCACTACACTTGGCATCATTCTCTCACCAATTCGAATTCAAGGTGAATGGTAACATACTTGGGGGAGTCCAAAAGGTATTATTCATTGCATTACTCATCCAAGGTAGAAATATAGAGGAAGAGTAACTCCCATGGAAGAGGAAGAGGCAATTTGGAGCTAGTGAGACACTTGGGCTAGATTCCCTAGCTCTATGACAACAATGATGAAGATGCTATGACACCTATGACACAAATCAGACCTGAAGGCTGACATATGACATATATGACATGTCAGGGCTAAAAATAGACTCCAAGAGGGCGCTCAAGGGTGTTAGGGCAGCTAATATGCTTCCACATTTGATTTGGTGGAAGTGGGAGACTAGGAATTGTTGTACAAGTGGCGTTCTTTGGAATCTCTTCCCAACTTGAGTTGGCATGAGTCTCTTGGAAGGAATTCGACCCATGGAGGACATTAGAAGTTTATAAATGTCAATAAAAAAGAATGAAACCAGCTTTTGATCATTTGTAGAATTTGCAATTGCATTTGTGAAGAGGGAGAGCTAGTGGATGACTAGTTTCTTGCCTTAGCCAATTTCGAGGGTGAAAGATTCCCATCCAAGTTGGAAATTGGAAAGGCCATTCAGACCTTTCATTTGGAGATTTAATGGAGTCTTTATTTGCAGTTGTAAGCTACAGGGCAGCTCATGGTTTCTTCTATTGCAGCTCGCTCCTTCAACCATTTCCATTTTTGATGGCATATTCTTGATCCTTGAGGGAGGGCATTTTTGGTGAGCTATTGTACTCTTTGGGGGAGCTTCTAATGCCAAATTTATTTTGTAATATGAAGTAAATACTCTGTTCTTCATCTCCAGAAAGTTTCAGGTCGAAATTCCAAGTAGAAATGTATAAATCTCATTTTTAATGGAAGAACAATGCCATTTCCCCACTACCTTGTTGTGAACCAATGTATTGATGATGATTTCGAATGAATGGATGATTCTATGATGAATTTGTGATTAATGTACTTCCATGGATGTGTTTTACAAGTTTCATGTACTGTACTTGAGCATTTGAAGTATTTTTACTCAGTTTAATTGCATTGGGAGAAGAAATAGTGCCATTTCCCCAAGGGTCGAATTGGTGATTTTTGCAGTTGAATGGGAGAGGGTGAGAAAAGTTGTAATAAACCATTAATGGTGCATATGAGACCTTAATAACATAATTAACACATTACATACCTCTGTTCATAAATTTGAGTGGGTTTGGAGGCATGTGGGAATTCGTTTTCAGTACTTAACTTAGGGGGATTTGAACCCCAAATTACTAGTAAAATTGCATACTTGGTCCAGAATATTAAGAGAGTTTGCAGAGGTCTTTTGGTGGCCATATGTTATCCCTGAACATCATATTCAATTCCTAATATCATTCATACACCTTCCTTGAATATTTGAAGGCATTTGGAGTCAATTTGAGACCTAGAGACCAATACTAGTCAAAGGGAAATCACTAGTAAAGTTACCTACATTGACCAGAATTGAAAGAGTATTTGCAGAAGTGTTTTAAAGGTACAAAGGCATCCCTAAAACACATATTTATGTTCTAATATCATTCATATACCTTCTCAGAAGATTTGGGATCATTTGGGGCAAATTTGGGACCTAGAGATCGAAACTAGTCAAAGGTCGAACCAAGGAAAAAAGTGGAAAATTGCAATTTTAATAAAATTCCTAACAAGGGACATTACAAAAAAGCACTTATATTATGAGAAAGGTGTTCATGAGATCCGGTTATCAACTCAGTTAAAAAATGTTATCTATCACCATCATTGATTCCTCCATTTTCTTTTGCAACACTCTTGACCCTCCATCACGGTTTTGCATGAGCATATCCTTCTACCCCACATTCTAATTCAAGGCCATGGCATAGGAATGTAGAGTGGAGTTCCTTGATGTCTCTTGCTTGTAGAAAGGTTAGGGATCCACTATATGAACATGCATAATCATTTTCTTACATATGTATTATTTCAACTTCATTCATGCTATGGAACAAACATGGCATTGCAACTGAAAAAATAGCATCACACAAGGAAAATTTCAAATATATACAACAAAGATACAAATAATTAATTGTAGACAATGTAAGTGAATTTGTTAAAAGAAAATCTATTTGCCTATCAAGATTTGTATCTCCTTGTATTGGGTTGTCTGTTAGGTCAACTTTGACTTGGTAAATGAGTCATTGGGATAATCTTGGTTTAGGTTAAAGCATGTGGTTTTTTGGGATCATGGTATTTTCTAGCCCATGGTATTGACCCAAGGTATCTCATGTAATGAAGCCTATAAAAAGACTTGGCATGTACTCCATTTTAATGTGGAATGATAAGGAGGACCACTGATTGAGAACGAGCCCTAATCCATGCAAAGAAACCATGTGAAGAGATCCAAATTGCTAAGATGCATGAGAGGTGAGCCTCAAATCCAATTAAGGAATATCACTACAGATAAGAGAAGTCATCTTGAGAGAAAGATCAATTTGATGCTTTGAGTGTGTTGTCTGGAAATGAGGTAAAATGCCCATGTTGCTTAAGATAAACCCTAGTTTTTCATGCCCAATTGATATCATTGAGAGAAATAACGATATGCCACCATGGAGAATTCATGTCCAGTGCAATCATGAGCCTCCATTATGAGGAAAATATGATCCATGCATGGCAGATCAATTCAATTGGAAAAAGGTGAAACGTGAATTCATGTTTTGAAAAATGTGGAAACAAAGAGCAAGTGATTCATGGATCTAAAAAGGGAAGCCCCAATCATAAGAAAGAAGAGTGACACCCATCTAATCGTCGATTGAACAATGGGATTCCCATAGGAATAAGAAGGTTTGTACAACAACACACTAATAAGCAGATTTGTCATGGTCTAGTTCAACACAAGTCAATATAACCCCAGAGTGGCCATGCGACACTTCTCGGAGACTAATTGAAGGCGAGATCAACTCAGAATACTTCCAGCAGACTATGACTAAACCCTGCGGAAATTATACTTAGTCATTTCTTAGATTGGTTATTATTTCTTTACTTAGCCAATTAAACACTTAGCCATTTTCCACAAGTAAAATCGGTAAACACATAAGAAACAAAAGACAACAAGATATGGGTCAGCCCCAACTAGGCTTGCCCAAATTCTTTATACTTAGCATATTTTGAGATTAGAACATTACATAGAAACGAGGGTTCCCAACTAGACAAACCACCTGTGGAGGTTCCCAACTAGATATCATAAGAAACACCAAGAAATCTAGTACTACTGACCAAAACAACTTGCCAAGATTCCTTCCTGCACTGTTGCGAACTTCACCACAAGCATGATCTGCACCGTGCCTCTGTTGGGATTGCCGCTGGAATGAACCTTCTTCTCGTGAATACTTCCTCTTTGCTATCACACATGGATTCCTCCAAGATGAGCCTCCTCCCTGTCATGATCCTTTCCAAGACTCTTCCTAAGAGTGCCATATTTCCCCAAGATTGTAAGGCGCTCCCCTCTTGATACCTGCATGAACCTACCTTGGTCTGCCAAACTTTAGAGCCTCTTGGACGTGCAAATATTGCAAAAATTTTATGCCTCTTTCCTTGAATCCCATCACATATTTATATATGAACTTCTTGGGTGGGTGCGCCCCAAAGTGTGGGTGCACGTTCCACCGGCCTAATCACTTCACTCCATGCTCCCGATGCACAAACTGCAAGTGTTTCCACTTCTTAATCGATCAACCCACGGGGTATGTCTACTTCTTAATTGATACGTCCAATGTTGATGCGGTGCTTCCCACAAGTGTGCTCACATATTAGCCTCCTCTCTCATTTGCAAAATGTATCATCCTTTCCATCTGCGTCCCCAACTTGGAGTTGGGGATTCTGGCGTGGTTATGGTCCACACAACCTGGGGCTTCTGCCCAAGTGGTACACATACCAATCGATTGGATAGTCAAAATGGTACTTTTCCTATAATTTCCATGTACTGGGTGTCTTAGGTGTGGGAACGCACCCCCTTCTTGGTAACACATCCCAACCAACTCCCATGCTGCTAACGGGAACCCACTTGGTTGTCCAACACTTAAGATTATTTTGGCTAAGTGTCCAACCAATTCCTGGGCCTAATAGGCTCCCAAGTCGACCTACTTGAGTGATCTCCTTTCTTGTCACGTGGGTAGAGGTTTGGCTAAGTGACTGTAGAAACTATGTCATTACATCGTCCCCCACTTAAATTAGTTATCGTCCCTAGCAACATCTCCAAACAACCACTATCTTTAGAAACCTATCTTACTACTACAAGAAGTCTGTTGTTTAGTCCACCCCTTGTTCTTTGTCTTTACCGGTCTGCATGGTTTGTCTTCCATCGTCTCTTGCAATTGTCCAAGTGATCATTTTGTTCACTGGGAGTCCGTATTTCATTCATCCCACTACCCTATTTGCACTATTCTCCGCAACTTGGTGACCTGTCACGTTGTTTGGACAAATCCTACATGCTTCATATTCCTTGGATTCACTTTCGGAAACCTCCTACACGAAGCTCTCATGGCCTTGCCTACCTGCCAAAGGTATAATTCGATGCCTCAAGTTACTCTAACCGAAGAATATGGGTGGATGGAACTCCAAGCCATCACCCGAAATGTTGTCCCCTCTTTTTTCCACAACTTTATTGCTTAATTACACAAGGAGAGACACATTTCCACCAATCGTTCCCTCACCTTTAGTAAACAATCGTTGTGATTTTGGATAGTCTAGCCACACCTGCCTATCCGTAACTGAAGCTCCTAAGCCAAAACTTGGTGTTTCTTCATTTGCTTGGATAGTTTTTGTACATCCTACTTGACTACAATTGTTTTTACCCATGGCAGCATAGTGATCGGCAAGCTTCTCCAAGCTCATCAACGTCTTTTCCACTACCTTCTCCATAGTGTTCATTCGTTTTTCCAACCAAATGACCGAATCCTTGCTTTCCTTCTCTTCACCTTGCCTGTCATCCACATGTTTGTGAGGGTCTATTGCACCTGTGAAATTCATCACTAACATAGACATGACCTTGCCACTTCTATATGGTCTCTCATAGTCTACACATAGATAGACATATCTCACGATAGAAATCCTAAACACTGCAAGTGTGGCATAGGAGTTTCCTTTTCTTTCCACATGAACTCATGTCTAAGTACCACATAAAAATCATCCAATGGAACGATGGTGAAGGTCGCCTCTCCCGACCATTCTCCAAGCCTCAAAGGAACTTGGTTGGCTACTCCAACCACCCTTTCTACTTGCGAGTTGATAGCCTTAAACAAACTCTGTCCTTTCTCAATATGCAAGTTGATCCTTCTTGCCACTTCTTCCTTCATGAAGTTGTGTGTGTCACCATTATCAACCAATGCAAATACCTACTTCTAGTTCACTTCTGTTCGCATGTAGCACAACCTTGAGGAGTATGCATCATGTGTTGCTACTGGTTCCTCCTCAAGAACCGCATTAAACACCTGCAACACTCCAACTAATGGGTTCTCATGCTCTACTACAACCAACTTCTATGGTCACAAAGGGCAGTTCTTGGTGTAATGGTCCTTGGATCAATTGTAACATGAGACTATTTTAGCCTTGTCCTTGAGTCCCTCTGCATTTTTGGGTTTCTCATCCTCACGCTTTCCACCCGTCTTAGACTTCCTTATCATCTTATTCCTAGATTTTCCTTGAGTTCTCTTGCTGCCATATTCGTTTTCCTTGGACTCACCATTTCCATTCACATGGTAGTCCAACAACGGATTGGCTGTTGAGATCGCTGCAGCAAGAGTCGTTACACCTTGGCATTGCAAGTACATTTGCACCCATGGTTGTAATCTCTTCATGAAGTGATAGAGTTGATCCTCTTCACTCATATCTTTGATTTCCATCATCACTCTCGTATAGGCCTTAATATAAGCTTGGACCTTCCCAACGTGCGTGAGCTTCATGATCTTGTTTCAGGAAACCCAACCTTGGTTTCCAAGCCCAAACTAACCTTTCAATCCTCCCTCCATTTGTTCCCAATTCTCAATCTGGTCTGTCACCTTCCCTGTAGCCACATCTTCCACACAATTTCTCCACCACAACTTGGTTGTGCCTATGAGAAACATGGAAGTATTATTCACCTTGGACTCATCTAAATTTTCGTTCATCTAGTCTAAGTACTAATCCCAGTAGAATTTTCCCAACAACTTGGAATCTCGTGTGCCATCACAAGGTTCTTATTACTTCATGTGAATCTTCATGGTTGTTCCCGCACCATGCTCACTAGCCACATCACATTTCAACAACGCAATCGTCTCTTATTATTGTTTTATGTGAAGTTGGAGTTGTTCCACAACACCCTCAATCTTCCTAACTTGGCCCTCCATGTCATACTACAATGCAGCATGCAACACAACCCTCACAACCCTGCACTCGCTCATAGCCTCATCGAAATCCTTTCACATCCGTTCCATTTCTTTACATATGATTGCATCCTTCTTAGTACAGTGTTTGTAGAGAGCCTTGGAGAACTGGTCCATGCTCTTCTCAAGTGTCGTTAGTGTTTACGGACAATTTGTAAGAGCGGACTCAAATAGATCCCCGTACTCTAAATGGTTCAGATCTAGAACAAAACAAGTACATAATACAAACAACTTTCCTAGATTGATTGAAATGCAAGATAGTGAAAGAGATAGCTTACCTTATAAATTCATATCTTTTCTCCTTGCTAATCCAAGTCCCGATCTTCACATCTCAAGCTACAAAACTAGTCAATAACATGTGGGAATAGACAAGTGATAAAAGCACATGATTGTAAATAAATCTAGATCAACAGTCAAATAGGTTAATCCTAAACATTATTAACACAACAAGTTTATGGAAATAATTTGCATTAGATGTAATAATAAGAAATACAAAGAGAGAGGTGTTACAAGCGATGCTTTGACGTCATAATCTCCTTCCAAAAATCCTAGATTTAAGATCAAATGCTTAGCCTCTAATGGATGAACATGATCTCCTAGAAAAACTCCACTAGCATATATATACTCTATCCTTTCTCCCTTAACAATGGATAGGGGGTTCATATATAGGGATAAAGGGATAGGAGAGGTTGAGGATTTAGGGAAGAGGCTTAAGAGATCATACCACTAGGTAAGGGGATTGAATTCCACCTTTCCATATATGTAGGGATAAGTCTCCACACCATCCAAGCTTCGAGAAGTCACTCAAATCTTCTCTTTATCCATTTTAACCAATATCGACGCTCCTTGCACAAGGGAAACACATGTCAATGGGAGATCAATGCACCTTGTGAAAGAGCACCATGCACGACTGACACACTCTACTAAGGTGCAAAGCGTGTCACCTCAAGTCTGATGCATCTTGAAAAATATCAGGGCGTGTCGGGGTGACAACATTAGGTTAAAAGGAATAACAACTTCTCTTCTGATGTTTTATCCCGGGAACTTTAGGGATTAGGGCATATATAGGACACATAACTCATGATGACGATATTTTGGTGTAACATAATCCCCCCTAAAGCATGAAGCTGGAAAAATAAGGTAGGTGAAATGGTTTGTAATAGGAAAAAATTCGAGGTAAGGATTGTCGGTTGGAGTGTCAAACAAAGAACTTCTTGCACTACAACTGACTATGAGATACATGTCTTAACTGACTCATAACATGGATGTCGACCAATATATTGTAAATCTATGATAGTAAAGATCGACTGAACACAATCATGGCTACTAGACACAATCATAGATCCATGATGAGATGATAACATAGCCACGACCAATACAAAAGTGGATCCGTGTAATATGACTCAAAAAATATCCATCACAACCTAGGCAGGATACATGAGTTAACCCAGGGTCGTCAAGCCAAACCCGCAATGATACGAATCTAACCATGTGATTACAATGCCTTGAAGTCAAACATGGTAGAAACCACTTGATTGCTAGTCATTTATGTATACCTTTAACAAGTGCAAGGGAAATCACCATTGATGTCAATGATCTACAAAGTATCATAGTACATACCACTGAATGCGAATCAATGATATGAGGTTGAACACTCAGTGAAATATTTCAATAAGAAGTCAATGATGTGAACTTACTGTTGAAAGCGAGGTGACCTACCATTGAGGCATGCAAGCCCAAGGTACTTAATTGCTTTCTAGGTTTAATCCTCGGATGATGTGTTGAAGTTGAAAAGGATAAACCAATCGAAGGAGGGGAATGATGTTTCCGTCATCATCGACACGAAACAAGGTCAAATATTTTTGGAGTAGAACAGATTGTAGAGTGACATTTGATACTGACTCAGGAATGACTGGCATGATAGAAGGGAGAATGACTGCATAGATAGATTCGATGAACATACCTCTCTTGAACATGGGAGTGGCATGACTTGGCAGCATTGACATTATGAGAATGACACTGACCCCTAATGAAAATGATGATGGAATCATTCTTTGAATGAGTCAAAGGAGTAAAACAACTCATGGAATGGGCGAGACCCGAAGACAAGCGAATTATACAAGTCTTTAAATGCATATGCAAACGAGCACCATGTTCAAGAGTGACTAAGTACTGCCAAAACACAAACTCTTTCCTTATCCCCATCATGATTGATGAGTACCTCTTTTGTTTTTTAACGAGCTTGACGAGGGTAAGAAATGCTCAGTATAGCTCATCCTTCGGACAAGTCTGATCTCATATTTTTTACGAACCTGATATAGGAGGGGTTCATACCAAAAAGGGCCCTTCAATGTCATATTTTAACGAGTCTAGAGAAGGAAAAATCGGTGTCATTTCATATTTAGAGAGTCTGAAAAGAACTAAAGAAGACTCCAAATGGTTCTTTTCCATAAAATTTAGTCTCCTCATCCGAAAAAGTATAAAACAACATGAGAGAGAACTCTTCCAGTCATGATTAACCTGTGTGCTCCTTTTTCGTAAATAGTCCTTCTGGCCCGAAAAATGGTAAACTATCACCAGAAAGATGACCTTTCAAATACTTTTTTTAAGTGTGAAAGAATCAAGTTCACTTGGCGATCTTTTCATATTTAGGGAATCTGAAAAGATATTAAAGAGGAACTCCTAAGGGTTCCTTTTTCATGGGAGTTTTACAAGCCCAAAAAAGAGAAAATATAACTTGGTGACTTATTCTCATGTATTTACGAGCACGAGAAGGAACAATTTTTGAGCTCAACACTGTTTTTCTAGGTTTTTACGAGCATGATTATGGTGTAAAAGCACTCGGAATATTTTTCATGTTTGAATCTAGAGCATGAAAAAGTAAAAAGTAAGCTCAAACTACTTTTCATGTTTTTGACCAGAGCATGAAAAAGTGGAAAAAGTAAGCTCACAACCATCTTACTATTTTTAACAAGCTCGAAGATACGTTGGAAGAATGCTCATGGTATCTGCTTAATTTTTTAATGAGCTTGCGACATAAAATGAACTATGCTTAGGATTATTTTCAAGGTTTAGCGAGCTCAAAACCCAAGAGAATGTGTGCTCGAAAAAATTCCCATTGGAAGATGTTTTCCCAACATGATATCCAAAGGTTGGTACATGCCCCCAGCATGAATGCTAGAATTAAGCGACTTAACTCCAAGATTTCATGGAAAGGTTGTCGAATCCACTTCAACATGATGTTTAGAGGTTGAATACATGCCCCCCAAGCTTCATGCCATTCGCCTAATCTAACTCTTTACTCTATTTAACTACTGGATACTAATAGGAATATGTTCACCAGAGACGAAGGAGGGAAAGTTATCAAATGGCATAGGCGGATGAAAAGAAGGTTTAGGTACTAAGTCTACTAGAAGACTTGACTCAATGAGAGGAGGATCTATTTCATTTTTACACAATCTTGAAATAGAAAATAACTATGCTTGAAGGGACCTATTTTTTTTTTTAATGAGCTTGAAACAGAATGAAACCATGCTAATGGGAATCTATTTCATTTTTAACAAACTTGACAAAGAATGGGAACTCTGCTTGTGACCATCTGTTTCATTTTTTAACGAGATTGAAACAGAAAGGGAACTGTGCTCATAGTCATCTATTTTATTTTTTAACAATCTTGACACAGGAATAGAACTATGCTCGTGAGGACCTATTTCATTTTTACACAAGCTTGAAACAAAAAATAACTATGCTTGGGGGTAGATTCATTTTTACATAAGCTTGAAACCAAAAGTAAAATATGCTTGGGATTGGTTCCTACCCAACATGATGTCCAAAGTTTGTTAGTGTTCCCCCCAGCATAAGAATCTTGGGGGGTAACTCCAACATGATGTCCATAGGTTGGAGACATGCCCCCCATCCCTAAGGGGAAGAAACCACTACAATATGTGGAACATTCAGGGAATTTTGATGATTGGAAGTCATGAGATGATTCGATGTCACACAGGAAAGCTGATCAATGGTCACGATCCTCCCATCATAGGGAAAATACATCACTTGAAAGAGTGTGGACACTATATCTTTCATATCATAGACATAATCACGTCCAAGGAGCAGACTAAAATCTAAGATACCTTGGACTACCATAACATCAATACAAATAGTTTTCCCTCCTAAGGTGATAGGTAACTATAGAAGGATCCGTAAAGGTCCAGTAGGCCTTCTATTAAAATCTTGTATCTGTTCAGTGACTTGAACAAGCTAAGGAGAACCTATAGCTTTCCAAACAGTTGAGGATAAAATACTAACAGAAGCTCCATAATCAACTATAGTGTGAAATATTTCCTTATCGGCAACTACTATAGATATCTGGAAGGGAACATACGAAAGAAGATGGTATTTTTTTATATTATTCCAATCGAAGGAAATGACCTTGGTGCTTGGAGGAGGTCCCGTGGAAATGGACAGGATTTCCCCTTGCCTAGAACAATTTGAAATGACTAGGAAAACATCAGTGGTTTCCTATTCACTCTCAACTAGAAGAGTAGAATGAGACGAATATTGTGTCATGGTGACTACTTCAGTATTATCATTATTCCATGAAAGAGTGGGATCAAGCGAATATGAGATCGATTTGACCACTTCAGCTTCACTCTTTGAAGAAAGAGTGAGATTGACCGAAGATGGAGCTAGATTGACTGCTTCATCAACTAATGGGGGTTCAATGGACAACTTACGATATCTAGTTGGAAGGCGTTTCTGAGATACAGTAATGTCTTCTAACACTTGAGAAGCTTCATCCATGCGTGGACAAAGGTAAGTAAGGTGCATTCCCTTGCATAACAAATAAGGATTCTTGAATTTACATTTCTGACCCTTAACCATGGAGTCACTGGTGGATGGGGTATCATCAGTATGATGTATAGAGGATGATGATGTAGGTGTTTTGGAGTCTTTAGACCACTCTTCTAATACTTTGGAAAGATCGGGACAATCCTTGAGAAGGTGATCACCCTTGCAAAGATTGCAAGGGAACTTGGGTCTATGAGGTGTTCAAATAGAATGAGTTCCATCGGAGGTAGATGGTTCATGCTTGGTCTCTTTATTACCCTTCTTCTTCTTGATCTTCTTTTTATTCTTCTTCTTATCCTCCTGATTACTAGCATTACTGTTTTTATCAAGAGAGGAAGAAGAAACGGAAGAAGATACATTCGATGAAGAAGGGGAAGGATTAGTTTTGGATTGACACTATCGTGGTGGAGAGTTAATATTTGAAAAATTGGGCACAAACGGAATCATAGGATTGAATAACCATACCGGTAATCCAATGGTTAATCCAGGAAGATTTAAAGTGGTAATAAAGGGAGGACCAATATCTCCAACTGGAGGAAAAACAAAAGGTACCCTTGAAAAGGGGCCTCTTGATTGGTAGTCCCAGAAGAAGTTTCCATATCTAAACTAGAAGAGAAAAGAGGCACACAGGCCAAAAATCAAGCTCAAAAAACTTTATCGTGACCGATGCCACATTAGGCAAGTAATAGAAAATAGGCCAGAAAGCCAACAAGTAGCACTAAAAACAAAAAGACCCTCTACAAGGTATAAGAAAAAGCAATCTTCCTATCTAAGATCCAGAGACCTCAACAGATTGTATCCTCCGCAAGAAGATGAAATCTAAGTCGGACAATATGAAATGAGATACCAATATATATGAAGGTATATCCCTCTACTAAAAGGGATCCCAGGAAAAATATCCCTAGAAGGATGGTCACTAGTATACCTCGTTCATGACATGTTTGGGAAGGTTTACTAGAGCTTCTGCCTTTTGGACCTTGTACAACCAATATGGAGGTTGAAAAATACAAGACAATGGATTGATGTCCTTAGGTGCTAAGTGGAGTGTGGTATTCCACAAAGTCCATCTGGAACCATTCCTCGCTGCTTACCCCCATGGAATGGGAGGCCCCCCAAACAAATTGGTGTATAACCATGTCAACAAATACAAGAGGATTTTATCACCCGAAGAGAAAACAACTATCTCTCAATTGTAATATGACAAGGGTGAATTATTTGGATTCCTATCCCCGATGCCCTATCTAACTGTACTATTCTTTTATGTCCTCAGATTAGGTTAATGTGTGTTTAGTTAGGGTGTTAATTTTAAAGGCTTGTTGTTTTACTCAAGGGGAGCGGAAGTGCAACATGGTGGTGTGTATACTTGACTCAAACCATGCAAATTTGGATGAATTATGCATGTATTTTTCCTTGAATGAACTTCTAGCTAAGTAAGGAAGAGTCCTTTTCGTTCCCAAATGTACAACCCTATGCAAATGAAATTTTAGCTTTTTAAATGAATGCTAATCAATCATGTAAAACCATACCCAAACTATCATAAAGTGACAATAAGAGATCTTTTTATGAACACCAAATGCAAAAATTATCTAGAAACCTTAATATGGGTCAAAGAGACTCTATGATACACGATTCATGGCCATTTCGCTTAAAAATGCAACCCATTTCACTGAAAAATGGAAGCAAAAAATTAGTTTTGACTCAAAGGGCCAAACATGGATCAAAATCTCAAAACGACCCAAAAAAGAGGAAAATGACAGATCTGGGAGGTTTTATAACTATCAAAATCAAAACACAAAACTGAAAAATCAAGCCAAAAATAAATTGGGATTTTTGTACACCTGTGTACCAAATTGTGAAGGGAAACACGCCTTGCAGGGATACACCAGAGCATTGGGAGGCCCAACGACGTGCTCTGTTCACTCGGGAAGTGTGTCAACGACACATGGTGAAAACTAGTAGAGAGCATCAGTGACGCAGGCTGCTTCAAGAAAAAGCATGTCAGAACTACAGTGATGCAGGAAATGAATTACCCAAGTGCATCGGGCGGGATCCAGGAAAGAAAAATAAAAAACCCTCAAAGAATAAAAATATAAAAGGCTCAATAAAGATCCCAAACAATGTCTGGATGGCCCAAAAAATCTTTGATTGTCGGATCCAAAAAGAGAAAGAAACTTAGATGCTAGAGGATAATTTGGAAACAAATCAAAGAAACCAAAAATGCAATATCAAAACTATGGATTACTCTCACCAGTACGGTCGCCAATTTTGTTTACGGACAATCTGTAAGAGTGGAATCAAATAGATCTCCCTAGTCTAAATGGTTCATATCTAGAACAAAACAAGTACATAATACAAACAACTTTCCTAGATTGATTGAAATGCAAGACAGTGAAAGAGATGGATTACCTTATAAATGCAGATCTTTTCTCCTTGTTAATCCAAGTCTTGATATTCAGATCTCATGCTGCAAAAACCGTCAATAACATGTGGAAACAGACAAGTGATAAAAGCACATGATTGTGAATCAATCTAGATCAACAATCAAAGAGGTTACTCCTAAACATTATTAACACAACAATTTTATTGAAAGAATTTGCATTAGATGTAATAATAAGAAATACAAAGAGAGAGGTGTTACAACCGATGCTTTGATTTCATAAACTCCTTCCAACAATCCTATCCTCAAGATCAAATGCTTAGCCTCCAATGGATGAAGAGGATCTCCTAGAAAAATTCCACCAACATATAGGTACTCTATCCTTCTTCCCTTAACAATGGAGATGGGGTTCATATACATAGGGCTAAAGGGATAGGATAGGTTGAGTATTTATGGGAGAGTCTTAAGGGATCATCCCACTAGGTAAGGGGGTTGAATGCCACCTTTCCAAATATGTAGGGATAAGTCTCCACACCATCCAAGCTTTGAGAATTTGCTCGAAGCTTCTCTTTATACATTTTAACCAACAACAACGCACCTTGCATAAGGACAACACACATCAATGGGAGATCAACGCACCTTGTGCAAGAGAACCATGCGCCATAGATGCACTTTGCTAAGGTGCAAAGCATGTCACCTCAAGTCTGACACATCTTGCAAGAGATCAGGGTGTGTTGGGGTGACAACATTAAGTTAAAAGGAAGAACAACAACTTCTCTTATGGTGTTTTAGCCCAGGAACTTTAGGGATCAGAGAATACATAGGACACATAACTTATGATGACGATATTTTGGTGTAATAGTGAGCCTGGTTTTCACCTTGGTAGTTTTTGGCAATGGTCCACCTTCCTACTCCTCACAGAATGACTCTTCTGCATCTGAGGCCACTTTCGGTTCTACATCCGACTACAATGCTTGGTTTGCAGTTCATTTTCCCATTTTGGGACTTAGCTGATTTTCCAACTCTGTTGTTAGTTCGGGGGTCTGCACAACGTCTCCTTGTTGATCCTGAAAAGAGTCACAACTTCAATCATTCTTCCAAATCCTATGCTCAACCCAACATGTAGGTCTGCATGCCTGAGACCTTGTCTACATGCACCTGGCACTTCAAGTTTTTACACACTTGATCCATCCAACCAACTAAAATGTTAACTCTACTGGTCCTAAGTCTAACCATCTCAATCGAACCTTACTTCACCTAACTTATACCTTCGTCTGTCGACTTTGTCAACCATGCAGCACCCTACTAGGTGATTTGCATGCCACCCATGGGTCTTCTAGCTGGACCTTCGAATCCATCTAAAATTCACTACGAAGTACCCAAGTTGTTTCCCCGAGTAAGGAAACAACGCGAATCTTATGTCAAACACTTCGATGCCACTTGTTTTTCCCAAGTGACTCTTGGTACCACCTCCTTGCACCAATAGTGGTGAATATCCCACATTCATTGCTCTAATACCACATGTCACGGTCCAACTCAGCACAAGTCAATCTAATCCCCAAGTGTCCATGCAGCACTGCCTAGAGACTAACCGAGGGCGAGACCAGCTCGACAGCCTTTTGGAAGACTACGCCTAAACCCTACGGAAATTATACTTAGTCATTTATTAGATTGGGTTGTTTCTTTACTTGGCGAATTCAACACTTAGCCATTTTCCACAAGTAAAACCAGTAAACGCGCAGGAACCACAAGACAAGAAGATATGGGGGCAGCCCCAACAAGGCATGCCCAAATTATTTATACTTAGCATATTTTGAGAATACAACATTACATAGAAATGGGGTATCCAAATGGCCAAACCACCTGTGGAGGTTCCCAACCGGATACCACCAGACACTCCATGAAATTTAGTACTTCTAACCAAAACCACTTTCCAAGTTTCCATCCTACACTATTGCGAACATCACCACAAGCATGATCCGTACTGTGCCCCTATCGATTCTGTTGTTGGAACGAACCTTCTTCCCATGAAGACTTCCTCTCTACTATCTCATAGGGAGGCCTCCAAGACAAGCCTCCTCCCTACCATGAGATTTTCCAAGACTCTTCCCAAGAGTTCCATAATTCCCAAAGAGTGCAAGGTGCACCACTCCTACGTCCTACACAAACCTGCCTTCGTTGACTGAACTTCAGAGCCACTTGAATGTGCAAAGATTTCCAAAACTTTTATGCCTCTTTCCTGGACTCCCATCACATATTTATAGATGAGATTCCTGAGTGGGTGCGCCCCAAAGTGTGGGTACACTCTCCATCATCCTAAACACTTCGGTCCATGCTGGAAATGCACCAACTGCAAGTGTGTCCACTTCTTAACAAATCCACCCATGGGGTATGTCCACTTCTTAACCAATATTCCCAATGATGATGCGGTGCCACCCACATGTGTGCCCACATCTTAATCTCCTTGGTCATTTTACAAACTAAAATCCCTTGCCATTTGCGCACCCAAACGGAGTTGGAGCTTCCGGCACGGTTATGGTCCATACAACCTGGGGCTTCCTCCCAAGTGGTCCACATACCAACTAACTAGGTAACCAAAATTCTATTGTGCCTAGAATTTCCATGTATTGGATGTCTTGGGTGTGGGTACGCACCCCCTTCTCGGTAACACACCCCAACCAACTCCCATGTTGTTGACGGGTTCTCACTTGGTTGTCCAACACTTAGGATTATTTTGGTTAAGTGTCCAACTAACACCTGGGCCCGATGGGCTCCTGGGTCGAGCTACTTGGGTGATCTCCTTGATCAATGCATGGGTAGAGGTTTGGCTAAGTGCCTGCAGCAAATACACCATTACAATAGCTCATAACCCTTTGACTATTGAAGAAAAAAGGAAGCTATGTGGTGATGTTGAGGTAGGTAATGGCTCAAAATGTCAGGGTGTAGAGTCACTGCACTCTACCCATGCAAAAATAGTAGTGAGCTGAAGGTAAAAAGGGAGCATCAAGGAAGGTAACAATTGCATGCATACAATTGAGGAATTCTGATCTAGAGCGAGTGATACATAATATGGAATTCAATGTAGTTTTTTCAAGGATGTGGAATCCAACTCATATCATAGGCCGAAGATGGAGATTTATGGTCAGTGGTTTGTGCTAAACATGCATGTGTAAGCAATCCTGCATTCCGATGGAGATGGAATATCATATTATGAACCTCTATGTAGCTGCTAGAAATTCCCTAGATTTGGTTATGAATTTAACAAAGAATCCCTTCTTATTTGGTGCAATGGAGGACATTGATTTCCAACAGCTACATGGTAGATATATTGGGTAATGGCAGAGGTTTCCAAGTGTTTGCATGTGAACAAAGGATGTTGTTGTGGTCAATTTTGGATCATTATTGCAACTCAATTGATTGGTAAATCTTATGGATTTATTTTGTTCAAATAGTGGCAAAGCTAGAGAATGGGATGATAAAAGAGAAAGAGCAAGAGTAAGAGCAATAGCAATGGAAGTAATGGTGGATTCACCATGAACTCACAAAAAAATACTTTGGAGTTAATAATATTTGTTACATGTAAATGGGAATATGGTTGTAAGACATGGTTAGACATGCGTACCCCTGGTAACTCAAAGTCCAAAAGTATACCTAGGTGATAGGGGGCATGTGAGATTCCTCGGTTAAAAATTTCAAGGGGCTTGGTTATTACTCCAAGTTAAGTTTAAAGGGACGATTGTTAGATTAACCTTGACTTGATGAATGAGCCATTGAGCTAATATTGGTTTAGGTCAAAGCATTTGGTTTTTTGAACCCATAATATTTGTTATCCCATGGTATTGGCCCAAGGTATTGCATGTAATGAATCTTATAAAAAGGCTTGGCATACTCCATTGTAATGTGGCCTGGAGGTGAGTGGTTGAGCTCACTTGGCTTGGTTTGGCTAGTTTTGGCCAAGGGTAATGAAGATATTCATTGATGTTGGTTTTTCCCCTCATGGGGTTTTCTAGGGTAACTTGTATTGTGTTTAATGTTTCTATAATTGTTGTGATTATTATTTTTCTTTCCTATTAAATGTAGTTTTATGTGCTCATTAATTCCCAATATTGTCATTATATGCATCTTCTCATGTTGGGTCTTGAGAATGAATTGTGGTTGCAGCAGCCATGGATTCAATTTGATTCAAAGCATATCACTTCACCAAACTACACCCTCCCTCAAGATCAATTTCAATTTCATATTCACATTTAGTTTTTCTTAATTAAAAGAAAACACAAGATGTCATGTAGTTTTGACCCCTTGATATTCCAACATATTTCTCTTAAGAATCTATCACTTCAAATATTGCAAGGATCCTCTTAAGATAGATACGGAAAAAGAAGAAACTCTTGAGTGAAGATAGGGAGGGATCCTTATTATCGACAAAAAAAAAGGTCCCAAGCCTACACTTTCATACATTGGGAATATGGAACAAATCTCTAAGGATAAATTTAATCTCTATCACTTGTTTGACCAGAATCATAAAGAATGAATTAGTGTAGTTTCACCAATTGAGCTTTGCCTAGTCATACCACATGCACTAGAGTAAGTAGCAAGAGGAGATGAAAATCCAAGTGCAACATCCATTCTAAGGTTCCATTGTGTTAGGTTAATCTTGACTCAATTATAGAACAATTAAAGATAACCTTGATTTAATCAACGATGGGTTTAATGTTGGTAGTTCATGTGGCCATGGTATTTTCTCATGGTATTAGCATGTGATGAGACCTATTTAAGGCTTGAGTAAATCCATATAGTTTTGACCCCTTGGTGTTCCAACTTATCTCTCTTAAGCATCTATCACTCCAAATATTGCAATGATCCTCTTAAAATAAATAAGTAGAGAGAGGAAAATATGAAGTGAAGATAGGGAGGCATCCTTATTATAGACAAAAAGACAAGGTGCATACACTTACCATACATTGGGAATATGGAAACAAATCTCCAAGGCTAACTTTAATCTCTATCACTTGTTTGACTGATATCAAAAAGAACTAATACGTGTAGTTTCACCAATTGAGCTTTGCCTAGTTATACCACCAGCACTAGAGTAAGTAAATAAAAGAGAAGCAAATCCAAGTGCAACATCCATTCTAAGGTTCCATTTTGTTAGGTTAATATTGACTCGATTATAGAATAATTAAAAGATATTAACCTTGATTCAATCAATAATGGGTTTAACGTTGGTGTTTCATGGGCCCATGGTATTAGCATGTGATGGGGCATATCTAAGTCTTGAGTAATTCCATTGTTAGATGCATCTGGTAACATTGGCCATGACTTGGGTGGAATGGTCAAGGATAATTGGATATATCTTTGGTTGTTGGTTTTCTCGTAAAATGGTTTCGAGGGTAAAGCATCGTGTTCTTCTTATGTTTTTGCTTCTTTATGCTATATTATTTTTAGAGTATGGTATGAAAGTTTCACAAACTTGGAATCTCTAAAAAGAGTGGTCTAGTTCTTGGAGCTTTGGAGAGATCATTTGAGATGAACTCTTGAGCTAGGAAAGTACATATTTGTTCATAAATGGGCAGATTTGGTGCTTAATTTTCTGGATCTATTGAGACCAAGCATGGATCTAGTAAATACATCAGATGTCAATGTGGATCTGCTACTTGGTTGTAAATTTTGAGCTCAAAATTATAATTGTTGGTGAATAATGCCTACAAGACTCGACATGAGGTTCAGAAGTCCAGTATCCTATGAATGAGCTCAAATTGACATGTGCAAGTGCAAATGTATGATGGATCTCTAGATCAATTGTCATTTTCAAAAAGTAGATTGAGTTTTTTGAAGACCATGTGAATGATACTGATCTTTTTACTAGAATGTCAAAAGATGATGTTCGTTTCCTTGTGGATACGACCACAACTGAGAGTTGTGATCAATAGATGGATGGGATCATGCTGAGAGATGAAAATTGGGATCTATTGAGCTCTTCTTCTCTACGATTCATATAACAAAAGATGTATTCCATTGAGCATAAATTTTATAGTGAACCTACTCGCATGGATGAGTTGTGAAACCTCGATTGCATTGGACCAAGGATTATTATGTTCTGAGGAATGAGCATGAGTGTCATAGAATCAATCAATAAAAATGGTACATGAACATTGCATTCCCCAGGTTCACCCAATCATTTCACTTGGTAGTGACTAAGTTGGGAATTTCCAATCACCCATTGTTGCATGTGATTGACAAATCCACAATGAATTACTATGGTGGGTGTTTGCACACTGTGTATGACATAGCCTATGACTATGTGAAATTAATATATGAGGGCATGAAATTGGCCTAATCATGGGAAAATAATTGGTTGACATCAATCTTGGAGGTTGTCACAAGCTTCTTGAAGTGATCCCATGCAAAAGTGGAATCATCACTAGCTAGTGTAGTGGATGCAGTGCTAGATGTTGAACTTTGGTTGTCATTGATGTAAACTTATGTCAAAGAGGATTTCAAATGATTCAGTTTGAGTCATTGATGTCAACTAATGTAAGGTGGATTCAGTATTCCCATGACAGCTTGAAGAACTATAGAAAATCCACTCTGAATAAGTATATGTGCAAGCAATATGGTGTAGTATGTGGATTCTAGTCTAAAGAAGTATATCTAGAAGTTGCATCAAGTCTGAAGAAATGTGTCCAAGGTTACATCATGCATATCTAGATTCAAGAAGTATATAAGGAATGCATATCTAATGCACATGTACATGAGCAGGTCACAAGTCCTCCAGTCATAGTCCTTCAAGGTACAAGCTAATGTTTTAGCTAGACAAAGGGTTGGGGAGTGCGTAAACAAGCCAAAGAGTTGCTTGAACAAAGGTACAAGTGTGCAAACAAGTCAAGAAGAAGATGGAAGAAATTGAGGAGTGTGCAAGTAGCATGAAATAAGAAATGGTTGAAGAGTTATGCAAGTACTAAAAGTGCGCAAGTCTCACCAATCAGAAGAAGCTTTCAGTTGTTGAAGCACCCAAAAGTTCCAAGAAGGGTGTAACGATTGAAGTCAGTATATGCACAAATTCCATATCTAATGAATCATCAGGTGCACAAGAACTGCAAGTGATGGTAGCGCAAGGTTCAAAGTCCCACTAAGTCTGTAACGTATCCTCGTTACACATAAACATACCTACGATGTATAAGATTATAAAAATGAGACTTTATTTACACCTACACATAATTACAGTGTAAACCCATGCAATTACAACAATTTCCTTTAAGCATTCAATTGGAAGCTTCATATCTACAATAGTTGGCCCATAAACATAAATTAAACACAGACAGTCAGAAACATGCCATCTAGAATCACCCAATCTGCATTCCAAGCAAGCTAAAACTCCCACCGAACTTATGTTCTTAATAACCACGAAAGTAGTTAATCCTTCAGTATGGTGAACGAAAAATACATAAACAACATAAAGAATGACACTAATCTAGATAGACATATCATAGCATGCGGAGTTAAAATACACAAAACCACCTTAATCATAGAAAAGACACCCAATCAGGCATACCGACTGCATAACCAGATTTATGCCCATCATTTTATGAGCATTTCATGAACCATCCATTCATGAATAAGGTTGTGACAGAATAAACATACGAGAGATTAATAAATGAAGTATAGCCTTACATATTTCACGAGTAAGATTCATCATGCAGATAACTCATGCAATTGAAAGAAACATCGTACAAGTATATAGCCTTCTACACAGGCATAAGCATAGTATATTCATGGATGACATTTATTTACACATTCATTCCACAAATTTAACATATCAAGCATAATAAAACACATGAAAATTATAATTCATACACAGAAACACTTCTCTGAAATTCACATGAATGTGGCAACTAGCTGCATTTGAGCCACGCTCCACCCAACCTTAGAACATGTCCATCCTGTACTATTTCATCTCCCAATTTCACCCTCGAGCTGAGATCTAGACATTAACCAGAGATACCTCACCAATTTTCCCCAACTCACTCTCAAATTCTAAGGTGGAATTAACAGAGGTAAAAGATATACATAGGGTTCAGCAAACAACAGTTTGGTAACCAATTCCTTGTCAATTCCGCAATTGACCCACCTGAGTTCCTTCCCAAAATGCACGGTGACACACTTCACTACAAACGGTGGGATTCCCTCTGGGTCCCATGCTTCATTTCCAATTGAATGGTTAATTCAACCAAGGAATTCATGGCCAGTTCAGGTTATCTCATCATAACAATGTTCAGGTTATCTATGCATTTCGAGTTTAGGTTCATCATAGGAAATTCCTCCAATTTTGTCTTCATTCTCAAAGAACTCCAAGACACATAGTGACACCTTCACTGTTCCTATCCCAATTCCCTTCCTGGATTCTTGCACTTCTCTCACACTCAGCAGACACTTCCCCCCCACGTGCTCTGCGTTCATCCCCCTACATGCCTTCTCCATAACACAACTCACGTATCCCCTTCAGCAGACACTGCCAGGCCGTGTGTCCCCATGAGCCCCCGGAACTCCTTCAGTTTGTATGTATTCTCCCACCACAACAATCCTGTGTCCTCCTTTGGGATCCCGCGTGGCTATCCCAAAGGAACACGTTCCTCCCATCCTTAAGCAAGATTACCCACTCAATCTCCAGATTAATTTATAATTAATAATAATTAATCCACCATTATATTTTATGGATTAGGAGTATGGGTTTTGGATTGTATCATAAGGTTTGTAGAACAAGGGTTTAGAGAACAAGGTACATAGGTCTACCTTACTCCCTCACAACCCTCGGTTAATATCTGGATCTCGTCTTCAGCGTATTGCTCCTCATGCATCTAGCTGGTGTTTTTATTAAAATATTATCATGCTATGTACATACTCATATACATAATGTTCAAATTACGATAAAAACTCTAACCTAGTTTAGGGGGTGTTACAAAGTCGAATATCATGTATGCGCAAGTTCCGTAATTCCATGATACATCAAGTGCACAAGACCCACATGTGATAGTACCATAAGGGTGAAATTTACACCAATTCAAAGACCATGTATGCACAAAACCCACAAATAAATGACACATCAACAGCGTAGAACATGACATGTGGCAGAAGCACAAACCATGAAGAAAGGAAGAAGGAAAGTAAAAACCAACTTGTGGACATACAATCCATGTAGGACATGTATAAATAAGGAAGCAAGTTCAAGGTTTGAAGTAAGCTTGATGGAAAGTATGAAAATATTGTAAGTGGAAGATACATATTTATATTCGGGGCATAAAGGGATTGTGGAACCATAACAACAATGATCTAGTAGAGAGCCCAGTTCTCACATGTAGAGGAGTGATATAGTTGATGGTGGGCATAATGATGTTGTAGATCTGCGACGATTGCATTAATACGGAAAAGGAAGAATGCAGAGTATGTGCAACTGCATGAGGACCAAATGACCATGTTGTGGGAAGCACGCAGAGAGTCATAGATGTTATAAGTCAGAATCATAGAGATAGACATGAAGTATATCAGAGCATGTGAGAAGTGAGGAAATTTGACTAATGTATGAAGACTGAGTTTAAGTGTGCTAACAAGATCATCAGATGCATAGAAACAGAGTAGCAGCATAATCAAGTATGCACATCTTGATGAAGATGGTCTGACGCAGGTGCGTTACACTGAAAGGACGAATCATATGATGCAAAATAGGTTGCAGATTGTCTGAAAGACCATGGCACTTAAACTGAACGATAACATCTCAGTAAGTGCACAATTCCATCTAATATTATTGCACCACATCATAACAACAAGTCATCGATGGTTGTAGAGTATTAGTTGAACGTGAAGTTACGTAGTAATAGAATGATACAGTGAATCTTGACGCAGACTGCAGGATCAGTTGAAGTAGCACACAACACAAGAAGTCTGACACCAATTAAAGAGAAGTGTCGAGTGGAATGAGAATTAAAGTGATGTATGCAGGGAAGTGACATCAATATGATTGCATATGGAAGGTATGCACAACAGAACGAACATTAGAATATCATAAGTGTGCACATGTGAGAAGTACAGCAATACAATGCCTTATTTTGTATATCTGGGCGGCAGGACATGGCAAGGAACATGAGGTTTTAGCCTCCTTCTAGTTGGTGCTGGAGAAAAGAGTTGGTTCTTCCTTTAGGTTGGTGCCTGTAAAACGAGGCGGTTAGTGCATCCTTCAAGTTGGTGCTTGTAAACATAGGAAGTCGGTGCTTCCTCGAATGTAATCTTTTCATCATAAAATATTATTCTGTGGTTAACTCCTGTTTGGATTTCCACGTCAAAATTATGTGTGTTCTGTGTTCTTTGTCTTCGTGCATATGTGGATGAAATGTTTATTTATGATTGACGCATAATTGATGATCAATATTAAGTTCAGATTAACTTGTTAAAGAAGTTAAAAACTTCTCATAACTACGCTAATACTGATTCACCCCCCTCTCAGTATTAAATAGATTCCAACAATTGGTCTCAGAGTGGGTGTCTTCAGTAACAAATTAATATGTGGAATATAGATCCGTGCACAGATATGGACAAAGAGGAAGGTATTTCCACCAACAAGCACCAAGGTTTAATGGAACCAACTACATCTTATGGAAGGTTAGGATGGAAGTATATTTTCAATCACTAGGGGCAGATGTTTGGTAGTCCATTATTGATGGTTACAATGTCCTAGCATTTGTGCTAGTTGATCCAGCTGAGAGGAGAATATATGAATGCAATGCAAGAGCTAGAAACGCATTGCTGTGTGGTTTTACATATACTGAATTCGTCAAGGTTATGCACTACACCTCAACCAAGGAAGTTTGGGACAAACTCAGAGGTGTCCATGAAGGTGACGAAAAGGTAAAGAAGGAAAGGTTGCATAACTACTCTGGGTTATTTGAATCCTTGAAAATGAAATATGAAGAGAACATTACCTCTTACTTCTTAAGAGTTGATGAGATAGTTAATGCTATCAAAATTCTTAGGGTCACTCTAGAAGAAGAATCCGCAGTACAAAAAATACTGAGAAATTTTCCCTCAATATTTGATGCAAAGGTGTCTGTATTGGAAGACAGAGCAAATCTTGAAGATATGAAAAAGGACAAGCTTCAGGGTATTTTAATAGCATACAAGATTAAAACTGAGAAAAAGATTCCCATCAGAAAGGAAGTTGCTTTTAAATCCACTGGAAAGGATAATCATGAAGATCATGAGAAAGACTCTTGCAATGAATCAGATGATGAGGATTCAAACTTTGTAAGGAAGCTAAACCGAGGACGAGGTAAGTACAAAACCAAATTTCCTTTCAAATGTTTCAAATTTGGGGGAATAGGCCATTTCGCTTCTAAGTGTCCTTACAGAGAAGATGGAGAAAATGACAGTAAGGAAGAGCCTAGTTCTCATTTGAAGAACTGCGCACACTTAGCACAAACCTGAAAATAAAAGGAGGATTCCAAAAAAGAAGAAAAGTCTATATACTGAGGAAGAAAACAATGTGTCTGAAGAAAGTGACTACGAAAAAAAGCCAAAAGAGGTACTTTTCATGGCCTTTGTGGAAGATGAAAGCAGTGATGAAAAGAAGAATAACAGGTCATATGTCAAGAAGAATACTCCAGTTGCGAAAATCAAACCAAGATCACTAGACATAAAATTATTTAGTGGGTCCTTCAAAACACCTCCAAATCTAGTTACGCCTCCAGATATGGTTGCAAAAGTTAAGACTAATAATCAATATGGATAAGAAGAGGAAGTTGCAGAAGTTCATTTGGAGGGTGAATTGATTAGTGCCCTCGATGAATTGAACAAGTCAAGAAATAAGATTAAATTATTACAGGATCAAATATTGAAGTATGAATAACAGGACAAGTTATTTCAAGAGTCTCTTGATATAAATGTCTGTGAAAAGTTGACCAACTATGAGAAACAACTGATTTGCGCACAAGACAAGGTCAAAGTGCTTGAAGAAGAGAAACTTGCATTGAAAGCTTCTATGGAAGAATTAGCGCAGAAAATTAAGATGTTGACCAGTCAACTTGAGTTGAAGGACAACAAAATATCTTGCTTAGAAGACAAGTTGGTTGAGATTGAAGGTAAGAAACAAGTCCAATATCCCATAGTAAATTGCACACATCCAGAAAGAAACAAGACTAGTTTTGAAGATGAAGTGAAGAACAAGTTAAAAGGAAGCACATCAATCATGAACAAAATACCGAATGATCAGATATTACCTAAACATAAATCAGGTCTTGGTTATGAAAAAACATCTAAGAAGGTCTGTGACAGTGAAAATTTCCCAAATCGTGTTAATTCTTTCAGGTATGACATTTCCTTCAACAACTACAACTCTTTTAATATACTAACCATAGGAGGATCAATAAGACGAAGTGCGCATGTTACAACGTATTTTTCCACCTTGTGATCATTTATAATATTTGGGCTCTTTTATTGATTTGATTTACTCATAACCACTTTTTATCCTCCAAGAACCCCTTTTTCCCTATTTTTGTTCCTGTACGCGAGCTGCTTTACTACAACTTGTGCATGCACGGGCTGTCTGACTATAGCCCGCGTACATCGAGTTAAATGGTAAAAAACTCTATTTTTACTCCAAAAAGCGGTCATAGGGTGACCTTTGGCCCTCCATGTATCCCGAAATGACTTGATTAGACCTTTCACCTACCTTTGGATGGTTATGTATTGAGCTCTTATGGTACATGGAAGGAGGAAAAAGAGAGAGCATCGAAACTCTATTGGATTTTTTCCATAGCTTAAGTCTACATCCATTGATCCTAGTTGTTGTGAACCCTTTATGTTCACCTACCAAACTCTTCCATACCTTGAGTTTTCCATTGCATGGGGGATTGAAGTGGTGGAGAGACAAGCGGAGGGACCTAGTTCTTGGTTTAGATGAGTTGCTGGCAAGAGGCTGTATCATGTACTTCTTGTTTACATTAATAAAAATACTCATTTTCTCGTCCAATTGATGTTGTGGATGGTTTATTAACATTGGGTACATTTTCTTATTATATCATGGACCATGCTATTATTTATGCTAACATATTTCATATATTATATGCACTTGCTTGTGTTTATTGTTGAGACTAAGCTACAAGTTTAAGTATAGAGATTTGAAATTTCAATGGCGATCTACATCAAACGTTTGGTTGAAGGTTGGTCATTTATTCCACATCTTAGCATTTACATTTATATAGCATGCATTGGGAATTGAGTTTATTTTTGGTAGTCATCTGTCTAATGTGGTCTACCCCAAGCCATAGGAATTTTTTCTCTGTAACCAAATGGCGACTCCGCTGGGGAGGAACCTCCATTTTGGGGATTTTGGGCATTTTTCCTTATTTTGAGTCTTTGTTCTATCAAGTTTCTGTGTCGTTGATTGGCTGTTAGGGTCTGCATAGAAAATCTTGATTTTTCTTGGTCTTTGGATTCATTTTTGGTCCACCGAACTTTCCCTGTACGCAAGTCATCTTTGCTTAGCCTACGTGGATGTGATACTGTTAGTACAGTAGCCTGTGTATACACGCTACTATTTTATGAGCAATTGTGTACAACTCCGGGATTGTCTTGTTTATGATCTTTGGTTGTTGGTGGGTGAATTATGGGTGTTCCTGAGTCTTATTAGGCCTATATTCTGACTATTCCATGCCTCTTTACTGACTAGAAACTCCTCTTTATTTAGTTTTTCAGCTTTTGGTTTTCAACCATTTTTTGTTTTTTATAGCTCATTAGCTTGGATCAGACTTTCTTTTTGGGATTTGTTGGTTTGCTTGCTTTGCATGCTCTGCAATTTTTCTGAAGAGTTCTGATTCTGCTTGCATTTTTCATTCATCTATATTGAAAAATAAAAAAACATTGTTTGCATTTTCCTTTCATTTATAAGTGAAAATACAAAAAAATTTGCTTTATGTTTTTTCTGCATTTTGCATTAGAGTGCTTGTGCTTTCATTAGGGCTTGCTTATGCATGAAATTGTAAAGAGATTGCATTTTTACTTCAAAAAATGAAACGTTGGTTTGAATTTTATATAGTGGCATACTTTTTTATGGATAGATGAGTCTAGTGTTTTCTGGGTGTGCATATCATTGAGTCTTTTCACATCATTAGTTTCACGACCATATCCTTTGAGTAATCACAGCTATTAAAATTAACGCTTAATCTAAAATTGATTAGAAACGATTTTCTCTTTTATAGGGTGCACCAACTAGTATAGGTTTAGAGTCTTGGAAGAGATCACTATGAGTTAACAATCCAATACTATTGAACCAAACATTATGTGTCTGACGAGGGAGTGGTGAAACCCATGGTATACATAAGTGTTCTCAGGATGCTCTACTCAAACCAGAGTCAAGCACGAGGTCACGGGAGGTTGGTTGCAAAGATACCCCTCCAATACTAGCTGGACGTGGGAGATATTTCCAGGATTTGTTCATATCTGGGGATTCTTGGGGGATTTAACCCTCTTGAGTTTCAAGATTAGTTACCCTTCCCATACGACAGATCCCACCTGCGACTATCCACCTGAGCATTGGTTATACGTGGTGGCCATAGTTACTTTACCTAGGTATCACATGGGGTACTTGCAGTGGTTATTCTGTAAGTGTCCTGAGTCAGATAGGGGTCGGACAACACAGCTATGGTTGTATAGGGGTTTGACCCTGTGCACGCAGTGAAGTCTGGGGGCCCTTATAATTGATTATGTTACCTTCGGTTATAGTTTGGGAGTCTCAAGCCTCTTTTAGGAGAGACATACCGGTTGTAGTGTCGAGAGGTCCCTTGAGCCAGTCCTGTTTGTGTGCATTTGGATGTAGTTTCTTTTAGGTGTGTGCTATGTGATGATCTAGTAGGCCATTAGGATATGTTTATTTGTTGATTGTTGGATGGTTTACCAGCTAGAAATCTGTCGCAGTATTTTATTAGGAAGTGTTGGAAAACTACCGCTGGTCTTTCATTTTCATATCACAAGCTTTAGAGAGCTCCTATGATGAGTTCCACATCTGGAACGATGGGAATCCCTGTGACTACGTCTGGTGGCACCGCAGGAAAATACCCTCCGTCCACTCCTACATATGGATGGGGAGGAGGTTCATCACACAACACTCCTCTTGGGTTTGGGACATCCCATCCCATGAACATGAACCCTTTTGATGAAATATGGTCTTCAGGTTATATGTATGGTTCATCTTTATGGATGCCAAGTTTCGGTTCTACATCCATCCCTTCGACCTCAACCATTTTTTCAATGGGTATGCCCGACTTTATGCTGACTGTTACTTCCACCATGTCTAGTAGTCATGCTAGCTCTAATTTTGGGGTAGGGGGAACCATGCCTACTTACACTTCCCATCAATTTGGGAGTGGTCACATCCCTCCATCTATTCCAAATGTTGGCAAAGGACCACCTCCTTCATCAGTCCTTAGTGTTAGTATGAACCCTTTTTCGAGTGGAGGTTCCACAATAGGTATCGGATCTACGACTTGCATTCCATATTTTAACCCGCATGTCTCTATGCCTGTGCCGTCAAATGCTTATATAATTTTGAATTTTCCTCATGTATCTAGTTTGTCGATTCCATTAAGTGGGAATATACCATTTTCATACGGCCCTCACTTGTTTAGTTTTCCTTCCTCGAGTGGTTATGTGGGACCCCATTCTTATGGAGGTCATTCTTATGGCTTTTCAACTGGTACTAACTATTATCCCAATCCTTCCTATGGAATCCTGTCTACACATGTGCCTGTGTATTCCAACATGGGAAAATTTGGAGGAGGTTATTATCCTTACGGTCACGGTCATGCTTTTTACTAGAGTTCATCAGCATCTCAGGTGTCAACTTCGATGTATACATTCCCACCAACTGGTTCGCAGAGTCAATATATTTCGGGAGCTTATAATCAAGCTTCACAGCCTCAACTCCCTTTTCTTGCTATATTGAATCTACCCGATCTTTCGAAGCTCACGAATGATCCGGCGTGTCATGATCCTACATGGCCTCCAGTCCCCACCAAGCTCCCTTCCGACATTCCAAAGTTTGAGGGGAAGAAGGGTGAGGATTTAGGTGATCACGTCACCACTTTTCACTTATGGTTCTTCTCGAATTCCTTGAACCATGACTCTATTCGTTTGAGGCTATTTCAATGCACCCTCACAGGGGCAGCTGCGAAATGGTATGTTGAGTTTCCTGGGGGCACATATAGAGGTTTCAATGATTTAGCTTTGGTTTTCCTAGATCACTTCTAGTTTCCAATTCGTTACGATAATGGTACCAAGATCTTATCTACCTTCCACCAGGACAAGGCCACACATATCTCTGATCATATTCAAGAGTGGCGTCGATGGAAGAGGCTAGTGAAAGCCAACATTCCTCCAGATTTTTTGTTGGAATGGTTCCTCAAGTCTTTTCGCCCTTACATTTCAAAGGATGTCTCGTTATCGGGAATTATGACTAAGGAGAAAGTTGTTTTCAAAGACCTATAGCTGGACCTAGTCTATGCTGAGTTCAACATTTTGTATGATATTATACCTGATGCACCACGATCACGACATGAGCCCAAGCCTGTTCTTGGACTGCATGTCGATGGTATTGTTGGTTCCACAAGTACTCATCTTGTATATTTGGTTATGAATCAAATGCACAATCTGTCTATTAGCCAATCTACCACCGGATAGGATCACGCCTCATCTGTTCCCACCCAGTCGTCCAATGTTCATTCTATACAATTGGTGAACCCATCAAGTAACCAACAACCTTGTGGGAAGAAGAAGGGGGAAAATAATCGTAGGGGTGGGAACAATAAGAATAATAAACCTAAGAAAGAGAACGCCAACCCTCCTTAGGACGGTGGAAATGCTGGTGGGGACCGCAAACCTAGATGTAAAGTGAAGTTTCCTTGTAATCTTTGCACGGAATATCACCTTACACATTTGTGTCCTCGTATTGAAGAAGCATCGAAGCACCTTGCACAAAGCCCAGCTGTTCTTAAGGATCCCCTTCCTCATCACCAAAATATGGCTTCAGGTGCTTCCATTGCCGATAGTGGGACTAATGAAACTTCGACATCCTCTACTCATTCTGGCGGTTATGGATGCATTAACATGGTTAAGTCGGAGGTTAGTGTTTGTTGGCAGGCGGTTTGGTAAGGAAGAATCACAGCATTGTCGATGTTGTGACACATTAGAAGAGGTCGCAGAAGGTAAAAGAATAGACTATTTTATGTATTTCTGAGTCGTTTGTACCGCAATAGGCAGGGTTTTGGGTCATTGGACCACATGAGATGTAAATTTGAGTCGTTTGTACCACAATAGGTGGGTTTTTGGGTCATTTGGGCCGTGTCAGTTAGAATTTGGTCATTTGTCCAGGAGTCAGTTACGAAGTTGTTGGTAAGTGGACAAGCATTGTAAAGGCAGAAGCATATTTATAGTCAAAGAGTCATATGTGTTGGATAACTTTTGGGAACACTAGAGCTGAGTCTGTATGTGGGATCTGAGATTTGGTTTTGCGGAGATGTTGTATCAGGGTTTTTCTGAAGTAATATGACATGACGGAATTGTTTGGTGAAATTCCTTGTGTACCTTCTCTGTTAATACATGTTGCAATGATTTCTTACTGCAGTTAATACTTCAATGTTATGCTTGTCACGATGAATGTTTTTGTTGAATAATGTTATGAATGCGAATGATGTTAATCTTGAATGCATAGATCTATTTTGGATGCTGTGATAAATAAGTTAAGTAAGCAAATTCCGCAACATCCTCCTTCATTCGGCAGAAACATGGTTCCGTCCACTCTCCCTTGATCGCCTCAGGTGAGACCTCATCTGCTCTGCAGGTGTTGCTGGGTGGGGTTAAACCTGTCTAGGCCGGTGCTCAAGGAGATCGTGGTGGGTATGTGAACCCCTGTCGACTGGCTTTGAGTCAACAAATGGTTCCATTGTCGGGACCATGTGCGAAGTGAAAGGAGGATATGTTGTGGAACCCGACAAAACCGGAGATCCAAGAATGGTTTGATCAGAAGTTGCAAAAATTTGCTGAAGAAGAAAGCCGGAACACTCGACTGAAAGTAGGTCAGTAGGTAGATATGTACATTCACGATGGTCCGCATGAATAGTTCTTCTATGAGTTCCCTGTCTTGTTGTTCGAATGGTTGGGGAAGTTGTCCTTCCAGAAGAGAAACTTCCAAGGTGGTGAATCGACGACCTGGACCCCCGAGTTGATTCAGGAACTGCAGGAAGGCAATAATAAAGCATCTCGGGCTATCGAAGTGTGGCTCGATAACATCCTAGAGGGATATATCACAGATTTCATGGTTGATACTTAGAAATCTTATAGAGAAGCCGAAAGATATTTTTTTCCGCGAACCTCGGGGCAGGTTTCTGCTGTCGCTTCAACTATCAATTAAGATGCTTATTTGCGAAAAGGGTATATTGAAGATGCATCTTATCAGTAGACAGCCTGGTGGGCGTAGGACGTGGGTACCGTGAAGGTTGGGGGGGCAGTACATGGAATGATAAGGGGTATATGGGTGTAGGTCATGATGAGACTATGAGTGAAGCCGAGGAAGAAAGTGGTCTTACGAGGGGAGGAGCAAGGTTCCAACATGAAAAGAGGCAGAGGACAGGAGAAGGTCCTGCTACAATCGAAACACAAGGCCATGAAGGAATGCCACACGGGACGAAGCGACCTTGCAATCCTGACAAGGATGACCAAGCTATGTCCAGAATAGAGGCTGGACCAAACCCTAGCACCAACGTACCCACACCTCCACTCACTATCTCTCAGATAGAAAGAAATACCACTTCGACATCGCCAAGTTCATCAATACCACAGAAGTTAATCAGTAGTAGTACAATGAAAGGAGGAAGGAAGCCCAGAATGGGGGCGATGATGCTAATTTACTGTTGTTCCACGGGAGTGTGATGAACAACCTAGAACAGTATTGGTTTTTGTGTGAAGCAGTCTGGACCGTAAAACAGGTCATTGATGATGCAGCTAAGAAGGGATAGTTAGCGACGACCCTGTGAGGTCGTGCATTAGATTGGTTTATGAAGTTTGTTCTAGTTCCTATAGGAGCCCCAGAGAAGTCATTAGATGAGATCTGGGATGGGTTGATTACAGAATTCAGAAATCCCAAGTCTGAGGCTCAATATATTATGGAATTGAAAGAAATTAAGCAGTATCCCAATGAGACGGTGTGGCATTTTGACCAGTGATTCAAGACACTGATGGCAAGGGTTAGTTTTGATATGAGCGTCGTCCAACATAAAGAATGGTTCATCGCAGCACTGCTACCACATATTCAGCTACCATTGATGCAACAAAACATCGCGATGCCCAGTGAAGCGCTGGAGATTGTAATGCGATTGGAGCCGTCGTCGATTGGATAAAATACAGCAGGGATGTCACAGATACAAACACAGCTCGCTAAATTGACTATACAGCTGCAAGATTTGAAGAAGGGAAAGGAGCAGCATGATGAAGTATGGTGTACGCGAGGTCGAGGAGAAGGGCATACAAAGGACAATTTCCAGGATTTCTGCAATTATTTGGTCTCGGGAGCACTAAATCCATTGAATGGTGGTAGCATGCTGTGGTGTCACATCTGCCATGTATATGGGAATAGCCATGATAACTGCCCATATATGCAGAAAATGGTCACAACCCCGATATTTATTGTACATTTTTCAAATCGGTGGGTCACGATGACAAGGATTGTCGTGCATATGGGATTCTACAAGAGAGAATGTGTGATGCGTTCTATGTAAAGGACGACCAGTGTTCCATACAACAACCATAACCGTAGGTATCCCAACCGCTACCTCAACCACAGATGCAATTTATACCACAGCAGCAACAATCGCCACAGTTCATGCCGCAATATGCTCCACAACAGCCACAGTATGTACAGCAACCATAGTATGCACAGCAAGGGCAAGGAATGCAACCAGCACCAATGCAGCAACAATTCAACCAACCACACTACCAACAGTAGGGAGGATTCCTAGGAGGACGTGGCGGAATATTTGGTCATGGAGGAGGATGAGGTGGTTGTGGACCTGTACAATGCTATCACTGTGCGATATGGGGACACTACTAGTGAGATTGTCCATTACTGCAGAACCAGTGTACGTTCTATTTTTTTAACGATCACATGGTTGAGAATTGTCCACAATTGATTGTGTGATGGCAAGCAGGAAATACTCCCCAGTTGAAGAACCAGCCACAAGCACAACAGCCTGCCCAGAACCAAGTGCAGCAACCAGTGCAGAACCAGAATATGTGGCCTAATCAAAATCAAAATGTGAACCCACCCTGGAATCCACTGTTGAACCGGACCCAAGGTGCGAATATCGCGACAATTTCTGCAGAGCCATGACTGCAAGATGCTTCTGTTGCTGTGGTCACTCATGGAGGAAATGCAGCTGGAGCGGACAACTCAATGATCTGGTTAGCCAGACAAAAGAATGTATCATTTGACATTGATGCGAAGTGGGACACGTTCCTTCAAGCGCGACATGCACTAGAAAATGACCGAGGTAAGGCTATTGTGTATGACATGACCTCCACTTTTGATGCTACTTCAGACGCCGGCCCATCACAGTGGTCCAGCACACTTCGCACATTTTTGGAACATTGTTTGTCTCTGGAAAGAGATCCTGACGCTCTTGCTACGATTGAAGCCTTATTGTGACAATCGACCCAGTATCGACAAGAGCTCGCAGTTAATTCCCTACAATGACGGAAGACGGGTAAGGAGATGCGGATGAATATTAAAACCAGTGACTACGATGTTGATTCAGTTATTCTCGATCTTGGTTCGGATTTCAACATCTTGACCAAGCAGGCTTGGCAGAGGATGGGGAGGCCCCCATTGAGCTAGTCTCCTGTACAGCTCCGGTTAGCTAATCACGCTAAGGTGACATCGATTGGGAGAGTTAAATGAATGGTGGTGGATATTGAGGGATTTAAAACATATGGTGACTTTGATGTAATAGAAGTAGTCGAGGGAGGAAGCTCTTATCCAGCACTACTGCGGATTGGATGTGCTAATGATAGTGGCGCTGTAATCAACTTCATGCGATGGATGATGACTTTTGAAAATTGCAATCTTAGAGTTATCGCCCTGTTGGATCCAGGTGAAGGATGCCACTACATAGAGCCAGTGAAGGACGACGATCCCAGTGGATGGGACCATGCATTCAATATATTTGAAGAATATATCCATCCGACTACCAACAGTGAGCTGGGATGGCGCACTGACAGCTCTATGTCTTTCGACTCTAATGATGCGCTAGAATATTGGCTGAACCGCTTGCATGAGGTGTTGATCCATAAGTGTGGGTTGATCACATAGTCATTATGCTATGTTGCAACTGAAACGGTTACACTACCCATATATGAAGGATTTCCTAGCTTATCTGACTTTTTGGCAGAACTTGAGGAATGAGTTTTCGAACCTGTTGTTGCAGCAACATCCCCCAAAAAATTTTGTACATATTGGGGCCCCTCCTTTAATTTTTTTTAGAAAGGCTACCTTAAGGGCCATTCCCAGCTTTTAAATTTGTTTTTCAATAGAAAATCCTGCCATGAACCACCCCAAGTCTGCCAGGAAATCTTGTTTCTCAACAGATTTTGTTTTCATGAAGTCTTCCTGGAACTCTCGGAACGATTTGATAAAGCCTTGCAGTGGCGGAAGCCTTTGTTTAAACATCTCAGGAAGGACTTAGTTAAACTTTCTGAAAGAGTCGTAGAACTTAAGAAGGAAGCTCTGTGGAATCATTCAGCTTTCGCTCCCGAAACAGCAGGAGTTAATCGCATAAACCTTCCGAAAAAGACTTAGAAACTTTCGTCTGAAATCCACGGAAGCCACTGGACAATCCTTTCTGAAACGGCGGAGTTCTTCGTCAAAACCTTCGACAAACGCGGAGGGATTCAGATTTTCATCTCGAAACGGCGGAGGCCGTTTGTTTAAGCTTCCCGAAAAAAGAGACTTAGAATTTTTGAAAGTTCGCGGAACGACTAAAGAAAGCCCCGCGGAACCGGTCGACTTTTCTTCCCGAAACGGTTGGAGCCATTTGCATAAGTCTCCCGAAGAGGCTTCGAAATTATTGTTGAAAAGGTGGCGGAAATATGTGACGAATTCCTTCCGAAACGAAGGAAGAATTCAAGAAAGCCGCCCGAAACTTGCGGATAAAATTCGCCAACCTTCCCCGAATCCGCCAAGTAACTTAGTCCTTTTTCGAAATCTTTAAGTCTTGAAGTTGCGGAAGCGTTGGCGATATTATTCCCGCGCCTTCGCGGAAGCCTTGGCGTTAACTTCTCGCAACCTCGGCAAGAAAAGTTGTGGAAACATTCAGGTGTTCCTTCCGAAACACCAGGTGCCATTTGCCAACTCTCCTCGAAACTTTGAAAAGAACTTGAAGTTTTCTTCAAAATTTGCGGAATCATTCAAGTTTCCTTCCCGCAATCGCGGAAGCCATTAGTGGAGATCTTCAAGTTATCATTCCGAAACCCCTCAAGACTTAGAAACTTTTGTTTAAGTTACGAGCATCGTTACTTTATCTTTCCAAAGCCGTGGGAGCTTTCAAGTCATCCTTCCGAAACACCGGGCACCATTCGCGAGAAACTCCCGAAACAGCGGAAGCCTCTGTGTTATCCTTCCGTGGTGTAGGAGCCTTTTGCGGAACGTTTTGAGTTTTCCTTCCACGACGTGCCCCAAAAAAACGGAAGCTTTCACTATGTCTTTCTGCAATAGCAGATGGAATGCACAAGTCATCCCGACGGTTGCGGTCGCGCATGCAAACCAATGCAACTCGACATGACTGCGGCGTACAACATTTAAAACTTGTTCTAATAGGCCACCCACCGTATTAAAGCCCCACACGTGCCCGACTTATTTAAATAAACGGTGGAGGCTCGAGCCAAAACGTTGTTAATTTTTTATTGGAAATATTGTTGGACGCCGCGCGACCACTCCAGCTCAGCTCGCTCGCCTTCGTACTCATCCACCTCATTCGGCTATCTTCGTCAGTGCCAGGTAGGATTCTAACCATTAAATTTTGTCTTCCATGCATCAAGTTACCTTTGGTGTTCTTGTTTTCTAAGATGATAGGAATTGGTTGGATTTTGACGGGCAAAATGCCCGTCATGGGCTGTTTTGCCCATCAAATACAGTCTAAATTTCGTATCTCCTGTTGTGTGTATATTGGTTAAAAAAGGCTATCATTTTGGACGGATGGGTTTATGTTTTTTTTTTTAAGTTCCCCCCGAGGCTTCGTGGACTTTTCATGTCCCCAGCCGAAAGCTAAAACTGTAGTCACCCGGACTTTTTCATAAGCCTCAGTCCCGGCGTAGCCACTACCTATTTTTAAATTCTAAGACAGGCGCCATCGCCCCTGTTCAAACCTACCACAGAGAACCTCGGCAAGAGCCATAAATGACAATGGCATTCGAAACCCTCACCTGGTCGTAAGTGGAAAGCAGCTCCTTATTTCGTCGTAGGGTTATTTCACCCCAACTTCCCTGCCGCTAATCATTTAAAAGCATCATGTCAGAGAACACCATTCCCCTAAAGGCTGGGCCAAAAGTAGGTTGCTTCCGCAACGCGCTTATCCTCTCAAGAAAATTCCAAACCCGCCCCTTAAAGGAATTAGAATGTTTAAATTGGAGTGGTGTATTTGCTTCCTAAAACGCAACTTCACATTTTGGTTTTATCTCAGTCACATATTAAAATGATGATGATCTCTGTTAAAATCTCATAGTATGTTGCTCACTTTCATAATGACTTGTATGTGGGTGCTATCAGGGATAAGTCAAAATGCCAAAAGGTGGTAAGAAGAAGGCTAAAATGACAGAAAAGAAGCCTACGCCACTTAAAACTGAAACCTCACTCCAGGATACTAGGTGCACCACCGGTGTCCCTCCTGAAATCAGATGGGGTGAAATTTACAGGATGATCCGAGACCAGGATTTCTCGGACATGTTGTTAGAAGAGGGACCAATTTATCTAAATATCAAAGCTTCAGGCATAACCAGAGCTGCTACCCGCCCTGAACTATTCCCCTGTGCTGAAGTAATCGGATGGATACTCCAACATGCCGATGCAGAAGGAAGAGTAATTCATGACAGCGGGAAGATAGCCATTGCCTCATTTCACCCCGCATACCTGGCCGCAGCCTACAAATTTCCACGCTCCCAACAATCTCTGACTGATGAACGGTTGGGAAAAATGAACAACGTCGAGATGGCCAAAAAGCTATTGGTCGCAGGCAAGCATTTGAGAAAGAAAGGAAATGACAAATACGACATCCAGAATCTGAGGCCTCCTTTCAGGTTGATCTTCTTGATGCTGTGTAGAATCTTCGGCATGCCCGATGGCACCGTGTATAAGATTCAGTGGGTCCCTATATCCACTTCATGGTGTTTAAAGGAACGGTGTTTGACTGGGCCACTCTCCTGTCAGATAGTTTGGCCTCAATGATAGTTGCTGCAAGAGAAGGACTACCCTTGAAGAAGGCAAAATTTTTCATGTCCTCATATCTGATTGATTGTATTTTGTCCAAGGTGGACTTCCCCAAATTGGGTTGCACATGGGATAAGGCCACCACCCCGTTTTATACCGCTTTCAGGATGATGTGGGCCCAGAATTACAAACCAAGCTACAAACTCATTTGTGAGGGGTTCATCATGCCCCTCTATGAGAAAATATTCAAGGAGGAGCCCAACTGCCTGTCAGAAAATGCTGTGGAAGTCCTTGAGGATTACGGGGATTTTTACTTTTCAGAGCAAGGCACCTACCTCAGAATGTTTGGAGGGACTAAGGCCCCATACATTTTTCCGCAGTATGCCACAGATTATGTGGTCCTCAAGGAAGCAGTAAGACAAATCTTCCTGGATGGAATTGGAGCAATGATCCACAAACAGCATAAGGCTTCATTTCCCCCTCTACCTTTCTGCATAGGTGCTTACAAGTTCTCAGGGGTTTCCTTAGCCAAAGAGTTTGTTCAGGAGCTGAAATCCTTCCACTTCGGTGAAGTGATCTTCCATAGAAATGACAGAAAGGGAAAAGTGGCCGAGCACTGTAAGGAAATCTATGCTCATTTTTGAGTACTCGCACTATCCTGATGCCGAGGAAGAGGTATGCAGGGGCATCAGCAACATGGATGAGCTGCGAACCTTTCGCCAAGGCAGTGGAGCAAGTTCTAGCTCCACCAAGATCCAGAAGACCAGCCAGCAGAAGGAGAAAGAAGTTGATGATGCCCGAGCTCAGGAAGAGCTTAGATTAAGAGAGGAAGCGAGGTTACTGCAGGAGGCTGAGGAAGCCAGGTTGCATCAGGAAGCTGAAGCGGCAAGAATGCAACAACAAGCCAAAAATGAAAGGTTGCAGAAAGAGGCTGAGGAGGCCCACCAGCAGAAAGAGGCTGAAGATGAATGGCTACGGAGAGAGAATGAAGATCAGCTGCAAGCTGAACAAGCTAAGGCAGAAAGGAAAGGGGAAGAAGAGCTGAAAGAAGGGGAAGATGCCGAAGCAAGTGGGTTCGGCGTCGAAGACATGGAAATAGACGCACCTCAAGTAGGTGGATCTGGTACCTAAAATGTGGGAGTAGACCCAGCTCAGGAAGTCCGGACCCCACCTGTGGAAGAAGAAATAGACATTATGGACCGCCCAATTGTCTCGTACACTCCATCAGGAAAACATACGGTGTCCAGGTGGAATGAGTTTGTCTATGACAATAAAAGGAAAGCAATGGTCCTCAAATCGGAAGAGAGGATCAAAAGTCCCTTCCAGGAGGACATCATTACCCACCGAGAGGTCACCATAATGCAGAATACAGATAAAGATCCATTTGCTATGGCATCCACAGCTGTAGAAATAGCAAAAGCATCAGTGGACAATGTAGGGGTTATAGTTAGAGAAAATGTATTGACAAAGAAGAGAGCTCGTACGCTACAACAGACTGTGGCTAATGAGCAAGCCCACAGGGATCTTGTGGTGAACAAGTATAATTGCATGTACGCCGAGCATAAAGAGCTGTCAGACAAATATAACCGGTTAGAGGAAGAGAAAGAGAAGCTATCAGTCCTAATGATGATTGAAGAAGCAGAAAATAATGATGCAGTAGCCAGAGTGTCCCAGCTTGAAACAGACAAGAGGGCATTAGCTGAGAAATTGGAGTAGGCTGAGAGCAGAACAATGGACATGTCTCCCTTCCATGAGCTATCCTGCAGCATCCTGAAGCAAATGCATGACACTCAGGAGATAATCACTAATGAGGTTTGCAAGCTCAAGGACATGGTGGTCAGGTTAAAATAAATTAATGCGGAGGCCCATAGGCTCAAAGCCAAGCATACCCGTGTTCAGGAAAATATCTTGAGCCAGATAAAATGGCAAGAACGAAAGGGGGATTTCCCCACACATCTACCATTTAAGTCTGTGGAAGGTTTTAATGAAGACATAGCCCTTCTGGAATTCTGCAGGAGCTGTGGCAGTAAGCTGATAGCCAGTGTGTAGGGAACAAGGGATAAGATCAGCTGTCTGTATCAAAGAATCAAGGGAGTGCATGACAGGTGCAAACTGAATTTCCCACAATCCCTCAATGACTTCCCGGATTCAAAACAATGCTTGGCTGAGCTAAAGGAAGAGCTGGGCATCCAAACGGAATACGTGAAGAAAATTGATGTCCTAGCAGTTGATGACTTACAACATTATATCGAAATGTCATCAGTCCACAATCATTTGCTCAAAGAACAACATCAAGCTGCAGTAACAGAAGTTCAAAGCATTGGAGCAGAGCTCGGGAAGAATGTGACTTCTTAGAAAATCTTGTTCCCTACTGCAGCAAACATAGTCATAAGGGACACCGACATGTGGTATAGCTACATAGCAGAAGAGGAGAAGAAGGCAGAAGTAGCAGCTGTGACAGCAAAACCAGAATCTTCTCTCCCAACAGCCATTCCAGCAACAACAGTGGGCTCGATTCCTTCTTCCCCATCAGTGGCAAAACTTTCAGCCATCTCAATCCCTTCTTCCCAAGTAGAAGCAGCAGCAACAATGGTTTTGAGTGCCTCTCCTAAGGCAACATCAGCAGCATCAGTTGATTTGGGCGATCCTCTTCCACCAGAAGCTCACGCGCAGGAGTGAAATCGCTGATTTCAGAATATTATTTCTGATATGTTGTGTTTTAAGCTCTCAAATGTGTAAAGCGTGAGCTATGGGACAACTGTCCATTTTCTTTTGTTAAATATTTTCTGTAAAAGGAATAGCCACATTTTTTGGTCTATTTTAGAAGAGATTCCTGTAGGTGACAAGTGGAAGAGGCCAGATGGCAGCCCAAAGGGAAAATTTGTAATTATAAATAGAAGTTAGGAAGGATTAGAAGGGACTTTTTGGCAGGGAATGAATTTTTGAAACCTGTACGAGCTATCTTGTATTGGTTCTTTGAAAATTGAGTTTTCTAATAAAATCCTGGAGATGGACGTTTTGCATGGGAACGAAAGATGGATATGTATTGGACTATTCTGATGATTTCCATACTGTAATGTGAGATCATTCCTACTATCTGAATTATTTCTTTGTAGCAATGATTTTTGCTCCTTCCTGTGCAAACGATTTTCTCTATTTTGTGAGCAATGAATGTGTTTCATATTAAATCAGGAGCTATCTGCTGATATCTTTATCTTTGCTGTAGAGTTCTCTTTAGATTAAATAGCTAGTTGTTCTTTCTTTAAGATGACTCCTATAGCTCATTGTTCATGCCTTTAAATTTGCTCCTTGCAGGGATCTTTAGATTTATTTCAGTTTGTTTACACTTAGATCTGTTTCTTTCATTCTTTCCATTTAGATTAGATAATTTTGCTTCTTTCTTTGATGAGTAATGAAATGTGTTTTATATTAAATTAGAAGCTATCTTCTAAAGATTTTTTTATCTTGATGTAGCTTTACCTGTAAGAATTGATGGCTATCTGTTCTTTCTTCATGATATCTGTTACAGCTAATTGCTCATCCTTTGAATGTGTTCCTTGCAAGGATAGGTAGATTTACTTCAGTTTTAGACTTAGATCAGTTTTAGTTTTGCATTTAGATCAGATATAAATTACGCACTTGCATCTCATAAAAAACATAAAATCCAAAAGAAAGGTGGATCGGGCCATAACCAGTACAATCGGAATTAAACTCCAAACCCACAGTTGTCGGAACCGCTAACCGGACGGATTCCCTATACCAAACGGTAGATAATCTAATTGGGGTCATCTATCGGGGAGAATCCCTTTCTGATTGATGCTACGATATCTGAGGCATCAACAGTTTTTGGCGCTAGAAGGAGGGCCTGAAAGTGCATGGCTGATAGAGGAAAATCTTCCACTGTCATAGATGACACTGAAAACCCGCTTAAAGAAAGCATTTCAAACAGCCCAGATCTTGAATTATTAAATCAAGAACGCCTCATTTTTGATCCTGAGCCTCAGGAAGCTTTATACGCTCTCCCTTTTATAGAAATAGAGGATTTGAGAAGACATACCAGATCCTACGTTAGGCAGTTAGGTGGTTTAAACGCTGTCAATTTCCTCCCTAAGAAAACTACCCCTAGAAAAGAGCCACAATATACCCGAGATTCAATTCTTGTTCAAATTTTTGAAGAACTTGTGAATCTGACTTTGGAATAAATTTCAGACACTCTTTAACAAGGCAGATCTTGAAAACTCAGAAAAAATTTCAGACCAAGAAAACCTTGAAGAACTAACTACTCCAAAGAGTACTCCCCAAAATTCACCTTACAATTCTCCGCCGGGTTCTCCACATCCAAACATGGCTGTACCTGATTGGAGAGCAAGGGGAGCACTGAACCTAGCTGGACCATTCCATAATCTTTCGAAAAACCCAGAAAAGGTCTTGCCTAAGTTCGATCCAGGGAAAGCCATCTCGATGGAAGACCATCTCAAGAGTTTATACTTAGCTCTGAACCTTTTGAACGTACAACATGAAGACGTAGTCTGTAGGTTGTTTCCATATACATTCGAGCCAAAAGTATCATCCTGGTACTTTAGCCTACAACCCAGCTCAATCTCCAGTTGGGATGAATTCGAAAATTGTTTCTTAAAGAAATATAGAAACCAAAAGACTGTGGCAACACTTATGAAAGAACTCTTATCCATGAGAATGGAAAAGAAAGAAAAGGTTCAAGATTTCAATCAAAGATTCACAACGTTGTTAAATAATTTCAGTGAAGCTAATAAACCAACAGAGGAATCTCTGATTGAATACTACACTACCGCTCTTGAAGGACCAATAGCAATGTTTGTAAAAATATCCAAGAAAACTACCTTTATAGAGAACTTTGAGGAAGCTAGAAAGGTAGAAGAAGAAGCTGATAGCATTGCTAAACATGCCTTAGATGTAGAACCAAAACCAGCAGCTAGCAAAAAACCTTTGCTGCTCACTAGAGGTAAAGAAGAGCCATCTACAGACATGGAAAATGTAGTCAAGATGATGCAGAAATTATCTAATAAAATCGTATATCTCGAGAAAGACAAGGCTGCTAGCACGTCTAGGAAACCTTTCAAGCCGTTTTATAAAAGAAGGGAAGACGGTGATCAAACTCATCCACCAATGAATACTTCCCCTATCTTAAACTTGAACGAAATCGGGATGGAAAATTTCTGCACTTTTCATCAAGAACCACATTTGGAAAAGAGCTTCCCGCAATGGATTAATTCCATGAGCTTAGTCATGAACCAAATGTTAGATTCACAGATCCCAGACCAAGATGATTCTCCAAAGGAATCGAGCCCTGAATTAGAGGAACCAACCCCAGACACTACTATGGTGCTATGGGATTGGGTACCTATGACTGAATCAGCAGAAGAGGATCCCATAGAAAGCTCTCCCTCTACTGTAAACGTTGCTACTCGCAGCAAAGGCCCAATTGCCGATCCTGTGCCAAGCGTAGCTCCTCATAAGCCTAAAGTTTCAACAGAACCACCTAGGAGACATATAACAATTATCCCACCACAGCCAAAAGTCAGCTAAACAGCGACCAAGCAGCCAAACCCTGACTCCATAGTTCAGCCACCTAAGGTCACAACGAGCAAAACAGATCAGCAAGCTCGAATTGGGAACGAATATGACATAGGATACGATATTATTGAAGATATCAAGAAAGTCAAAGCAAATGTGTCAATATTTTACATGTGTAGCTTGCCCCATCAACGAGACAAATTGCTGCATGTTCTACAACCCCAGATCAGCACTCCATTAACGGATTCTCAAAACAATCCTAAAATTAATGAGGCTTGCATCGATGGGAAATCTAAATCTCAAACATTGTCATTCCTATTGACTTTTGAAATTTTTAATCACAATGTCCACAACTGTTTGGTAGATTCTGGATCATCCTCCAACGTCATGCCATTGTCCATTTGTAAAAAGATTAACGGGCAGCCTGTTCCATCTCCAACCCAAATTATCCAATTAGATAGGACTGCTGTCAAAGTAATTGGGGAGATGAAAGACGTTCTCATTAGACTGTCAGCTGACCCTAGAGTCTGTCAATTCATTGACGTAATGGTGGTCGATATTCCTGAAGCTTATGGGCTGATTTTAAGTAGGGATTGGTCTACCAAGATGAGTGGCTACTTTGCTACTAATTGGTCCCACCTATGGCTGCCTTATCAGAACAGGCAGAATCAAATTAAAGTTCTTAGGGAACCTCATATGAAACAAAACGTAACTCAGTTAGAAGAAAAAAATGAGGCCGTAGCTTTCTCATCCTCGGTTCTGGGGAATTACTTCTTAGAGATGGATCAGGGTAACTATCAATCTGAAGCCATTAGCCATGAATCAGATAAACAGTCCGATCTCCTTCATTTCTCTTGGACTGATGATGTTGATTGTAACATAGTCAATTTAATTACTGACATAGATCACAAAGAAACTAACTTAGTTGAATCTAAAGATACCTTTTGGACATTATACTTTGATGGTTCTAAAACTCTGGAAGGATCCGGAGCCGGTTGTGTTCTAATGGATCCAAAAAGAAACAAGTATTTTTTGTCTTGTAGATTAGAATTGGATTGTACTAATAACACCTCTGAATATGAAGCTTTGGTACATGGATTAAAGAAGGCCATTGGCTTAAATGTTAAGTACCTGAAGGTCTTTGGTGACTCCGAGATAGTTGTAAGACAGGTAAGCGACACCATTCATTGTCTCTCACCTCATTTGAAGGGTTATCAGGCTGAGGTATGGGATTTAATTATGCATTTTGATGCTTTCAATATAAAATCAATTCCTAGATTGCAAAATTCTGCAGTTGATTTGTTAGCAACATCTGCTTCTAGATTGGTGCCGTCAAATAATAAATGCTCGATTGAATTGATTTTCAGGCCTTCTGTTCCCAATAACATCACCAACTTCAGAGTCTTCGATGATGATGAACAAACTATCAGCTTTCTAACAAACGAAGATAGCTTCCAAGGAGATGCGATAGATGAAGAAGAGCATGATGCTGATTTGAAGAAGAAGGATGAGGAGAAAGGAAATTTCATCCCCAAAGGGGTAAGGTCCCTCGAAATGTTGTTCGATCTTCAAAATAAGTTCAAAAGGCCAGCTAATACCAAAACTAACAGCTCATCAATGCAACATGAGTTAGTTAATTTGGGTACCGAGGCAGAACCAAAATTTGTCAACCTTGGAAAATGTTGTTCACCAGAAGAAAGAGACAGGTTCATCAAATTGTTTAAACAATACAAGGATGTTTTCGCATGGACCTATGAAGATCTGAAGACGTATGACGTCCGCATTATTCAACATGTTATACCAATGAAGGAAGGTGTCAAACCATTTTAGTAGCAGTTAAGAAGGATGCATCCCACTCTAGAACCGTTGATCCAAAAGGAATTAAAGAAGCTCCTGGACACTAAGATAATCTTCAAATTTCGGCATTCTGAGTGGGTTGCAAACTTGGTTCCCGTAAGAAAGAAGTCGGGAGAGATAAGGCTATGTGTAGATTTCAGAAATTTAAACAAAGCTTCGGATAAAGACAACTACCCCGTCCCTTCAATGGAACAAATCCTTCAAATGGTGTCAGGATCCGAATTGTTTTCTCTCCTCGATGGCTTCTCTGGCTACAATAAAGTATTAGTAGCCGAAGAGGATCAACTCAAGACTACTTTCCGAACTAAATGGGGAACTTTCGCATACAGAAGGATGCCATTTGGTCTGATAAACGCAGGAGCTACATTCCAAAGGGCGATGGATATTGCTTTCCGAGGACTGGGTGGACAATGTGTTGTTGTTTACTTAGATGATGTGACAGTCTTTTCAAAGAAAAGGGAAGACCATGTCGTGCATCTAAAGCATATTTTTGATCGCTGCCGGAAATATGGAATTTCCTTGAATCCCAAGAAGAGCGTATTTGCTGTTCCCGAAGGTAAGCTCTTGGGTCATATCATTTCTAAAGGGGGAGTGTCAATTGATCAAGAAATATTCCAAGCCATTAACAAGATTCCAATGCCTTACAACAAGAAATCTATGTAGTCTTTTATGGGCACCATCAATTTTGTCCGCAAATTTGTTCCGTATTTCGTGCAAATTGTTAAGCCATTGCAACAGATGGTTAAACAAAGCATGCAATTCAAGTGGACAGATCTGGAGAAGGACGCATTTAGAGATATCAAGGCAGCCATAGCTAAGGCTCCTTCCTTGAGGAGCCCAGATTTTGATAAGGATTTCATCTTGTATACCTTCGCTTCAGATGACTCTCTCGCAGCTATACTCACGCAAAAGGTGGAGCTGGGGGACGAATACCCAATTTCGTTTATGAGCACTGGTCTGCAGGGGGCTGAGTTGAACTATCCCGTGGTTGACAAGTATGCATATGCGGTCTTCAAAGCAGTCAAACAGTTTAGGCCATACATTCTGAAGAACAGAACTAAAGTCATAGTTTCCCACCCAGCTGTTAGATCCCTTTTCGTTCAAAAGGAATTGGGAGAAAGGAGAGGGAACTGGGTCACAGCTCTTCAAGAATATGATTTGGAATTTAAACCAGCCACGATCATCAAAGGACAAGGCCTGTGCAAGTTACTTGCGGGAAACTCGACTGATGAAGAACAACATTGGAAGAACGAAGCTGAGTTAAATTTGGTTGAAGTGTGTCATATCTTCACAACTCTCCAGTCATGGTATAGGGATCTGGTGCACTATTTGCAGCAGGGATATCTACCTGAGCACTGGAACTCTAAGCAAAGAAGGGCACTCCGTTTGAAATCAGCACCCTATCAAATCATTGATGGGATACTGTTCAGAAAGAATTATGATGGAGTTCTTCTTAGATGCCTAGAAAAGGAAGATGCGAGTAAAGTTGTTAAAGAATTGCATGATGGCCCCGCAGGTGGACATTATTCAGGAGAGACAATAGCACACAAGATACTGAGAGCTGGTTATTATTGGCCCACTCTGTTCTGAGATGCCCATACGCATGCACGAAACTGTGATGTATGTCAAAGAAGTGTTGGGAAGTTACCTAAGGCAAAAGGGCCGTTGCAGCTAGTTATCATCTCTGAGCCTTTTGAGCAGTGGGGTATAGATGTTATCGGAGAGATAAATCCAAATTCTTCATTGCAACATCGATACATCCTGACGGCTACCGTCTACTTCACTAGGTGGACGGAGGCTATCCCTTTACGCAAGGTCAATGAAGACGCGGTCATCAGCTTCTTGAAAGAGAACATCATAACCAGGTTTGGGGTTCCAATTTCCCTTGTTTTTGATAATGCTACTTATTTTTCATCTTGCAAGATAAATGAATTTGTGTATGAATGGGGAATTAAGTTGCATTATTCATTCAATTATTATCCTCAGGGAACGGATTAGCTGAATCCTAAACAAGAATCTGATTCGAATTCTTAAGAAGACTGTGATAGAAAACCAGAAAAGTTGGCATGTAGCTCTCCCAAATGCCTTATGGGCAGATAGGGTGACCCCCAAGAACGCTTTAGGTGTTTCCCCTTTCACTCTTGTCTATGGCAAGGAAGCCATTCTTCCTCCAAACATCTTACTCCCATCCTTGCAGTTATCCCAAGCCTCTCGGGGTTCTGGCAGCCAAGCCTTACAATCCAGGATCAATACCCTGCTTCAACTTGAAGAAGCCCGACAGAAAGCGAAAGATCGATTCCATCAACACCAAGACATAGTTAAGAGATGGTTCGATAAGAGGAAATCCGGTAAAAGAAGTTTTGAAGTTGGGGACTTAGTCCTGAAATGGGACCATAATCACGAAGGAAAAGGAATGCATACGAAATTTCAACATCTATGGGTAGGCCCATACCAAATTTCGGAAAAATTAGGCCCATCCACTTATAAATTGATAGATATCGAGGGAGAAGAAGTAACCCTTCCTCTCAATGGCCTCGCTCTGAAACAATACTTCGCATAGTCTCTTTGAGACTTCCTGTACATAAATAAAGTTTTCTTTTATTGTTGCTTTATCCTTTAGTTGCTTTATTTTCGGCCATGTTGTTTTTGTCTTTGTCATTTGAGCCTGTGCAACAAGTTTTGTTTTCTGAAAGCCATTATGGTTGAGTCTCTCGCCGAGGATAGATCTTTCAAATAAATCTCGCAACCCATGAGTCCAGAACTATGCTCGAATAAATCCTGTCTGTGTGCTCTCGCTGAAATGTTCAAAAGGAAGGAAACCTACTCTACTGGTCACATTAATCCTGTTTAATAGCAGAGACCTATGACCATATTCACTACTATCTATGGGATCCACCCACTCTCACACTTAAAGGGCATCCCAAGAAGGCTACCAAAGTTGGACCCATGGAAAGCAACACCTCTCAAGGACATAGGGTATTGAAATGACTCCATGCTGCAAATTTAACAGCCAAAATGGCTTATACTCAAGAGTCTGTTTTCCAGAGATTCTCGCCTCAATTAAAGCATGGCTGAGACAAAAGCAAAAGACATGTAAAATCAAGAAGGTTTTCCAAAAGGCTCAGCCCAAAATAGGCTCCTCTCCATCCGTGAGGCTTGATCAAATCAATAAAATTTCTAACTCACACAAAAGGACATTATGGATTGAGGAGCCTAAATCAAAAATCATGAGCAAAATAAAATATCTCTGGAAGGCTCAAACAGCTAAGCTGTTCAAAGTACAAACATCTAAAAGGATGCAAGCAGCATGGGAATGAGGAACAAGAGCAATAATGTCCATGAGAAAGTGTTGCAAATCCTGTGGAGTCCGATAGTAGTAACCATATGAAAGATGACCCTCCTAAAATGAATCTCATATGTTGGCCCTTTGAGAGTGGTGAAGATGTCTCGGTCAAAGCTCCCCTTTCCCCAATGGCTAGCAGGTAAAGTGCCTTCTTCCCCTCACATGAATTTAAAATGCTTAGCTGATTATTGCACCTAAGATGGATGTCTTTGATGAGGTTTCGGACCATGAAGAGGAATTTTTTCAGAGATCTGTGTTCACCAGCGACTCGCCATTGTTTTTGCAGCAACATCCCCCCAAAAATTTTGTACATATTGGGGCCCCTCCTTTAAATTTTTTTAGAAAGGCTGCCTTAAGGGCCATTCCCAGCTTTTAACTTTGTTTTTCAATAGAAAATCCTGCCATGAACCACCCCAAGTCTGCCAGGAAATCTTGTTTCTCAACAGATTTTTTTTTCATGAAGTCTTCCTGGAAAACTCGGAACGATTTGATAAAGACTCGCAGTGGCGGAAGCCTTTGTTTAAACATCTCGGGAAGGACTTAGTTAAAATTTATGAAAGAGTCGCGGAACTTAAGAAGAAAGCTCTGCGTAATCATTCAGCTTTCGCTCCCGAAACAGCAGGAGTTAATCGCATAAACCTTCCGAAAAAGACTTAGAAACTTTCGTCTGAAAGCCACGGAAGCCACTGGACAATCCTTTCCGAAACGGCGGAGTTATTCGTCAAAAAATTTCGCAAACGTGGAGGGATTCATGTTTTCCTCCCGAAACGGCGGAGGCCGTTTGTTTAAGCTTCCCGAAAAAGGAGACTTAGAATTTTTGAAAGTTCGCGGAATGACTGAAGAAAGCCCCGCGGAACTGTTCGACTTTTCTTTACGAAACGGCGGGAGCCGTTTGCATAAGTCTCCCGAAGAGGCTTCGAAATTATTTTTGAAAAGGTGGCGGAAATATGTGACGAATTCCTTCCGAAACAAAGGCAGAATTCAAGAAAGCCGCCCGAAACTTGCGGATAAAATTCGCCAACCTTCCCCAAATCCGCCAAGTAACTTAGTCCTTTTTCGAAATCTTTAAGTCTTGAAGTTGCGGAAGCGTTGGCGATATTATTCCTGCGCCTTCGCGGAAGCCTTCGCCTTACCTTCCCGCAACCTCGGTGAGAAAAGTTGCGGAAACATTCGGGTGTTCCTTCCGAAACACCGGGCGCCATTTGCCAACTCTCCTCGAAACTTTGAAAAGAACTTGAAGTTTTCTTCGAAATTTGCGGAATCATTCAAGTTTCCTTCCCGCAATCGCGGAAGATATTGGCGGAGATCTTCAAGTTATCGTTCCGAAACCCCTCAAGACTTAGAAACTTTTATTTAAGTTACGGGCGTCATTACTTTATCTTTCCAAAGCTGCGGGAGCTTTCAAGTCATCCTTCCGAAACACCGGGCACCATTCACGAGAAACTCCCGAAACAACGGAAGCCTCTGTGTTATCCTTCCGCGACGCAGGAGCCTTTTGCGGAATGTTTTGAGCTTTCCTTCCGCGACGTGCCCCGAAACAACGGAAGCTTTCGCTATGTCTTTCCGCAATAGCGGATGGAATGCACAAGTCGTCCCGCCGGTGGCGGTCGCGCATGCAAACCAATGCAACTCGACATGACCACATCGTACAACATTTAAAACTTGTTTTAATACGCCACCCACCGTATTAAAGCCCCACACGTGCCTGACTTATTTAAATAAGCGGTGGAGGCTCGAGTGAAAACATTGTTAATTTTCGATTGGAAAAACTATTGGACACCGCGCGACTGCTCCAGCTCAGCTCGCTCGACCTCGTACTCATCCACCTCATTCGGCTATCTTCGTCAGTGCCAGGTAAGATTCTAACCGTTAAATTTTGTCTTCCACGCGTCAGGTTACCTTTGGTGTTCTTGTTTTCAAAATGATAGGAATTGGTTGGATTTTGATGGGAAAAATGCCCGTCATGGGTTGTTTTGCCCATCAAATACGGTCTAAATTTCGTATCTCCTGTCGTGTGTATATTGGTTAAAAAAGGCTGTCATTTTGGACGGATGGGTTTATGTTTTTTTTTAAAGTTCCCCTCGAGGCCCCGTGGAACTTTCATGTCCCCAGCCGAAAGCTAAAACTGTAGTCACCCGGACTTTTTCATAAGCCTCAGTCCCGGCGTAGCCACTACCCATTTTTAAATTCTAAGACAAGCGCCATCGCCCCTGTTCAAACCTACCACAGAGCACCTCGGCAAGAGCCATAAATGACAATGGCATTCGAAACCCTCGCCTGGTCGTAAGCGGAAAGCAACTCCTTATTTCGTCGTAGGGTTATTTCACCCGAACTTCCCCGCCGCTACTCATTTAAAAGCATCATGTCAGAGAACACCATTCCCCTAGAGGCTGGGCCAAAAGCAGGTTGCTTCCGCAACGCGTTTATCCTCGCAAGAAAATTCTAAACCCACCCCTTAAAGGAATTAGAATGTTTAAATTGGAGTGGTGTATTTGCTTCCTAAAACGCAGCTTCACATTTTTGTTTTATCTTAGTCACATATTAAAACGATGATGATCTCTGTTAAAATCTCACAGTATGTTGCTCACTTTCATAATGACTTGTATGTGGGTGCTATCAGGGATAAGTCAAAATGCCAAAAGGTGCTAAGAAGAAGGATAAAATGACATAAAAGAAGCCTACGTCACTTAAAACTGAAACCTCACTCCAGGATACTAGGTGCACCACCGGTGTCCCTCCTGAAATCAGATGGGGTGACATTTACAGGATGATCCGAGACCAGGATGTCCCGGACATGTTGTTAGAAGAGGGACCGATTAATCTAAATATCAAAGCTTCAAGCATAACCAGAGCTGCTACCCGCCCTGAACTATTCCCCCGCGCTGAAGTAATCGGATGGATACTCCAACATGCCGATGCGGAAGGAAGAGTAATTCATGACAGCGGGAAGATAGCCATTGCCTCATTTCACCCCGCATACCTGGACGCAGCCTACAAATTTCCCCGCTCCCAACAATCTCTAACTGATGAATGGTTGGGAAAAATGAACAACGTCGAGATGGCCAAAAAGCTATTGGTCGCAAGCAAGCATTTGAGAAAGAAAGGAAATGACGAATACGACGTCCAGAATCTGAGGCATCCTTTCAGGTTGATCACCTTGATGCTGTGCAGAATCTTCGGCATGCCCGATGGCACCGTGTATAAGATTCAGTGGGTCCCTATTATCCACTTCATGGCATTTAAAGGAACGGTGTTTGACTGGGCCACTCTCCTGTCAGATAGTTTGGCCTCAATGATAGTTGCTGCAAGAGAAGGACTAGCCTTGAAGAAGGAAGAAATTTTCATGTCCTCATATCTGATTGATTGTATTTTGGCCAAGGTGGAATTCCCCAAATTGGGATGCACATGGGATAAGGCCACCACCCCGGTTTATACCGCTTTCAGGATGATGTGGGCCCAGAATTACAAACCAAGCTACAAACTCATCTGTGAGGGGTTCATCATGCCCCTCTATGAGAAAATATTCAAGGAGGAGCCCAACTGCCTTTCAGAAAACACTGTGGAAGTCCTTGAGGATTACGGGGATTTTTACTTTTCAGAGCAAGGAACCTACCTCAGAATGTTTGGAGGGACTAAGGTCCCATACATTTTTCTGCAGTATGCCACAGATTATGTGGTCCTCAAGGAAGCAGTAAGACAAATCTTCCTGGATAGAATTAGAGCAATGCTCCACAAATAGCATAAGGCTTCCTTTCCCCCTCTACCTTTCTGCATAGGCACTTACAAGTTCTCAGGGGTTGCCTCAGCCGAAGAGTTTGTTCAGGAGCCGAAAGCCTTCCACTTCGGTGAAGTGATCTTCCACAGAAATGACAGGAAGGGAAAAGTGGCCGAGCACTATAAGGAAATCTATGCTCATTTTGAGTACTTTCACTATCCCGATGCCGAGGAAGAGGTATTCAGGGGCATCAGCAACATGGCCGAGCTGCGAACCTTTCGCCAAGGCAGTGGAGAAAGTTCTAGCTCCACCAAGATCCAGAAGACCAGCCAGCAGAAGGAGAAAGAAGCTGATGATGCCCGAGATCAGGAAGAGCTCAGATTAAGAGAGGAAGCGAGGTTACTGTAGGAGGCTGAGGAAGCTAGGTTGCATCAAGAAGCTGAAGCGGAAAGAATGCAACAACAAGTCAAAAATGAAAGGCTGCAGATAGAGGCTGAGGAGGCCCACCAGCAGAAAGAGGCTGAAGATGAAAGGCTACGGAGAGAGAATGAAGATCAGTTGCAAGCTGAACAAGCTGAGGCAGAAAGGAAAGCGGAAGAAGAGATGAAAGAAGGGGAAGATGCCCAAGCAAGTGGGTCCGGCGTCCAAGACATGGAAATAGACGCACCTCAAGTAGGTGGCTCTGGTACCCAAAATGTGGGAGTAGACCCAGCTCAGGAAGTCCGGACCCCACCTGCGGAAGAATAAATATACATTACGGACCTCCCAATTGTCTCGTACACTCCATCGGGAAAACATACGGTGTCCAGGTGGAATGTGTTTGTCTATGACAAGAAAAGGAAAGCAATGGTCCTCAAATCGGAAGAGAGGATCAAAAGTCCCTTCCAGGAGGACATCATTACCCACCGATAGGTCACCATAATGCAGAATACAGATAAAGATCCCTTTTCTATGGCATCCGCAGCTGTAGAAACAGCAAAAGCATCAGTGGACAATGTAGGGGTTATAGTTAGAGAAAATGTATTGACAAATAAAAGAGCTCGTACACTACAACAGACTGTGGTGAAAAAGTATAATTGCCTGTATGCCGAGCATAAAGAGCTGTCAGACAAATATAACCGGTTAGAGGAAGAGAAAGAGCAGCTATCAGTCCTAATGATGATTGAAGAAGCAGAAAAGAATGATGTAGTAGCCAGAGTGTCCCAGCTTGAAACAGACAAGCGGGCATTAGCTGAGCAATTGGAGCAGGCTGAGAGCAGAACAATGGACATGTCTCCCTTCCATGAGCTGTCCTGCAGCATCCTGAAGCAAATGCATTACACTCAGGAGATAATCACTAATGAGTTTTGCAAGCTCAAGGCCATGGTGGTCAAGTTAAAAGAAATTAATGCGGAGGCCCATAGGCTCAAAGCCAAGCATACCCGTGTTAAGGAAAATATCTTGAGCCAAATAAAATGGCGAGAAGGAAAGGGGGATTTCCCCACACATCTACCATTTAAGTCCGTGGAAGGTTTTAATGAAGACATAGCCCTTCTGGAATTCTGCAGGAGCTGTGGCAGTAAGCTGATAGCCAGTGTGCAAGGAACAAGGGATAAGATCAGCGGTCTGTATCAAAGAATCAAGGGAGTGCATGACAGGTGCAAACTGAATTTCCCACAATCCCTCGATGACTTCCCGGATTCAGAACAACGCTTGGCTAAGCTAAAGGAAGAGCTGGGCATCCAAACCGAATACGTGAAGAAAATTGATGTCCAAGCAGTTGATAACTTACAACATTATATCGGAATGTCATCAGTCCACAATCATTTGCTCAAAGAAGTGCATCAAGGTGCAGTAGCAGAAGTTCAAAGCATTGGAGCAGAGCTCGGGAAGAATGTGACTTCTCAAAAAATCTTGTTCCCTGCTGCAGCAAACATAGTCATAAGGGACACCGGCATGTGGTATAGCTACATAGCAGAAGAGGAGAAGAAGGAAGAAGTAGCAGCTGTGACAACAAATCCAGAATCTTCTCTCCCAGCAGCCATTCTAGCAACAACAGTGGGCTCGATTCCTTCTTCCCCATCAGTGGCAAAAATTTCGGCCAGCTCAATCCCTTCTTCCCAAGTAGAAGCAGCAGCAACAATGGTTTCGAGTGCCTCTCCTAAGGCAACATCAGCAGCATCTGTTGATTTGGGCGATCCTCTTCCAGCAGAAGCGCACGCGCAGGAGTGAAATCGCTAATTTCATAATATTATTTCTGATATGTTGTGTTTTTAAGCTCTCAAATGTGTAAAGCGTGAGCTATGGGACAGCTGTCCATTTTCTTTTGTTAAATATTTTCCGTAAAAGGAATACTCACATTTTTTGGTCTATTTTAGAAGAAATTCCTGTAGGTGACAAGTGGAAGAGGCCAGATGGCAGCCCAAAGGGCAAATTTGTAATTATAAATAGAAGTTAGGAAGGATTAGAAGGGACTTTTTGGCAGGGAATGAATTTTTGAAACCTGTACGAGCTATCTTGTATTGGTTCTTTGAAAATCGAGTTTTCTAATAAAAGCCTGGAGATGGACGTTTTGCATGGGAACGAAAGATGGATATGTACTGGACTATTCTGATGATTTCCATACTGTAATGTGAGATCATTCCTACTATCTGAATTATTTCTTTGTAGCAATGATTTTTGCTCCTTCCTGTGCAAACGATTTTCTCTATTTTGTCAGCAATGAATGCGCTTCATATTAAATCAGGAGCTATCTGCTAATATCTTTATCTTTGCTGTAGAGTTCTCTTTAGATTAAATATCTAGCTGTTCTTTCTTTAAGATGACTCTTATAGCTCATTGTTCATGCCTTTAAATTTGCTCCTTGTAGGGATCTTTAGATTTATTTCAGTTTGTTTACACTTAGATCTATTTCTTGCATTCTTTCCATTTAGATTAGATAATTGTATTCTTTCTTTGATGAGTAATGAAATGTGTTTTATATTAAATTAGAAGCTATCTTCTAAATATTTTTTTATCTTGCTGTAGCATTACCTGTAAGAATTGATGGCTATCTGTTCTTTCTTCATGATATCTGTTACAGCTCATTGCTCATCCTTTGAATGTGTTCCTTGCAAGGATAGGTAGATTTACTTTAGTTTTAGACTTAGATCTGTTTTAGTTTTGCATTTAGATCAGATATAAATTAGGCACTTGCATCTCATAAAAAACATAAAATCCAAAAGAAAGGTGGATCGGGCCATAACCGGTACAATCGGAATTAAACTCCAAACCCACGGTTGTCGGAACCACTAACTGGACGGATTCCCTATACCAAACGGTAGATAATCTAATTGGGGTCATCTATCAGGGAGAATCCCTTTCTGATTGATGCTACGATATCCGAGGCATCAACAAAACCACAGTGGTTGTTGGCATTGAATGAAGCACTGAAAGTTGCTCCAGCATGCTGGTGGGCGACACACAAGGCATCAATTGATGGATGGTCGACATGCAGAAGATTGATGATGGTACACTTCGGTGATACCAAGATTTACCACGCTGGAAAGTATGATGGTCGGAACGATCCTAGTGGTCACTTGATGGAGTGTCAGCGGTTATGGGTATCACGACCAAGAGACGAATGGGTCCATGGTTTTATCCATATGTTGGATGAGATGCCACGATCATGGTATACTTTCGCCAAGTTGCGAGGAGAAATTTCTACTTGGTTGGAGCTCATAGTGTGTTTTACCCATGCATTCAGTTTTGTGGACATTGATCCAGAGGTCAATAATGCATTACAGCTCATCCGTGATATAATTTTGCAGGTTGTCCCAATGTCACATCCTATGGATCCACATATGCACTGCCAGATGTAGTCTCTCATGGAATGATTCAATATTAGTGGTGGTCTAGAAGATGGTGATGATCCACGGAATGTGAACATCCCTGAATCAGAAGGAAGTCATGTTGTGGGACCACCTACTGTGTCAAGTGATCTGATTAGTCAGCCACTAAAGATCCACAAGTTAAACATTGGGGCAGAGGACAACCCGAAGTTCGCAAATGTCGGGGATTACTGGGATGATGAGCTGATCAACAAGGTCACTGATTTTCTCCATGAGTTTCAGGATGTATTTCCCACCAAGTTTTCTAACATGAAGGGGATTATGGGCGAATTAGGGGAGATGAAGATTCCATTAAAACTAGATGCTAAGCTGATCCGGCAGCGACCCTATCGATTGAATCCACGACATAAGGAGAGGGTCAAGGTAGAATTGGATCCCATGTTAGATGTCGATATCATTGAACCAGTCGAGGATTCAGAATGGATTAGTCCTATGGTGGTACATGATAAGAAGACTGGTGAGGTGTGCATTTGCGTCGACCTCAGGAAGCTAAATGATGCATGTTTGCACGATCCGTTTCCAACCCTGTTTACTGACGAAGTGCTCGACGGTGTGGGTGGCCAGGAGATGTACTCTTTCACAGATGGGTTCTCTAGCTACCATCATATCTGCATTGCAAAAGAAGACCGCCATAAGACAACTTTTGTTACCGAATGGGTCTTCTTTCAGTACACCGTTATGTCGTTTGGCTTGAAGAATGCACCTGCGATATTTTCGCAGGTTGTCGTTGCTGCATTCAAAGATTTCATTCAAAAGTTTCTACAGGTATACATGGATGATTGGACGGTCTATGGTTTGGTCCATGATCATCTGGCGAATCTACTGTTGATGTTGGAGCGATGTCGGCAACACCAGATCTCATTGAACCTAAAGAAGTGTATCTTCTGTGCACTGTTTGGTATATTATTGGGTCATATTGTGTGTAAGAAAGGATTGTTGGTTGACCCAGCCAAGATTGCACTTATTCTGAGTTTGACATCACCGACTACTGTTAAGCAGTTACGAGCGATGCTAGGATACATAGGGTACTATCGCAAGTTCATCAGGGGCTATGCTACGATTACTGCCCCTATGGATAAGTTGTTGAAAAAGGATGCGGTATTCCAGTGGAGCCCTGAATGTCACGATAGCTTTCAGACACTAAATACAAAGATGGATTCAGTGTCGATATTAGTATTTCCTAACTGGAGTAAGGAGTTCCATGTTCATGTTAATGCCTCATCGATCGCGCTGGGAGTAGTGTTGGCCCATCCCAGAGAGGTGGATCTTGATCACCCCATTGCTTTCTCCAGCTGGAAATTGTCATATGCAAAAAGAAACTACACTACTACAGAGAGGGAAGGTCTGGAAATGGTTTATGCATTGCAGAATTTTTTCCATTACTTACTGGGAGGCCATTTCAAGATGTTCAGAGATAATTTTGCATTAAAATACCTAATCAATAAGCCTGTGTTGGGGGGGAAGATCTGTCGATGGCTGCTTCTATTTTAGGAGTTCGATTTTGAAATAATTGTGAAGCCAGAGCGGTTAAATGCTGGCCTGGATCATCTCTCCCAGATTGAAACAGGGGAGGAGCCAACTAACATTGAATATGGGTTGCCTCATGCGCAATTATTTAAAGTTGGAATTGTTAATGGATATTTTGAAGAAATAATTCAGTTTCTGGCGACAAGTACTGCACCAAAAGAGCTCACAACTAGTCAGAAGAAGCAGTTGGTAGTCAAGGCCATGGACTTCCAGCTCATCACAAGAGCGCTATACAAGATGGGTGCTGATGAGATATTGTGACGGTGTGTATTTCCACATGAGCAAGAGAAGATCCTTTTTGAAGCACATGCAGGAGTGGCTGGAGGGAACTATGGTGGCCATGCGACGGCAAGGAAGGTGCTTCGAGCAGGGCTCTGGTGGCCTACGCTGCACAGTGATGTGATAGATTATGCACGGTCCTGCGACGTTTGTCAAACAACCGGGAAGCCATCTAGAAGGAATGAGATGTTGTTGATGCCTCAATTGACGTTGCAGCCATTTGACAAATGGGAAGTAGACTTTGTGGGACCTATCCATCCCCCGAGGAAGCACACTGGTGCTAGGTATATCATCACGACAACAAATTACATGACACGGTGGGTAGAAGTTGCACCAGTTGTTGATTGTTCCGTGGCCACAACAGTGTGGTTTCTCTTTGATCACATCGTCACTCGATTTTGCTGCCCCAAGATATTGTTGAGTGATCAAGACAGCCACTTTCTCAATCGCACCATCAACGCATTGACATAGGAGTTGCAGATACAACATAAGAATAGTACACCCTATCATCCGTAGGCGAATGGCACAGTGGAATCTTTCAATAAGATATTGAAGCATGCGCTGACAAAGGTGTGCAATGTGAACCGCAATGACTGGGATCTCAAAATCCCAGCAGTATTGTGGGCCTACCACACCACATGTAAACGACTGATCGGACAGACACCACTCAAGCTAGTGTATGGGCAAGAGGCGGTTATGCCTATGGAGTATATCATTCTGAGTCTCTGCATAGCAACAGCAGCTGGCATGGATGATGTGGTCGCATTAGAGGAACTTCTTGCACAGTTAATACAGTTGGAGGAAGATCACTTCATCGTTGGTTTCCATCAGGGTGTGGAGAAAGATCGTCAGAAGGCTTGGCATGATCGCCATATCAAGAACAAACAATTTCAACAAGGTGATTTGGTGTTGTTATATGACAGCAAGTTTATGAAACATCTAGGAAAATTGCAGATGCATTGGCTTGGTCCATATTGCATTAGCATCATTACTTCAGAAGGAGCGATCCAGTTGCAGCATCTGGATGGGACGATGCTCCCCAAGTTGATTAATGGTAGCAAGTTGAAGCCCTATCGATCGGGCTTGGAACCGCGCAATGCCTGAGTCACATTGGAAAAAAAAATGTGTAGATTGATTGGTAGCAAGATGGCGCACCAACAGGGACGGAATGCAAAACCAAGGAGGCTTCAGCCGCAAGTTTGGAGCGGTCTGCGACAAGTGGCAACGTTGCGACCGGGTCAAATCAGCAATAAATGCCAAAATTTCAAACAGTTAATTAACGGTGTGTGTTTGAATGATGGGCATTAATGGTGGATCCGATCGATCACCTGACAATATCAACGGCGGCTTTGCATCATTAATACAGGATTTTGGTGGAATTAATGCATGATTTAGTGATGATTACGGAGGATTCGGCTAGAAGCTATAAAACCAGGTTGAAGTTGGTCAGAAGGCACCAAGAATTTCATTGTTAAGTGCCCGCGCAGAGCTGATGAATAGTGGTGAGCAGAGTGGTGTGCTGGGCATGGTTTAGTTGAATTTTCAAAGTGCTGCTCGGTCGTAGGAGCTATCCGTTGTAAGTGTTGGGTAAGGTATGCCACGAGAGCTAGAAACGGTGGATATTAGTAGCGAGGTAGAGTGTCCTTTCACCGGGATTGCAATTGAGGAAGAAGTTGCATCTATAGGAGATGTCAATCTTGAGGCAGAGGTCGCAAACATGCTGGTGGGAGCCTTAATCGTCGTCAAGAATCATCGAGGGGGCCAACATTCTGAGTCCCCGTAAAGCAAGAGGAAACTAAGATCATCCGCTGGGGTGGTTGGCAAAGCTCAGGTGCATGTCAAGCAATCCAATCGCCGCATTGATGAATCTACCCCATGGGAGGGACTGTCGGCTATTGAAATCCCTGGGTATATCCCTCCCAGTCGGCCGGATGTAACCCCGCGTAAGATGAACCCAAAGCAGTGGTATGGCGTGAAGATGCATGTGCTCCTTTCCGGAATGGAGTGCCTGTTGAAATTGGGCCAGCGTTGATGCACCTCCACTATGATGATCACGATATGGTGGGCCAACCCGACATTGCATTGGCCCCATATGTGCCAGGGTCACGTCTTACCATGACGTCGATTGTGCAGAATTGGGCACACGGATTGAAGCAGGATGGGTTGTTAGGGATTATTAACATGCCTCATTTTAGGCAACTGGCGGAAGTTAATGCGTGCGTGAAGCAGCTGTTGGCATGCTTCCATGGTGGGTTGTTGTGGTTGGACAACGAAATTCCAGTCACTGTTGATTTAATTTCGCATATTACCATATTTCCGAAAGATGGGGTCGACCCATCACATTTCTTCCAAGGGAAGGTGAATGACAAAAATCCAGGACAGCTTGTAAAGAAGTGTGGCTTGGTAACATATAGCCATGGGTATCACACCAGTAGTATAAATGACCAGGGGTACTCAACGGCACCAAGATATTATCCTGCAAAATGATCAAAGGAGTTCACCCTAACCAGTGCAACTCAGGGCTTGTCGCATGTGCAGTATAGTGTGCAGAGGGCGTCCAAATGAATTGGTCCTTGTTTCTCTTGAATCAATTAGCCGTGGATGTTGCGGCCCTTCAGGCAAGTAAGGGCTCATTTTCATATAGTTGGCTGCTACTCTTGATTGCATTTGTGGCTTGGAAGGAGCCGGACGTGTACCAGGGCATGGAAGTTGAGGCTACAAAGGAGCGGCAGGTTGCACACTATCAGAACTTATGGTTATATGTACGGGAACCTGAGCGACTCTGAGATTGCCAATTGATATTTTGGCTCTACTGGGAGATGCTTTGCGATGCCGCAACGAAGGTACCGTGGATACCCGAAGAAACTACGACGATATTTAAGCCACTCATGGAGTTTGCGGTTTGACCGCATGCTATTTATGTGCAGGCATGACGGGACCCCAGTCAGCAATTGTTGCTGACCCCTTACAAGGTAACAGCTGAAGCATTGGAGGCTATCGTGAATGACTGGCCAGTGGAATGGCGTGAACCTGTGGAATTGGCTGAGATTGAGGCTGGTGAACTGGTGAAGGGTCCAGATGATCGTATATCAGCAGTGGACCCGCCTAGTCATCATGATTCTGATCAAGAGTCCATCAAAACACCGATGGCTGACGACAGTGACCATACCCTGGAAGAGCACAGACGAAAAGGACATCAGGACCCGACAACAATTAGTGGGCTGCCCCTGGCTGCAGAAGCACAGTTAGGTCGATTGATGCACACAATCGTTGATGCATCCAAAACAGCAGCTCAGAAAATGATAAAGGATACAAATGAAGGATTCCACGTGCTCATTGCTCATGTGGACTCTGTGTATGACATGGTTTCGTGTCGGGCACCAGATGATGTAGAGACACCACAAGTTAGCACAATTAGCATTGAGCCGCGGGTGAGGAATGTGGAGATTCCCCCGATTGTGATTGGGACTGAAGACAAAGCTGCCAATGCTGTGCTACAGTAGCTAAAGACGGTGACCATCAATGTAAATGCGTTTCCCACGGAAGGGTTGACCACTATGCAGGCAACTACTAACCGGGAAACAACAAACCGACTGTGGCAGATCAGTGGTATGTGTGTACGACTACAGGCGAGTGAGTCCGATGCGAAGCACACTATTAAAGAATTGACCGACAGGGCTGCTTCAGCACGACAGGCTATGGATGAACTTGAAGCACACATTAAGGCAGAACAGGCTGAGAAGGCACGCGAAATCGAAGGCCTGAAACAGGAACACAATTTCCTTATTACGGAGAAGGCCCATATGTGGGATGACAGTGTACGGGTCGACCGAACCATCACGAAAGCTTATCAGCATGTTTTGGAGCCCACTAAAGAGGTGGATGTGCTCCAACGGGTGCAGCGACTAGGGGCTGCCATTGTTTAGTTTTGGCAAGAGAATCAAGAGTTGAAGGCTCAGGTAAATCCTAGTATGCCTCAAGTTGAAATTGATGACAGAAAAAGGTCAATTAAGGAAGTCACAACTCAGCTGGAGGAGCTGGGAAAAATCGTAATGAAGCTCACAACTGATACCGTACAGTTTTGGAGCCACATTATCTAGGATGAGCAGGTTGAACAGTTGATCAAAGATCGGCAGGATGCAGAGGGACAGTTGGCCACACTCAAGGTAGCCATGCGCACAATGCCATCCATGGAACAGGTCGCCAAGTCTCAAGACTTAAAAGGATTACAACAATGGGTTACCAAGGCTAATGAGCACCAAAATAAGTGTGCTGCGCAGTTGGAGCAGTGTCAGGATGTCGGGGGCCAATTCATGACCAAGGCAGGAGAAGCGCTTCAGGAAGTACAGAAGGGTCGTCAATAGGTGACGGCAAAGATCACTGCGCATCCATTTGCAAAATATGTGGTCGACAGTCAGGTGGTGGCTACTGAAGTCAAAGAAATGGTGATGACAGTCGTGTAGCAGTACGAAGATTTCAAAGTGAAGACCACAGAGTTCACTATATCCAGTTGACGTGGCTCAAGGGAGAGCCACAAGATTATGTTGGGGGCTTGTTGGTAGGTGGTTTGGTAAGGAAGAATCGCAGCATTGTCGATGCTGTGACATGTTAGAAGAGGTCACGAAAGGAAGAAGAATAGACTATTTTATGTATTTTCGAGTCGTTTGTACCGCAATAGGTGGGGTTTTGGGTCATTGGATCACATGAGATGTAAATTTGAGTCATTTGTACCGCAATAGGTGGGTTTTTGGGTCATTGGACCACATGAGATGTGAATTTGAGTCATTTGTACCGCAATAGGTGGGTTTTTGGGTCATTTGTCCAGGAGTCAGTTAGGAAGTTGTTGGTAAGTGGAAAAGCATTGTAAAGGTGGAAGCCTATTTATAGTCAAAGAGTCATATGTGTTGGATAACTTTTGGGAACACTAGAGCTGAGTCTGTATGTGGGATCTGAGATTTGGTTTTGTGGAGATGTTGTATCAGGGTTTTTCTGAAGTAATATGACATGACAGAATTGTTTGGTGAAATTCCTTGTGTACCTTCTTTGTTAATACATGTTGCGATGATTTCTTACTGCAGTTAATACTTCAATGTTATGCTTGTTGCGATGAATGTTTTTGTTGAATAATGTTATGAATGCGAATGATGTTAATCTTCAATGCATAGATCTATTTTGGATGTTGTGATAAATAAGTTAAGTAAGCAAATGTTGCAACATCCTCCTTCATTCGGCAGAAACATGGTTTCGTCCACTCTCCCTTGACCGCCTCGGGTGAGACCTCATCTACTCTGCAGGTGTTGTTGGGCAGGGTAAAACCTGTCCGGGCTAGTGCTCAGGGATATCACGGTGGGTTGGTGTTGATAGTGATGTGAACCCCTTTCAACTGGGTTTGAGTCAACGGTGTTTCTACTCGCTCATGTGATTATGGAGCTCCACAACCTTCTTCAAGGAATGAGCCCCCTCCTCCTGAAACCCCATGATCTTGCATATCAAGAAGCCGAAATCTATTTCGCGGATACCAAAAGGTGTTCTCAACCGCTCGATGCATAATCCCAATGCTTGAACCTCCCAAAACTACTCCATTGTGGAATATTTGGGCCAGACTCAGTGTGCCATGTCAGCTCTCGAGGTTCTCCAGGATTGTCCTTCGCAAAGGACTACCCTTTTATGTGCTTTGGGAGTCCAAGATCAATGTATCCCGAATATTATCAAGTTCGACACTACTGATGTTCAGCCTCGGTTACCCTATCACGTGGCTTTTCAAGTCCATGTCAAGTGCCTACAAAAGGTCGTTAAGTGTATTGTGGTTGACGAAGGTGCTTCCACTTCAGTAATGTCGTTATCTTGTTGGAAGGCTCTAGGATCCCCTCCATTGTCGAAATATATGACCATGCTTACTACATTTGATGGTCATTCATTCAGGCCACATGGTATTATCCCCTCCCTTGAGGTCCACCTGGGTAGGAAGATCGTGCTAATTGAAGTCAAGGTGGTTGATGCACCCATCGAATACAACCTTTTAGTAGGTAGGAAGTGGATCTATGCTATAAAAGCGATCGTGTCCTCTATTTTTAGAGTTATCTGCTTTACCCACGAAGGAAAGATTGTGACTGTCGATAACCTATATTTCACTAGTTCCAATACCGTTGCATCACCAGGAATTAAAGTTCCTCAGATTGAAAATTCTCAGCCAGCGACTGGGGATATTGGTGTAGGATTGTATTCCTCTTTGAGGGGATCTTTCAACTTTGTTTCATCAATATCCTTTATAGGATCCATCTCTGATAGTGCCCCATCCTCATTGCATAATGTACCATTTCAGGCATCATATTTTAATGATTCTTGGAATTTACCTTCCACGAGTTCCTCATCTGGAAACGTTTCGCACATTAGGATGGATATTCCCTTGTTTGCAACCGAGCTTTCTTACCATGATATTCAACAAGCCAATGCGGAACCGGATCTCTCCTCTTCACGGATAGAAGAAGAAGATCCTGTTATGCTTCCCGTGTGTGAAGTCGACTCATCTTGCTTGCATGATTCCCTTGATGGTACTTTTCCTTCGGATGAAGCTATTATTGAGGACATTTATGGTAATGATAAGCCTTGGGAAGATCTCCATCATCGATCGTATTTTCTTCCCAATCTTGACCTTATTAAGCAGGAGGAGTTTCGGTCGACTCTTGCAAAGAAGGTTGGTCACCCTGTGGCTCCTTTGGATTCCCAAGGTATTTACGTGAAGGGGAATATGGCTAACATTTCACCAACAATTATGATCAACATCTCTCGCGCTCCTAGAAAGATTGAAAATGTTTACATTTGTGCCGATTGTTCCCCCGAGGAGATCCGCATTTACACCAAGTTATTCAAAGAATTTTGGGATGTTTTCGCCTGGTCTTATGAGGAGATGCCAGGTATAGACCCTAGTATTGTCGAGCATGAAATTAAGACTTATACAAATGTTAAGCCTATTTGGAAACGTCTTCGTGCTTTGAATCCTAGGAAGGCAGTCGCGATTAAGGCAGAAGTAGAGAAACTACTCAAAGTTGGTTTCATCTACCCCGTTCCCCTTATTGAATGGGTATCCAATCCCATTCTTGTGGATAAGTAGCAGGGAACCATCTGTTTGCGTACCAATTTTAGAATTTTGAACCGGGCATGTCCTAAGGATAACTTTCCCACTCCATTCATAGAACAAATCTTGGATGCATATGCGAGAAGCGAAGTGTTTTCTTTCATGGACGGTTTTTCAGGTTACAATCAGATCCAAATTAAACCCGAGGATCAACATAAGACCGTATTTATATGTCCTTGGGGTACCTTTGCATACTGGAAGATTCCCTTCGGCCTTAAAAATGCTGGAGCTACTTTTTAGCATGCAATGACCTATGCCTTTCATGACCTTAAGCACATAGTGGAGGCTTATTTGGATGATCTTGTTGGTCACTCTTGTGAGAGAGTAGATCACCCCAGCCACCTCTGCATTATTTTCGAGAGATGCCGGTGCTATAAGATTCGTTTGAACCCGAACAAGTGCATCTTTGTTGTGAAAACGGGTCACCTTCTATGGTTTGTAGTTTAAAAGAGGGTATTAGAGTCGATTCTCTAAAGGTTGAGGCAATACTTCGGTTGCCTCCCCCGCGTAATATGATTCAACTTCAGAGCCTCCAAGTGAGAGCCACTTTCTTGCGTCATTTTATTGTGAATTATGCCAATATTACTAAGGGTTTCGCATGATTGTTGAAGAAGGAAACTCCTTTTATCTGGATAAGCGAGCCCAGCAGTCTTTTGACGCCTTAAAGAAAGCCTTGGTATCGGCCCCTCTTCTTACTCCACTCGACTTTGCAAGATATTTTTGCTTTATGTGGGCGCGTCTCAAGAGACGATTGGTATGGTCTTAGTTCAGACGGATGATGTGCTTCAGGAGCATGTTGTCTATTATCTTAGTATAAATCTCATAGATGTTGAACTGAGATACTCTCACGTTGAGAAATTGGCCCTTGCAACTATTCATGCAGTCCAACGATTACGACATTATATTTTGCTTAGGAATACCACAATTATAGCGCATGTTAATCCGTTTCAGTTCGTGCTTTCACGACATCTAATTGGGGGGAAATACAATAAATGGATTGTCATCCTTCAGGAGTTTGATCTTGATTTTGCTTCGGTGAAGTCGGTGAAGTCCTTGGTTTTCGCAAACCTTATGTAGGATTTCCCAAGACTTGATGAGGAAGTAGTCCATGAAGACTCATTTGTGGATGAACATTTGTTTCTTATCTTGTCAACAGACCCTTGGTATGGGGATATCATTATATATCTCCAAACTTTGAAGTTCCCTTCACACTATTCGCGAGATGAGCGACGACGTGTCAAACATCACGCTAAAGACTACATCATCGTTGGTGGAACTTTGTATCACCGAGGAAAAGACTCTATTCTCCAGCGTTGCTTAACTCATGAAGAGGCGGAGTTAGTGCTTAATGACTTCCATAGTGGAGCATGTGGTGGTCACTTATCCAGGCTTGCGACAACCCAACGTATCTTGCGATCGGGCTATTTTTGGCCCACGATCTTCAAAGGTTGTGTAAGTGTTATGAAGAGATGTCACCCTTTCCAGGTGTTTGCTCGGAACATGCACTCTCATCCTTCTCCTTTACATCCAGTCGTCATCGTGGGTCCCTTTACCAAGTGGGGGGTAGATTTCATGGATTGCAACCCAGCCTCGACTAGGGGGCATCACCATATCATCGTGGCCATTGATTATTTTACCAAATGGGTTGAGGCCATGCCGACCACAAAAGTCGATGGTGCAACAACAACCCACTTCGTATTCAATCAAATTATAGCTCAATTCAGTATCCCGAAGGAGATTGTCACTAACCATGGCAGTCACTTTCAAAACAAGATGATGGCAGAGTTGTCACTTAAGCTTGGGTTTCGACAAGATCACTCTTCTTATTATTATCCCCAATTGAATGGCCAGGTCGAGGCAATGAATAAGTCCCTTAAGTCCATTCTACAAAGGACCATCCGACAAAGCAAGAGTAATTGGCACATTATGTTGTATATTGCTTTGTGGGCATATCGAACCATAGTAAAGACTTCCACCGGGTTCTCACCATTTCATTTAGTCCATGGTGTGGAGTCTATCTTGCCGATTGAATGTGAAATCCCTTCCTTGAAACTAGCTATAGATCTCCTACCTGACACTTCAGAAGTAGAGCAATGTCTAGTCTACCTTGAGCAACTTGACGAGCAGCGTCGGGATGTCATCGTAGCAATTGATGCTAACAAACATCGTTTTAAGGTTCAGTATGATAGGTCTATCCGTCCTCGGCAATATGCTGAAGGTGACTTGGTCCTCCTATATTATCAAGCTAAGGAACCCCTAGGGGAAGGCAAGTTTAACCCCATGTGGAACGATCCTTACGTTGTGAGGTGTGTCTTGAAGAAAGGAGCCTATGAGTTGGAAGACTACGAGGGGAACACCTCGAAGGAGCCTAGAAACGGGCTCTACCTCAAGTGGTATTATGCTTGAGATTTTAGCTCGAGCTGATACTTTTGTATACTATTGTATAGTATTTTCTGTACATAGTTTAGCTTTCTTTTGATTTTTTGAGTCTATTGATTCGCTTCCGTTTGGTGGACAAATGTCATTGGAATCTCCATTGTTATTAGGATTCACAGATGGGTCTAGCCGTCATATATTCATAGAGACTAGCTTCTACTGCGTGGGTTATTTACTCGCCCGACCATCAGATTGTGTCTTTAGGAAGTGCTTGTCTCAGTCCTACATCCAACAATGTGGCCGAGTATATTGATGTTATCGAGTTACTTCGCGATGCCATTTCGCATGGTATCCAGTCTTTAAAAGTCCACCTGGATGCGTAACTAGTTGTGTCTCAGTTGAACGTCTAGTACCATGTGAGGGATCCTACATTACTAAGGAGGTTCTTAAGGGTAAGACTCTTGGAGCGTCAATTTGTTTTCATTACATACATTCATGTTTCGAGATGTTTTAATCATATAACTAATGCATATGCTAATTATGTCCTATATTGGCATTTGTCACATCAATAAAAGAAGCACACAAATAACATTCATTCATACACTTGTACATACACAATAGTAGAGTCGAAAAATCATACTTTTTTCATTAATAATATATCCAAAATGTGGTTTCATAATACAAAACTGGAGCCCGTAGCTCTCAAAAATATACAATCTAATACAAAAATAGTGAGACCCCATGGCATCTAAACCCTATGGGGATCTCTAGCCTCCTGAGCTAGATGAATCTGAATGTAATAGTGTATGACATTGGCTATATGCTGGAGTAGCCGCACCCAGGTACCGAGTACCCCTACAACATGTCGTTGCATCGCCTCCCGGAGATGCTCTACCTCTATGACCGGTACTCTGGAAGTCATGCGGGTCAGGTTGACCTGTATTGTCTCCAAAGTGCGCTATGCCACTGCACCTACTACCTCGCCTCCTCTACCTCTGTGGTGGTGTCGTGGGAAACCCTGAGGTCTTCATGGACCAAATATCTACGAGCAAATAGTCGCCCATTAATATATGATACCACACCAAAAAATATTTTTGCATTCACTTATAATAAAACATCCAAAATAAATAAATACACAAAACTTTTAAAAGAGTAGTCATACCTATGTGCCCGAACGCGGCATTTCTCTATCTCCACGGTATTCTATGCCCTCATATGGATAGTCATCGATGGCGATGATTTGTCGTACCCACCAGTGAAAGAACTCCTCAGAATATGGTGAAGCCTGTCATCTACCACCCTACCGTGTTAGTACCTCTGCCCACTGGGTATGGGCGGGATCTCAGAGACTGTGCGGAGGGACTTCAACCCTTGGACTTAATCCCAACACTTCGTCAAAGAAAAAACTGCATAAGATACTGCCAAAACCAAAACTTTTGGCCCGTCCCATATTGCACTCCGTTAATCAACCAACAATGTTGTGCACCAGTCGTACATCGTTGGTCTCATGACTCTGCCGCGTAGAATATCATAGGCCTCGAAGCCTGATGAAGTCTTGCCAATCCTGTAATCCTCCCGAGGGTGAGGACTATGATATTCATACTTAGGATCTCTATAGCCTCTATGTGGACCTGGCTACCCACCTTTTGGGTTCTAGCAATACAGTACCTGCCAGAGTAATCATTGATAGTGATTCCTCCCCCCACGATACGAGACCTAGGACTTGATGTCTCCCCTTGGCGGGACAATCTAGTGATAAAGTATATATCTTCCACCTCCAATGGAAGTGGTTTCCCATCTAGATCGAAATGTTGTGCTTCGGAATCCCAATAGTTCACCAACTGAGCGAGCAACCGGTTTTGTGCCCTCAAACCCTCGATGCTCCAGAATTTGTATAGGACACATGCTTGTAACGCTTGTTGGGTGGGTAAATCTTGGCATACGTGTTCATCAAAAAACATCATGTTCTCTCTCTCTCCATTCTAGGACCATCCTGGAAGCAAAAACCATGCATTTTTTAGTTCCTAAATCTTACAAACCTCAACTCACGGCGATGTACATTGGCTACTATGCACATAGTCACGCATATACGTGGTCTGCGCACAAAAAACCCTCCACATGACCTGCATAGTAGTAGCCCACGTACAGTGAACTATGGGTGTAACCCATGGAAAAAAATAACAATTTGACCATTAAAAACTGAAATAAAAACCATGAATTTGAAGAGGGGGATGAGACCACCAACCTGATCCAGATGGTTCATGATTCTGACGCCTGTAGATCCAAGAATATGCAGTTGAAGATCAAGGGTAAAAACTCACCAGAAGCACTATGTTGGGTGAAAATTGAAAATGCTAAGGTAAAAGCAATTTATTTTTACTATTTATAGTTTTTCAAACCCACTTTCCTATAGTTTTTTTTCCATTTTGGAGTTGTTTTGGACTAATATGTCGTTGTAAAGTGCATTTTTGAATAGTTTTTTCTGACGAGAGTGGATTTTTCAACCGTTTCGCGCCTTCGGCAGGTATTTTCTACACCTGCCATATAGGTTAGGATGTCATTTCGCCTGCATTTTTAGATTTGACCTTATGACCACATTCATTAACCTTAGGTGCGACCCCACTTTTTCACTGACACAGAACCTCTATGCTGCTTTAGAAGTGTCGTTATTTGGCAGTAGGACTTGTCCAACCATGGGTGCCCTAGCTGAATCATTTTATTTCTTTTGGCTCGCATGCCATTGTTCCTCCTTAGGATTGGGAGTCATTTGTAGTCACGCCATGAAATTTCTATGAAGACTCATACTATACTTCATTTTATTCTGGCCATATCCCATGAGGACTCCCTATTTATGTCGAGTTGTGATTGCATTGCATTATCCTGCTTTCCTTGTGAGCCTTGTGTCGGCTCTCACTTTTCACAGTTATTAGCCATGTGCCTGAGCACTTTACCTTCTGATCCAAGCAGAGCCTCCATTTATCTTTCGTAGCTTGATGACCCTTACCTTGAGGGAACCCCCCCCGAGTGTCAACATCTTGCACATGCTTCCTTGCATTGATCATAGGTATGTTCCACTGCTTGGAACTAGTTTGCTTGCACTTGGCAATCGTTCCCTCACTTGTTGTACTATAAGTAATTTTATTTCTTTTCAAGCTTTCATAACATGAAAAAGACCAAAAAAATCATATAACTGAAAAAGTCAGATGAGAAAATATTTACTACCTCTTATTGGAAATTGTCATGTCTCCTTTGAACAGAGCGTTCATTTCCAATCCATTCATCATGAGTCGGGACATTAGTAGGACCTTAGGTGTTGTACCTGTTTCTCATATCTTACTCCACCGGCTGGTTAAGCTTCTAATCATTATGGAGCCTTTATTGATGCCTCTTGCGTCGCAAAGTATTATTATCATCTAGTACTTGAGCCTATGTTGCCTGAGTCTTTCCATCTGCTCATGCTCTTGTACAAAGGAAGTATTGAAACCAAAGTCGGCCACTCCTCATATCTCTTGACTATTGAATGTCGGCCATCCCATACAATTTGATATGTTAGTCCGAGCTCTTCCAAATATTTCAGTGTAACTAGTTACCTCATGCTAGCTGATGAGGAATTCATTAATGCCCTCTTTCCATCAAGTTTCATTTCGTCGAATCCAACTCCTTTATTCTGGAATTGAGACTTAGAGTCCGTTGAGTACCTTGAGGCTTGCAGTCATTAGTGGTAGGTCCTCTCACCATCGACAGTTTGGGAATTCATCAATGTTCCCTGATCAATGGATTCGTTAGAGTGTTCGACCTCAACACCTCTATTCACACTTTGATGGATGTACTCCGTGCCTTGATGCCCAGTTTCATTTTTGGTGGGTTATCTCGCGTCTGTTAATGGTATACATCAATGACCGCTAATTAGACGATGCCACATTAGGTTTGACATCAGCACCTTTATTCGCTTGATAGGGCATGTACCACAGATGATTTGTGTAGAAGACCCCAGAATTCAATGGCATTCAATATGCTACTGGTGATCGTGATTATACTTATGAGAGATCAATCTCATACATCAATAGTTTTACCTTCAGTTTGCATCAGTTGTTTCCTCTTCAGCAGGAGACCATATCTTATTGTATATTGGGTCATGGCTCTGACCACTTATGACATGTATTCACTATAAAATTCCTATTCATGGCCATTGTATCAGATTGCTACGTATTGTAACGATATTTATTCAGAGATATCATTGTATTATGATGAGTGGGATAATCCTTCCATTTGTGTCCCCATCACTCCACTTCTGAGATTCATAATGTATTTCAACCATTGTAGTACCTTCTCTGACCTCACACATTAGGGGGCATCTATTACAGCATATTTTTCCACCTTGTGAGCATGTATATTATTTGGCCTTTGTCATTCATTTTATTGACTCATAACTACTTTTTGTCCTCCAGGAACCCCTTTTTCCCTATTTTTGTTCCTGTATGCGAGCTACTTTACTACAACTCGTGCATGCGTGGGCTATCCCACTATAGCCAGTGTACATCGAGTTAAATGGTAAAAAAAAATTATTTTTACTCCAAAAAGTGGTCATAGGGTGACCTTTGGTCCTCCATGTATCCTGAAACGACTTGATTCAACCTTTCACCTACCTTTGGAGGGTTATATATTGAGCTCTTATGGTACATGGAAGGAGGAAAAAGAGAGAGCATCGAAACTTTGTTGGATTTTTTCCATAGCTTGAGTCTACATCCATTGATCCTAGTTGTTGTGAACCCTTTATGTTCACCTACCAAACTCTTCCATACCTTGATTTTGCCATTGCATGTGGGATTGAAGTGGTGGAGACACAAGTGGAGGGACCTAGTTCTCGATTCAGATGAGTTGCTGGCAAGAGGTTGTATCATGTACTTCTTGTTTACATTAATAGAAATACTCATTTTCTCGTCCAATTGATGTTGTGGATGGTTTATTAACATTGGGTACATTTGCTTATTATATCATGGACCATGCTATTGTTTATGCTAACATATTTCATATATTATATGCACTTGCTTGTGTTTATTGTTGATACAAAGCTGGAGGTTTAAGCGTAGATATTTGAAAGCTCAACGGGGATCTACATCAAACATCCGGTTGAAGGTTGGCCATTTATTCCACATCTTAGCATTTACATTTTTATAGCATGCATTGGGAATTGAGTTGATTTCTGGTAATCATATCTCTGTTGTGGTCTACCCCAAGCCATAGGAAGTTTTTCTCCATAACAACATAAGATGCAATCGCTTGGGTCATGTTGCAAAATATTGTCAAACTGTGAGATGTTATGCATGTGATGGTTTTGGACATAAGGCCATGTATTTTTGAAGAGTTGTAAACTATCCTGATGAAGACTCATTGCACAAAATAAATTATATTACAAGGAATCATAGTGAAAATATTCAAGTGCGGAATCAAGATAGAAGTGCGCACATGAAAACTTGGGTAAGAAAATCTCCGAAAAAATGCACAGAAGAAGCAAATAATCCGAGTATATCTAAAGAAACAAGCAATTGCTACCCCTCTTGTTGATCTTCAAGAAGACTAGGTGAGATCCTTGAATTCAACACGATCCATCTTAGGAATTCAAGGAGTATGTTAGAGAAGGTTATGGTTGGAAGGTGTCTGTCACGGTATTTATCAAAGTTGCAAAAGTTATGTGGTAAGTTAGAATTGTTGCAGAAAAAGAATTTTCAGAAACATGCACACATTCAGTTTGTTACTAAGTTATGATTATTACATAAAAAGCTCTTGTATGTGATAGAATGAAGAATAGTTAATTGTGTTGATGTATATGTAACTTCGGAATGTATTTCATCTATGTATTTCATCTATATTTATTGTACCCTTATTAGAGATGTGTTATTCCTCTATAAGGAAGTGTCGGCATGTGGATTGACAAGTGTCGCAAGTGTGTGTACTTGCCAATGGGTTATTAGACCACCATGTGTGGGGTCGGACCTGAAATATATATTATATTGTGGATGTATCTAGATAGACAAGTTGGCCCCATAGTGTAATTGGGGAAATAGGTTAAGTATAAATAGAGATCAGGAGATCTCTATTTGGATCATTCGGAAAGTCACACTTCTCTCACTCAGAAAGTGGCGCACTAGTGAGGAGGAGGATCATCTACTCTAGGAGACTATCTCAAGTGTATTTTGGTTGTACTTTGGTTGACCCATTGCTCTCTCTATCTCTGAGGAAGTTGTGGGGTTTTTCACCTTAGGGTTTTCCCCACAGAAACTCTGTGTCTCTTGTCTCTCATGCTTTTGCTTCTTGTGATGCTTTTCATGCTTATTGTGATTGTTATGCATTGATATACTGTATATGTTATTCTCTCAGTAAAGATCCAAGAGTATTGTGAATTAATGCTCAAAATTTAACATGGTATCAGAGCTAACCTGAGAAGAAGATATTTTGCAGTGACAAAAACTTGAGTTTCTTGTTTATTGGGTTTCTCTCCATAGATTTTGGAAAAGCAATATAGTAGATTGACTCTACGCATCAAGGAGAATCTATCTGTCCAATCAGAATTCAATTCTGAGCATTTTCAGATTTGGCCCTAAAAATTAGGGTTTCCACAAAAATAGGAATTTTTGGAATCTGAAGACATAGCTGGAAGCTCCTTGAAAAAATCAAAGTTTAGAGCTTTGGATCCAGATTTTTGGCTGGTAGATCTCCGGGAAACTCAAACCCTAATTCAAGGCTCTCCCTGGTGAACCAGGGAGGATAAAAAGGAAAATTTGGAGGGTAAAACTTTGTTGATCTCAAATTTTGAATGCACCAGGCTGATCAGCTCATCAAGGCGCATCTTTCTATCCTTTCAGAAAGTTGAAATTCACATTTTGAATTTTTAGGGTTTTTTCAACAAACCCTAATCTGGGACCAGATCCAGTTCTCAACATTTCAAGTGATAAGTCCTAAATCTTTTCTATTTCCATTTGAATTACTCTTTAAGATGTCTCACCACACCAAGATTGAGGATAATCTTGAAGGGGCTGATAACTTTCGAGCTTGGAAGTATAGGATTGGGTTAATCCTAGAAGAGAATGAGTTGGACTCATATATAAAAGAAGACATCCCTATCCCAGAGGATGAAGAGGCCAAGGTATTGAATATGAAGAACTTGGTCAAGGAAAAGAGAATCATTGTTGATTCTATTAAATACCATCTCATACCCCATGTGTCTTCTCTAAAGACACCCAAGGAGATGTTTGACTCTTTGACCAAGCTATTTGAAGGGAAGAACATAAATCGTAAGATGACCCTGCGGAACCAATTGAAAGGAGTAAAGTTTCAGAATGGAGAAACCATTCAATCTTATTTTTCTAGGGTCTCCTAGATTAAGGAAAAACTAGAAGCAGTAGATGAAATGGTGGAGAATGGTGAAGTTGTCATGACCACTCTGAATGGCCTACCTAGGTCATGGGACTCCTTTATTCAAGGAATCTGTGCAAGAAAGAAGTTGGTATCCTTCAACAGACTACAGGAAGAATGCTCACAAGAAGAAGCAAGGCTTGTGGCACGAGAAGAAAAGATGGGGAATGAAGATCAATCTCTTGCAGCTCACACCAAAAGAAGCAAGCCCAAGAAGGAGCACTCTCGCTACAAGAGATCCTATCAAACGAATAAGAAGGATCTAAGATGCTTCACATGCAATGAGAAGGGTCACTTTGCTTCAGATTGTCGCAAGAACAAAAGGGATAATAACAACAACTCTAGAAAGAAGAAGAAGGGCAGCAAAAGAAATTCCCATGCTCATGCTGTCGAGGTTGATGAACCTCCAAAGAAGAAGGATAGGGCAGAAAGTGATGATAGTGATGATGACTCATCAAGTGAAGAAGAGTATGTTCTAATCTCTTCTCTCACAGGTACTATCTCCCATGGTTGTAATGATTGGTTGATTGACAGTGGGGCTTCCAAACACATGACTGGTTTTAAGGAATATTTTGTGAATCTATCTGAACATGAATCACCTCATAAGGTGAAAATTGGGGATGATTATCAATACCCAATCAAAGGAAGTGGTGAAGCCTCCTACAACCTAGATTCTGGAAAATCTTTGAAGATGAAAGAAGTCCTTTATGAACGTGGGCTCAAGAAGAACTTACTCTCCATCTTTGCATTGGATGCAAAAGGTATGAGGGTTGCATTTGTGGATGGCCAAGTCCTAATGTGGCCAAAGAGTAAAACAATCGATGATGCATTAGTGATTCGAGAGCAAGAGGGAGGCTTGTATAAATTGAAGGGTCAACCTGAACATGCTATGATTCATGAATCCATGGAACCAAGTGAACTTTGGCATAGAAGACTTGCTCATATGCATTATAGGGCACTTCCAATTGCAAGAAAGGCTGTAGAGGGTCTTCCTGAAATCAAGACCAAACATGAAGGTGTTTGCAAAGGATGTGCAAAAGGTAAGAACATTAAGAAGGCTTTCCCAAGCAGTGAAAGCAAGGCAAAAGATATCCTAGAAATCATCCACTCAAATGTATGTGGTCCTATGTCATACAGTTCTCTGAGTGGGTATGTTTATTATGTCTCATTTATTAATGACTTCTCCAGGAAGACTTGGGTATACTTCTTGAAGAATAAATATGAGGTGCTTGATAAGTTCAAGGAGTTCAAAACCTTGATGGAGAATCAAACTGACAAGAAGATCAAAACATTCAGATCTGACAATGGTGGAGAATTCACCTCAGGTGACTTTAAGAAGCTTTGCAGTGATTCGGGGATTAATATGGAGTTGACTGCTCCTTATAATCGTCAACAGAATGGAGTTGCAGAAAGGAAGAACAGAACAATCGTGGAAGTAGCAAGGGTAATGCTGCATGACCAGGATCTACCTATGCATCTATGGGCAGAAGTAGCTAGAATAGCTATATATGTGTAGAAAAGAACACCCCAATAATGAAGAATGATGTTTGGGATGTTGTCCCAAGACCTAAAGAGAAGTCTGTTGTGACTTCCAAATGGATCTACAAAATCAAGCATGCTGCAGATGGAAGTGTAGAGAAATACAAGGCAAGATTCGTAGCTCGTGGCTTCTCTCAGAAAAAGGGAATAGATTATGAAGAAACTTTTGTACCTGTAGCTAGGTATACTTCCATCATAACTGTACTTGCCTTGGCTGTAGGAATGAAATGGAAAATACACTAGATGGATGTCCAGACTGCTTTCTTGAATGGTGTAGTTGAAGAGGAAGTATATGTGGAGCAGCCACTCGGTTTTGACATACATGATAGGGAGTCATATGTGTGCAGATTGAAGAAATCCTTGTATGGCTTGAAACAAGCTCCTAGAACCTGGTATGGTAGGATGGACAGTTTTCTATCTAGTTTGGGCTTTACCAAGAGTAAAGCGGATTCCAACCTCTAATACAAGGTTGAGGAAGGGAATCCTGTGATTCTACTCCTATATGTGGATGATTTATTTGTAATAGAAGATGACAGACTGATTGCAGATACTAAGAGGAAGCTTGTTGCTGATTTCGATATGAAAGATTTGGGAATGATGCATTATTTCCTAGGTATGGAGGTGTGGCAAAATGCAGGTGGGATCTTCCTTGGTCAAGGGAAGTACACAGTAGATATTCTGAAGAGATTCAGGATGATGGATTGCAAGGCCATGGCCACACCTATGGCATCGAATCTGAACCTTCTATGTGATGCTTCATCTGAGCCAGTTGATATCTCTATATATCGTCAGATGATTGGATCCTTGATGTAACTGACGAACACGAGACCAGATATTTGCTTTGCTGTGAACACATTGAGCCAGTTCCTGACGGATCCAGGGAGTGTTCACCTGGTTGCTGTAAGGCATGTTCTGAGGTACCTGAAGGTTACAGTGGATTATGGGCTCAAGTATGAATCAAATCAAAAGTTTAACCTCCAGGGTTATGTTGATTCAAATTGGGCTGGTAGTGCTGCAGATAGGAAGAGCACATCTAGGTGTTGCTTCAGTATGGGATCAGGTGTGATCTCTTAGTTTAGCAGGAAGCAGTCCTGCGTAGCACTGAGTACAGCTGAGGCAGAGTATGTTGCAGCCTGTTCATCTAGTTGTGAGGTAGTATGGCTATGAAAGCTACTATCTGAGTTATTTGATCTCTCGTTGGATGCTACTGGTATCTTCTATGATAACCAGAGTTGTGTGAAGCTGTGGGAGAACCCATTGTTTCATGACAGGTCGAAACACATAGAGATCAAATATCACTATATCAAGGATATGGTGCAAAGAGGAGCTATGAATCTCCTGCACATTGCGACAGACGAGCAGATTGCAGATGTGCTGACGAAACCACTAGCCAGGGTGAAGTTCGAGTACTTCAAAAAGAAGCTTGGCGTTCTTTAGATTGATGACAGTTCAAGGAAGAAGTGATGGACACATTTACTGAAGCCATTCCAAGCATGTTGGAAGGAGGATCCTTCACATGGCTGTGGATGTAAGCGCTCGATGATGAGCATCAGGATGATGTTCTGGTTTCTGCTGGATATGATCAGTTGGATCATTTATATGTATATGTATGTACGCATCATTTTGGATACTGGATATGATCAGTTGGATCATTTATATGTATATGTATGTACGCATCATGTTGGATGATGGATATGATCAGTTGGATCATTTACATGTATATGTATGTACGCATCATGTTGGATGCTGGATATGATCAGTAGGATCATTTGTATGTATTTTGTATATGCATCATGTTGGATGCTTGGACCATGTATCTGTATATGTATCAGGTGGATACATTGTATGATCAGGTGGATCATGTATGGTGATATGTATCATGTATTTGTATTTGTATTAGGTGGATACATTGTATGATCAAGTGGATCATGTATGATGATATGTATCAGGTAGATACTTGGTATGCATCAGCTAGATGCATTGTATGATCAGGATGATCATGGATGAAGAGCTTTAGGCTGTTTCTCTCGATGACATGCAGCAGGATGTTGCAATGATGATGATTAGGATGATCATGTGTACATCAGGATGATGTATGGTGAGTATCAAGTAGATACTCTATGGTCATGGATCAGGTTGTGCAGATGAGCATATAATTTGGCCCTGGGAGATTTGTAGATAGTCTTTCGAGTTTTTGCCTATGGCATATAATTTGGCCCTGGGATATCTGGAAAATGCTCTTTCAAGGTTTTTCTCTGGGAGGACATATAATTTGGCCCTGGGAGATCTGCAGATAGTCTTTCGAGGTTTTTCCTATGGCATATAATCTAGCCTTGGGATATCTGGCAGATGATCTTTCGAGGTTTTTTCCTATGGCATATAATATGTTCCTGGGAGATCCGATAGGTAGTGCTGTGTGCCCGTAATAAGTTCTGGGATGGTCTTGCGAGGTTTTTCCATGACCACATATAATCTGTCCCTAGGAGATCCTATAGGTAGATTTGTGTGCTCGTAACAGCCTGGGATGCTCTTGCGAGGTTTTGTGGTGACCACATATAATCTGTCCCTGGGAGATCATATAGGTATATCTATGTGCTCGTAACATCCTGGGATGCTCTTGCGAGGTCTTTTGGTGAGGTCACATATAAGATGGCCCTGGGAGATCCTATAGGTAGAGCCGTGTGCTCGTAATATCCTGGGATGCTCTTTCGAGGTTTTGTGATGCACGTAATAAGTCCTGAGGATTCCACAGTAAGTCCAATGATGACCAAGACCTATAGGTGGTGGGCCTACATCTAGTATGAAAAAGGACTGGCTCTGTAGAACTTCCTATGACGAGTAGAGTCAGAGATTGGTTGAGATAGTAGCAGCAGTGACGATGATGATGACGAAGATTCCAAGAAGAATACTTGTCTAGCATATCTGTGTCGAGAAATACCTTCCTAGTTAAGAGGGAGTGTTGATGTATATGTAACTTCTGAATGTATTTCATATATGTTTATTCTACCCTTATTAGAGATGTGTTATTCCTCTATAAGGAAGTGTCGTCATGTGGATTGACAAGTGTCGCAAGTGTGTGTACTTGCCAATGGGTTATTAGACCACCATGTGTGGGGTCGGCCCTAAAATATATATTATATTGTGGATGTATCTAGATAGACAAGTCGGCCCCATAGTGTAACTAGGAAAACAGGTTAAGTATAAATAGATATCGGGAGATCTCTATTTGTATCATTCGGAAAGTCACACTTCTCTCACTTAGAAAGCGCACTAGTGAGGAGGAGGATCATCTTCTCTAGGAGACTATCTCAAGTGTATTTTGGTTGTACTTTGGTTGAGCCATTGCTCTCTCTATCTCTGAGGAAGTTGTGGAGTTTTTCACCTTAAGGTTTTCCCCACGGAAACCCTGTGTCTCTTATCTCTCATGCTTTTGATTCTTGTGATGCTTGTCATGCTTATTGTGATTGTTATGCATTGATATAATGTATATGTTATTCTCTCAGTAAAGATCCAAGAGTATTGTGAATTAATGCTCAAAATTTAACAAATTGTTGAGTTAAGTGTAATGGCACACGAGGGAAAACTCTTGAATATAACTAAATGAAGAAGAAGTACAAACATTGCTTAAAGATAGACATGAGTCTTTGAAAAGGTGTAATTTGTATTACATTCAAAATCAGTGTTTTTACAAAATGCATTAGTCTTCTACAAAGGGACTCCATGCCGAGGCCAAAACGGGGTGTACAATAAAACCATTGAAAATGGAAAAATTGATAATTGCATAATAACTTAAAGTCGCATATAAAGGTCCATCTCTGAGTCTGGATGATGTGCGAGTCGAATCTCCAAGTCCACTGGAACCAGCACGGTACACTTAAAGGTTGGGTGCATATGAAGAAGTTGTACTGTTGCAGACGATGGTTGTCCGGTCTGCTCAGACCGAAGTCATGACAATTAGTCCAAAATACGTTGTTGTTGCAGCTCTAGGTTTTCGACCTGATGGCTTAGATGAGTCAATTGTTTATCATGCCCATAATTCACCTGTGACTGAGCATATTGATGTTGGAACTCGGTTTCCTCCATTCGTCGTTTCCAGGCTCCCATGTTAACTCTCAGGCGAGTAAATTCAAACAGTTGTGACTGGACAACAAGGCGCACATTCTCAAGAGAATGATTCATCCTTTGGTAAAAGGAATCCATTGGAAAAAAAGGTGAGAAATCAGGAAGCAATGCGACACGAAAGGGAAGTAGTGCAAAAGATGAACCGGGCATTTTTCATAGAGCTCTTATAGAATCGAATGGTTGATTTTTGCGCACGTGAAGTTAAGTTGAAGAGATGTGCATTCAAGACAGTGCCATTTGAAGAAGGTGGTGGAGTTTCTAAAACTTAATGTTGGAATTAATGATCTCAGGAATTGGTACAAAAGGTGGTAATCTAATTCATTACTCCTTGTGATGAATGATGTTTCTAAAACATGTTTGAGTACATATGTGACACATCATTGTTTCCACACGAAATAAGTGTCCTATCCTCCTTAATGCTGAGCTGGATGATAGGAGAAAAACATGCCAAATATTTGTTTTTTATGGCAAGGGATGCGATGACTGTAAATGAAAAAAGGTGGTGAAAGCATAGTAAATGTGACAAATGAAACAGTCAGTCGTAGAAAGGAAATAAATGGAAAAGACAATGAAAAAACAGTAAAAGATTGATTTTGGCACTGCGTAGTTAGCACAAAAGGATGATTGCATGAATCAGTGTGCAAAGAATGATGAAGTGTTGTGACAAGAACAACAGATCAAGATACATAAGTAATACAAAACTTGTATAGGGGGAGAAAAATCAAAGATAATTATGAAATAGATTGCAAGATATCAACGCAGAAAATTAAGCAAAAGAAATGAAGCATGGAGATAGAGGGAGTTAACCCTAATAAGTGAAATCCAGTGCAAAAAAAAAAAAGGAAGAAGGATCAACAATTGTGCAATTTATGGCACCCATTTTCCATTGATGTCAAAGGGGGAGAAAGAACATGAAGTCGTTGGATGAAACTTGCAGCAACAAAGGAGGAACAAGAGTTGAAGCAAAGTCGTTACAGGAGCATGCAGTAGCACAATAAGAATGATCATAAAGCATGAGATTTGTGTAGAGGTAACATAAATCAAAAGAAGTAGAAGAAGCACTAACAACAAAATGCACATATTCCAAAGGTTCAAACTAGAAAAGAAATCAAGGGGAGTACGGTGACAAACAAAGATGAAGCATACAAGTTCAAGAAGATGATTTTGCACAAATTCATAAGGTGTTGACATCAATGCCAAAGGGGGAGATTGTTGAACTTTGGTTGTCATTGATGTCAAATAATGTCTAAGAGGATTTCAACTGATTTAGTTTGAGTCATTGATGTCAACTGATGTCAAGTGGATTCAATACTCCCATGACAACTTGGAGAAATATAGAAAATCGACTCTCCAGAAGTATATGCACAAGCAAGATGGTGTAGTATGTGGATGCTAGTCTGAAGAAGTATATCTAGAACTTGCATACAATCTAAAGAAGTGTGTTCAGGGGTACATCATGCATATCTAGTTTCAAGAAGTATATAAGGAATGCATACCCAATGCACATGTACATGAGAAGGTCACAATTCCTCCAGTCATAGTCCTTCAAGGTACAAGCTAACGTTTTGGCTGGAAAAAGGTTTGCGGAGTGTGCAAGAAAGCCAAAGAGTTGGTTGAAAAAGGTACAAGTGCGCAAGCAAGTCAAGAAGAAGATGGACAAAAATCGGGAGTGCACAAGTAGCATGAGACAATAAATGGTTGAATAGTTATGCAAGTACTAACAGCACACAAGTCTCCCAATTAGAAGAAGCTTTCAGTTGTTAAAGCAGGCATAAGTTCCAAGAAGGGCGTAGTGGTTGAAGTCAATATATGCACAAATTCCACACCTGATGAATCATCAAGTGCACAATACCCACAAGTGATGGTACCCGCAAGGATCAAAATCCCACTAAGTCGAATATCATGTATGCACAAGTTCCGCAAGTCAATGATACATCAAGTGTTCAAGACACACATGTGATGGTACCACAAGAGTGAAATTTCCACAAATTCAAGGACCATGTATGCGCAAAACCCAGAAATAAAGGACACATCAGTGAAATAGAAGATGACATGTGGTAGAAGCACAAACTATGAAGCAAGGAAGAAGGAAAGTAACAACCAACTTATGGACATACAATCCATGCAGGACATGTATAAATAAGGAAGCAAGTTGGATATTTGAAGTAAGATTGATGACAAGTATGAAGAGATTGTAAGTGGAAGATACATATTTATATTCGGGGCATAAAGCGCTCATGGGACCAAAAAATCAATGATCTAGCGAAGAGCTGAGTGCACACAAATAGAGCAATGATATAGCTGATGGTCCATAGAATGATGTTGTAGATCTGTGATGATTATGCTAAGACAGAAAAGGAAGAATGCAGAGTATGCGCAAGTGTGTGAGGACCGAATGACCATGTTGCAGGAAGCACGCAGAGAGTCACAGATGTTCTAAGTCAGAAGTGCAGAGACATACATGAAGTATATCAGAACATATGCAAAGTGAAGAATTTTGACTAATGTATGAAGACTGAGTTGAAGTGTGCTAAGAAGATCATCAGATGTGGAGAAATCGAGTAGAAACGAAATCAAGTATGCACGTCTTGATGAAGACGATCTGAGGCAGGTGCATTACACCAAAAGACCGAATCATATGATTCACAGCAGGTTGCAAATTGTCTGAAAGACTATGGCACTTAAACCAAATAGACACATCTCAGTAAGTGCACAGCTCCATCTGATACTATTGCACCACATTAGAACAACAATTCATCAATAGTTGTGGAGTATCAGTTGAATGTGCAATTGCACAATAACATAACAACAAAGTGAATCTTGGTGAAGACTGCAGGATCAGTTGAAGTAGTACAAAACCCAATAAGTGCAACATTAGTTAAAGAGAAATGTTGAGTGGAATGAAAATTCAAGTGATGTATGCAGGGAAGTGACAACAATATGACTGCATAAGGAAGGTGTGCACAGCAAAACAAACATCAGAATATCAGAAGTGTGTGCATGTGAGAGGTACAACAAGGTAATATCTTATTTTGTATATCTGGGAAACATGACGGGGAAAGGAACAGGAGGTCGTATCCTCCTTCTAGTTGGTGCTAGAGAACACAGGGAGTTGGTGCTTCCTTCAAGTCAGTTCCTGTAAAACCAAGGGGTTGGTTACTCCTTACAGTTGGTGTTGGTAATCATAGGAAGTCAGTGCTTCCTCGAATGTAATCTTTTCATCATGTTGTTGCAACAACATCCCCCAAAAAAATTTGTAGATATTGGGGCCCCTCCTTTTATTTTCCTAGAAAGTTTACTTAAAGAGTTAAGCCTCCTTTAAAAAGTTTTTTGAACTTAGTTTTTGTTTCAAGTGAGATATCTCTTTTCGAGTTAAAGTTTTCTCCTAAGTCAAAACTCAAGTTTTCCTCCCGAAACGACAGAAGCACTCAAGATTTTATTCCGAAGTGGCGGAAGCACTTTCATTTATTCAATACTTTGGAAGAACTTGAGATGTTCACCCGCAACAGTGGAAGAACTCAGGAATTTCACCCAAAACGGCGGAAGCAGCTCATAAAGTTTTGCCGCAACGAGCGCCTCCTTGCCAAGTCCCTCAACTTTGCACTTTGAAAAAACTCAAAAGGGCCACCCGAAATTTTGGAAGAACTCATCTTCTTCACCCGCAATGGCCAACCAACTCAAGAACTCTTCCTGCAATGAGTGACTAATTTGTCTTGTTTTGGAGAAACATGCCAAGGCTTTCCGCAACGACGGATCAACTTAAGAACCTTCGCCGCAAAACTTTTTGACTCATCAATCCCGGAAGAACTCATCAAGTCTTTCCGCAATGGCAGATCATCTCTCTCTTCTTTCCCGCAACAAGCAGATGATGCATTCAAACACCAAGTCTCCTGCGCTTCGAAAGAAACCCACAAATTCTGGCCGCAACGACAGACGAGACTCGTCTTTTTCCTCCGATTTTGACGGTTGCGCGTAAATTCCAAGTGGGTTGAAATTACCTAAACATACGAATGATTAATCTCTGTTTTAAATGCGCCACCTACCTATTAAATGCCCACACGTATTAAGTTTCTATATAAGAACGGTGGGGGTTTTGTTGTTCCCATTGGTAGTTTTTTATTTGGAAAACGTCGTTTGAAGCTGCGCGAATTGATTTGCTCTAGCTCATCTCATTTTCCACCAAGCCAACCCCGTTACTTCATTGCCAGGTAACTGGTTCTACTGTTGATATTGTCTTAAGCTTTGCGTCGACGTTCAGAGCCTAAGACCTCCCTTTAGGTTGATTGCCCTTATGTTAAGCAGAATTTTCGGCATGCCCGATGGAACTGTATATAGGATACAGTGGGCCCCCATAATCCACTACATAGCATTTAAGGGAACTGTGTTTGATTGGGTTACTATCCTCTCAGATAGTTTGGCATCCACTGTCACCACAGCTAAAGAAGGTTTGGCCCTAAAAAAGTCAGAGTTTTTCATGTCTTCATACCTCATTGATTGCATCTTGGCAAAGCTCCATTTCCCTAGGTTAGGTTGCTCATGGGATCAGTCCAACACCCCGATATACACTACTTATAAAATAATATGGGCTCAAAATTATAGAATGCACTATAAGCTCATATGTGAATAATTCATTATGCCTATGTATGAGAAAATGTTCAATGAAGAACCAAATTGCTTGTCAGAGAATGCCATGGAAGTCATGGAAAATTATGGCTATTTATACTCCTCGGAAGAGGGTACCTATATCAGGATGTTCGGAGGTACTAAGACACCATACATCTTACCAAGATATGCCATTGATTATGTAGTCCTGAAAGAAGTAGTCAGGAAAGTGTTCCTTGATGGAATAGGAGGAGTTCTTAATAAGAAACATAAGGCTTCCTTCCCTCCTTTGCCTTTTTGTATAGGAGCCTATAAGTTCTCAGGGGTTGCAGCAGCCGAAGAGTTCATTCAGGAGTTAAAAGCTTTTCACTTCGGTGAGGCAATCTTTCATATAAATGACAGGAGGAGAAAATTTGCGGAGCATTGCAAGGAATTGTATGCTCATTTTGAGTATGCCCATTACTATGATGCTGAAGAAGAAGTGTTCAGGGGAATTAGTAATATGACTGAATTACAGATTTGTCATCACAGCAGTGGAGCTAGCTCTAGCTCTTCCATATCCCAAGAAGCTAGCTTGCAAAAAGAAAGGGAAGCAGCTAAGGCCCTGGCCCGTGAAGAACAAAGATTGAAAGAAGAAGCAAGGCTGCAGCAAGAAGCTGAAGAAACAAGATTACAGCGGGAAGCTCAAGAACAAAAGCAGAGGGAGGTAATTGAAAATCAACAGAAGGCTGAGGAGGAAGAAAGAGAGCAAAAGGCTAAAGAAGAGCAAAAGGCTGAAGAAGAGCAAAAAGATGAAGAAGAGAAAAAATCTGAGGAAGAGATTAAGGCCAACGAAGATGCCCAAGCGGGTGGCTCTAGCACCCAAGATATGGAAATAGACTCATCTCAAGTGGTACAGACCCCACCCACGGAGGCAGAAGTTCATATAAGAGACCTCCCGATCATCCCTTTCACCCCATCCGAAGATCATACTGTTTCCTGATGGGATAAATTTGTATATTATAAGAAGAGAAAGGTTGTGATCCTGAAGTCAGAAGAGAGGTTAAAGAGACTTTTCCATGCATATATTGTCACCCAACGAGAAACCACGGTTATGCAAAATACAAATAAGTCTCCCGTGTCCATGGCATCAGCCGTTGTGGCAGCAGCAAAAGCAACCGAGGACAATGTGATCGACATGGTTTAAAGAGTTCAAGTCAACAAAGAGAAGAGCTTGTATGCTACAACATACTGTGGCTAACGAGCAGGCCTACAGGGACCTTGTGGTGAACAAATATAATCGCCTATCTACTGACCACAAAGAGTTGTCGGATAAGTATCAAAACCTGGAAGAAGGAAAGGAGCACCTAGCAATCTAGATGATGGTACTGGAGGCAGAAAAGAATGATTTCGAAGCTACAGTTTTTTATTTGGAAGTAGATAATCAGTCAATGGTTGAGTAGCTAGAGCAAGCAGAAAAGCAGAGCAATGGATATGTCTCCTTTTCATGAGCAGTCCTGTGACATCTTGAGACAAATGCATGCCACACAAGAACTAATCACTGAGGAGGTTTGCAAGCTCAAGGCCATGCTAGATAGGATGAAGGAAGTTAATGCCGAATCCGTTAGGATTAAAGGAAAGTACACTTAGGTAAAATCAAACATTCTAAGTTAGATGGAGGGAGAGAAGGAAAGGTACATTTCCCTAAGATTCTCTCGTTCAGATCCGTGGATGGTTTTAAGGAAGATGTAGCCCTCATGGAGTTTTGCAGGAATTGCGGCGCCAAGATAATGGCTAAGATTCAAGGGACAATGGGGAAAGGTAATAGCCTGTATCAAAATATTCATGAAGTGCATGAAAAGTGCAAGATTGTTTTTCCTCAGACTTTGGATGAATTTCCAAGCAAAGAGAAATGCCTGTCAAATTTAAGGGATGAGCTGGGTGTTCAAATGGAGTATGTAAATAATATTGATGTGTTGGCCATCGATGATCTCCATCACTACATTGGGTTATCATCCATACACAATCATATGCTCAAGGAGATCCACCAGGAAACAATAACATAGATTTGAAGTATTGAAGCAAAGCTTGGTAAGCATGTAACTTCATAGAAGATCTTGTTCCCCTCACCAGTGAATGTGGTAATAAGAGACACTGGTGCATGGTTCAGCTATATAATAGAAGAAGAGAAGAAAGCAGCAGCAGTAGTAGCAGCCAGCATAGGCACATCATCCCCAGTAGAGGCTCCACCCCAAGGATAAATGTGCTAGTCATAATGCGTTGTTTTGTTTTTGGTCTATTTCTCTTTTTCCCTATGGTTGGAGTGTGGAGTCACAAGGACAATTGTCCTTTTTTCTATTATGAAAGGAAGGCCACAAATTGTTTTATTTTGAAAAAATTCTTTAAAGACAATTGTAAAAATCAGGTGGCAGCCCTAGAGGCATTTTGTAAAGATATAAATAGATGAATAGGGAATAGTGTAAGGGACTTTTGGCAGGTGAGAAGACATTTCTTGTCTTATATGTGAACTATTTCTCTGCATGTATAGGGAACTCATTTTTTGCCTAATGAAATCCTAGAGAGGATATTTTTCCTAGAAATGTGTGTTGGATGCTTACTAGACTACTCTTGTATCATTCACATTTTACAGTGAGATCTTTCTTGGATGCTATGAATTACTTCTGTGCAATGAATGATTTTCTCTATTTTCCTGTACAATGATATTTCTCTCAAATGAGTAATGGGATGTATTGCTTTTAGATTAGAAGGTATCTTTTAATATCTTTTACCTCCTGTTGTAGATGCATCTGTATGATTTAATGGCTACCTGTTGATCTTTAGATGTTTCCTTTCAGCACATTACTCATATTTACATTTTTCTCCTTGCAAGGATAGATTAGATTAATTTTTGTTGTAGATAAAGATTTGTTTCAACTTTGCATTTTGATTAAATTAGCTTAGGGCACTTGCATATCATCTTTAAAAATAAAATACATAGACGGTGGATCGAGCCGCAACCGGTAGAAAGAATAGAGAACTTCAAATCTTACGGTAGCCGGAACTGTTAATCAGACGGATTCCCCATACCAAACTGTTAACACCTAAAAAGTGCTCACTAGCTTATTCCCTTACTCACATGACCCATTTGTCCACTTTTCCACCATCTGAGCCTCTGAAAACCAACAAAAGGTCACCAAAAGACCTTAGTACACCCCTTTTTTCCATTAAAAAAGATTATTTTTCCAAGAAAATCATAAAAAACCCTCAAAAAGGGTCCAAATTCCCAAAAATATTAAAAAAGGGAATTAAAATATTATTTTTATTCAAAAAAGGAAAAAGGAGGGAAAAGTACCTAAACCATGTTGGTCAATACCATTTGGTTTCCACAAAACCACAAATGGTATTCCCCACCACCAAAACCTATAAAAAGGTGGTAGGGGCTCCTCATTTCACATCCATCCATTATCTCATCCTTATGCTGCTGAAATCTCCCCTGAGCACTTTTAGCCATTGAAGCAACCTTGGAGAAGGAGACCTCTTGGAGTTTGGAGCTACTCATCTTGGGAGTTTCTCAACATCAACCTTCACCATTGAAGGTAATATCGCAAGCACTTGCTTGCCCCCCCATTTTTCAATACAAAAAATTATTTCTTATGTTTCTTGTTCTTGATTTTGAAATGTTTACATTATTTGCTTAGATTCTTGCTTAGATCCATGAATAGTATTGTTTATTTAGTTTATTGTTTTTATTTCTATTGAAACTGCTGCTACTAGTTAGCAGGTGCCCATAGCACTAAGCCTGGTTGCAAAACCGGGCCAACAGTTTTTGGCGACTCCGCTTTGGTTTGAACTTTAGATCTCTAGTTTTGCCTTTAATCCTAGTTTTTTATGAGTTTTTAACCTTTAGATCCATAGATCTGCCATCTTAGACAGCAGATCCATTGCTGCTCTGAGTTTTGGCCCCATAAACAGCCCAAAATTTTCAATTTTCGGGTTCGTTTCTCGGTTTCCGTGCACGGCTTCCGCCTCGCGGCTTTTTGCCAGACAGTCGCGCGGTCCATCGCGACTTTTCTGCCTTTTTCCGCGCGGTCCATCGTGGATTTTTTCCAGACAGTCGCGCGGTCCATCGCGACTTTTCTGCATTTTTCCGCGCTGCTCATCGCGACTGTGCGGCCAAAACCCGCGCGGTCCATCGCGACTGTACGGCTAAAACCCGCGCGGTCCATCGCGACTGTGCGGCCAAAACCCGCGCAGTCCATCGCGACTGTGCTTCCAAAACCCGCGCGGCCCATCGCGGCTGTTCGTCCAAAACCCGTGCGGCTGAATTTTTCATTCGGCCATCCCGATTTTGAAAAATATTTTTTACTGTACTTTCTGCCCATAGCACATTTTTTACAGTATTAAATTCTGCATATTTTACAGCTTTGAAAAAGTTTTTTACTATTTAAAAAGTGCATATCTAGAAATCTTTTTAAAAAATTTCAAGAAAGTGAAAGAAAGACTCATTTTGCATTTTTCATCTAGATTCAAATTTTTTCTCGTTTACTTCTTTAGAATCTTGCCCTTAGCAATTTTTCTTGAAATGAAGAAATCCATTTATTTCTTTTAAAAAGGAGTTTATTATTTGCTTTCATAAATCCAAGAAATCCTTTATTTTTTGAGTTATTTTTTGAAAAGCATATTAATTCCTTTTAGTGAAAAAAGTCTTAGATATTTGCTTTTTATTTTCGAAAAATCCTTTATTTTTTGAAAATTTCCCTTAAAGCATTTAATTTTTTCAAGTTCAGTTTACAACACCTCACGTGCACTCACACGATCACTTAATTGAACTAAGCCTTAAAACGTACCCTAATTTGAACACACTCTTAACCCCACTTGGGGAACACTAAAAGAATTCTTGTAGCTAGGTAGTATTGGGGGGATAGGTGTTCCAATAACACCCCTCAGTTCATACATCTGAGACATAGAAGTTGTCCAATTAGGGAGCTAAAATCTCTTAGTACTTTTTGGCGCGGTCACAACCGGTTTGTGGGAAGGCCTCTCCCCTAGGAGGGTTGAAGTCGCGAGGATGGTTCCGGAAGCCTGAGTGGGATACCGAAACCCATTCAGTAACCGAAGGGCTACCATTCGCAGTTCTCGGGATATCCCTGTATTGGGATATTGCGATCAAAGGACCAAACGGCAGATTTACCTTTTCTCGATGCGTCATGAACGGAGTATCCTAGTAGCCTGTCTTTTAGGATTGATTACCCGGTGTCCCTCCCGGTAGGGGGATATCTAGCCATTGTCTCAACATTCATATTGTCTGACTTGGATTTCATCACCTTGCAGAGGATATCGTCTGTTTGAGTCACAATACTTTTAGATTAGGTGTTTGCATGATCTTTACCACCTTTTGAGTCTAGTTACACCTATTTTTTCTAGGAGCCGCTTGCATGTTGGTATTCTGACCAGTTGTTGCATTCCTCCACTTATTGTAGCACAGCTGCTAGAATAAGTGCATTTTTTGAGGATTGATTTTTGGCCTGTGAGCCTTCTTTTTCACTCCCCTTCTTGCACCCTTGGTTGCATTAGGGTTTTGAGTCTTTTACATATATATCACCACCTGATACTTAAAACAAATTTTTACACAAAAAACATATTCTCACCATTGAGAATTCTAGACGTTCTCGTCATCTACAGGGCGAACTCCTAGAGTTTAGTCCACTTGGCTCTCCACGTCACGGACGCAGAGCATTATCCCTTGATTCGACACATCGTCAATCAATTAGAGGGTCATCCGATTCTGACATACCCCACTTCACCTTTGATTTGGAGGTAGAATCCGAAAACCCCACCGAGTTACCACCAACCACAAGTATGTCTGGAACACCATTTGATCCACTATTTACATCTACCATAGGTCAGAAATCCGCAGACCATTCTGCGGTAGTACCATCCACGGCAACAACCACCCCCTTGGGTATGCCCAATATGGGTAACACTCCACATTCAGGAATGCCTAGCACAGGACCACCACCTGTCATGGGCATGCCCAACATGGGGGTCATACCCCCTTCGGTTTCCACAAACCCTATCCCAGGAATCCCTAGTGCGATTCCTAACCCAAATGTAACTCCTGTTGCACTTGGGAGTGCTATCCCAGGAATCCCTAGTGCGATTCCTAACCAAAGTGTAACTCATGTTGCACTTGGCAGTGCTATACCAGGAATCCCTAGTGCGATTCCTAACCCAAGTGTAACCCAAGTTGCACTTGGGAGCGCTAACCCATATCAGGCCACACCTTTTGGAGGGCACATACCCTCCATACCTAGCATACCTATAGGCGCTACTGGACCCCTACACCATACCACAATGGCTAGGCAGGTCCCGGTTCCGGTCACCACATCCGCTAGTCTACCATACATGGCAAGTCTCAACCTACCAGATTTAGCTAGGCTCACAAATGACCCCATCAGACATGATCCTGCTTGGCCCCATATGCCCACTAAGCTTCCCTCTGACATCCCTAAGTTTGAGGGAAAGGCTGGAGAAGACCCCCAAAATCACATCATGTCCTTCCATTTATGGTGTTCCTCCAACTCCATAGTGGATGACTCAATCCGCCTACGGCTTTTACAACGCACCTTCACTGGCTCCGCAGCCAAATGGTATATCGAGCAACCCCATGGGACGCATTCCACATTTACCTCCCTTGCCTCGACCTTCCTACAGTTCTTTCAGCTACCGGTCCGCTATGATGCGGGCGTCGAAATCCTACTGTCTTGCAGACAGAACACGGCCACGCATATCACTGACCATATCCATGATTGGCGTCGGCGCCGAAGCCTATGCAAGATCAAATTAGACGACCGAATCTTTTTAGACTGGTTCCTTAAATCCCTCCTTCCTCTCATTGCGAAGGATGTAGCGTCTGAAAGACCCCAGTCTGAGGAAGAGGCCATCCTTAAGGCCCAACAGTTTGATCTCATCTACGCCCAGTCGGGTTACTTATACATGATCATCCCGGACGCCCCACAAGGTGACTCTGCACGCGGTGACACACCGGGGGCATCACATGCCGCTGATGGCATTATTGGCCAAATTACACCGCAAGCAAAACCTTTCAGTATGGTGAGCACCATGCCCGCCCCAGACCTTTCTAGGGCTACATCTAGTTCCGGGGCGACAACTTCTTATGCTCCAACAAACCAGACCCATCACGTTCATGGACCCTCTTGTCCACAACATTGTTATGGTCAAGCGCCATCAGCATATGTACCCCCTACATACTATGCTCAACCTACGGTACAAAACCCCATGCCGTTCCCACAACAGCCCATGCATTACCCACAACCGGTTGCACCAGCTAACCTCACACCTCCACCAGCTCAGGGGTACCAACAACCCCAGCAGGTAACTGGACCACCTCCAGCTCCACCTGCATACTATCCACCGCAACCTACTCCCGCACCTGCGGCTCCTCAGAATCCCCCCAATGCTCAAGGGCATGTGTACGCACAACAACATCAGCCCCAATACCAAAATAACCAACGCAACCAGGGTGGGCAACCAAACCGCGGAAGAGGACGCAACCGTGGAAACAATCAAAACCGTAACCAAGCTCCACAACCTACCCATCCTCCGCAAGACAATAACGCGGCGCATGCTCATCAAAATCCTGATCGGCCACCTAAGCAACCCAAAAATGCTAATTTACGAACAAACCATCCTTGTTCCATTTGCGGTGTCTATGGCCACTATACACATGCTTGCCCACATCTCGAGCGAGCTCGACAACTATGGACAAATGACGCCCATCGTCAAGGGCAGGCGGCTCCTCAGCCACCACCCAACCCCCCACCACCTCCACAACAACCTTTGGTACTACAAAACCCTTTTCCAACACAAGGAGTGGTGAACACTCAGCCGTTAGCCCCCCCACAGGGCAACGTGCAACCACAAAAAATTACCTACGCAGCTCCTGACCAACCCATGTTTGATTCAGGCACCCACCACTTATTGATGATGTCCACTGCCGACGTCAATATCCAAACCCGTCGAAACCAATACGGATCGACTGCTGAAGCCCCCCCCGCTGAAAAGGATACTAGTGCTCATCCCACTGATCAGACATTGCGTATACCTCAGGTTCCACTCGATGGCGCTTCTAAATCACCTCGCTTTCCCCTTCGCCAAATCAACAACAACCCCAATGCACGGGCTGCGTCCAATTACAACATTGTAGATGACTTAGCTCAATCTCCCGCAGCCATGTCTGCGTTAGAAGTCTTAAAAACCTGTCCTACTCAGCGCAAGACTTTACTTTCCGCCATTGGGGCGATTGACCCAAATGATTCGAAATTGATGACCTTTGATTTAGACCAATCTGAACCACGGCTTCCTTCTACCATAGCAGTCCAAGTTTTCGTTTCTATTCGGAATCTTGTCATCCATCGATGTATCATCGACGAGGGTGCCTCCACATGCGTCATGTCCACTTTTGTTTGGCAGAAGTTGGGATCCCCTGCTCTCCAGCAATCCACCACTGCATTGAGGGCCTACGACGGCCGGTCAGCTCAACCTCAAGGTTTATTACCCAAGGTACCCGTCCAATTAGGCGGGAAAACTGTGCTCATCGACATAGAGGTCATTAACGCTTAGCTCGACTATAACCTTTTACTTGGCCGCAGTTACATGTACGCCATGAAAGCGGTCGCCTCCTCCGTCTTCCGCACCATGATGTTCCCCCATGAAGGACGCGTGGTCAAAATTGACCAACTCACCTACTATGATCCCAACGCCCCTGCAGCACCCGAGAATGTTCTTCCCATGATTGAACAACCCCCTTCTAGTACAGTTACCTCCTTTGTGTCTTCTGTGGCACCCGGACTTTATTCGGATACACCAATGACCTCTACATTCCAGGCCATTCCACCACCGTCACCAGAGACCCAAGTCGCAAACCTCTGTACTCTTTCGCAGAATACGCAAACATCCGGTGGTCAACCACCATTGATCCCCAGTCACATTGGTGTTACACCCATCCACACCATCCCCTTCCTATTTCCTCCTTCGGTTGTAGTAAGCGCCCCGGTTATGGCTACCCTTAGTCTACCCGGGCTAACATTGGGATTACCCGTGTGGTATATTCCGCCTCCCGTTCGACCGCCGACACCAAACGTCATCCTCCAACCGGTACAACATATTGTTACCACAAATCAGCCTCCTCCTGGTGTCGCAATCCCTTCGTCGTCAACGACACCTCCTCCTAACCTCAATATCCCTTCGTCGTCAACAAATCCTACCCCTCCTATCAAGCCCGCTAGGGGCAGAGGTCCACAACCATACACTGCTATACCACCTCCTAAGGAAGTTAAACCCCCACCGGTGTTTCGAGCTCCCCCGAAATGTTCATTATGCGATGAAATTGGCCATCCAACTCATCAATGCCCACACTTACCGGCACTCCAAGAGCATATGAATATGTTGGACGATGACATCGGCATCCCAGTAGTCAGATTAGAGCCACCTCTACAGCCTCGCGACAAATCACTACGCACTAACCATCCTTGTGCTATATGCAGTGTTTACGGCCACTACTCTCACCATTGCCCTGATCTACCTGACTATAGAGCAGCGTTGTACGAGTTAAACAATGCCGACTTAGAGATATCTCCTCCCCTCATCGAGGAGATACACCCCCCACCATCATCCTCGTCGGAAGAAGTCAATACGATATATATGATTTCAACAACTTTCAAACCAGAACCCCTTGATTTATGGTCTGACTACTTCAATACTGATGAGCAAATTTTGGAGACACTCACTGCACCCGACTACCCTTGGGATGATATGCATCATCGCTCGTACTTCCTCCCGGAAGCATCTACCTCCACCGCATCCAACCAGCTATCAATCGAGTCGAAAGACTTCATACCCACCAAAGTCGATTGGTTAAAGGACCCCATCCCAGCACCGGATGCCTTTGAAGAAGGGAACATGTCAAACATTTCCCCCACTATACAGATAGACATTTCCACAACACCAGGGAAACCTGAGCTCATCTCACTGGGTGCATCCTGCACTCAAGCAGAAACTCAGGCATACAAAAAACTCTTTCAAGAGTTCCGAGACGTTTTTGCCTGGTCCTATACCGAGATGCCCGGTCTCGACCCCGCCATTATTGAACACCACATCGATACATGGCCGGAAGTACCCCCTGTTCGTCAGAAACAACGACCTATTCACCCTGCCAAGCTCCCCGCTGTTAAGGCTGAAGTCGAGAAACTTCGAAAAGCAGGGTTCATCTACCCTATTCCGTACACCACCTGGGTGTCGAACCCCGTTCCTGTCAACAAAAAGCAAGGCACCCTTAGAGTATGCACTGACTTCCGCGATCTAAACCACGCTTGTCCAAAAGACAATTTCCCCACGCCATTCATTGACCAACTCATTGATGAGTGTGCGGGCCATGAGGTCCTATCCTTCATGGACGGGTTTTCCGGATATAACCAGATTCACATCCGCAAGGAGGATCAGTACAAGACTGCCTTTACCACCCCATGGGGCACCTTTGCCTATCGCGTCATGCCATTTGGCCTTAAAAATGCTGGCGCCACTTTCCAGCGAGCCATGACCTATTGCTTTCACGATTTGGTCCATATCTTGCGAGTCTATCTCGACGACCTCACAGCTCGTTCCCGAAAACGATCAGACCACCTTAACGACCTCCGGCAAGTTTTCCTGCGTTGTCGCAAGTATAAAATCCGCTTGAACCCACACAAGTGTGTCTTTTGCGTCCCGGCGGGCCAGTTGTTGGGTTTCATTGTTTCCCAAGATGGAATCACTGTTGATCCCCTGAAAGTCAAATCCATCTAAGAACTTCCCCCTCCTCGCACGCTTCGGCAGCTTCAGAGCTTGCAAGGGCGGTCCAATTTTCTTAGGAGCTTTGTTCCTGATTACGCCACCAAAGTCCATGGATTCTTACGCTTACTTCGTACCCACATACCCTTTGTTTGGGATGAACAAGCAGACACGGCATTCGAAGCCCTCAAGAAAGCTCTCACACAAGCCCCCTTGATATCCCCACCGGATTTCTCTCAAAACTTCACCCTTTACGTCTCGGCATCTGAACATGCCGTGTCCGGAGTTTTGGTCCAAGAAGATGCTTCCCACAAAGAGCATGTGATTTATTACGTCAGCCAGACCTTGTCTGGCCCACCTCTATGTTACCCATATGAGGAAAGATTAGCCCTAGCTGTAGTCTTTTCCGTACAAAAACTGCGACACTATATTTTGCTTAGTCATACCACGGTTGTCGCCGACTCCAACCCCATGGTCTACCTCCTCACCCGGCGGCTACTACAAGGTCGTGTTGCTAAATGGGTCATTATCCTCCAGGAATATGACCTCACTTTCAAAACTCCCAAAAGCACCAAAGCCCTCGCGCTAGCTCACCTCATCACAGACCTCCCATCCTCCTCAACATCACCCGTTATCCAAACGGAACTGATTGACGAGCAGATCTTCATTATTTCGTCTGACGACCCTTGGTATGGAGACATATTGACTTACCTTCGTACGCAAAAATTCCGACCACACATCGATCGTGATGGCCGCCGTCGCATACGACACCACGCCCCCCGATACCTACTGATTGGGGATGTACTTTACCAACGCGGCATTGATACTATCTTACGCCGCTGCCTATCCCATAGTGAGGCAGAACAAGTCCTCAATGATTGTCATAGCGGTGCCTGTGGAGGCCATTTCTCCGGTATGGCTACCGCCCAGAAAATCATTCGAGCCGGCTATTTTTGGCCATCATTGTTTACTGATTGCATCACCACAGTCAAGCATTGCCAGAACTGCCAGCTATTTGCCCCCAAAGCAAGAACCCCCCCAGCCCCCCTTCATCCAGTCATCACTGTTGGACCATTCTGCAAATGGGCCATTGACTTCCTCGACTGCAACCCCCCGTCAGCCGGCGGTCACAAACACATCGTGGTGGCCATAGATTATTTCACCAAGTGGGCAGAAGCCATGCCGACCTATAATTGCAAAGCCGACACTGCGGCACGGTTTTTCTTCAACCATGTTATCGCTCGTTTCGGAGTACCACAGCAACTAGTCTCTGACCATGGCTCTCACTTCGAAGATGCCGTCTGGAAGGAATTATCAACCATGTTGAAATTTGAACACCATTTCTCTTCCGCTTACTATCCCCAAGGAAACGGCCAAGTCGAAGCGATCAATAAAATTTTGAAGACCATTCTCCAACGCACTGTAGACAAGCACAAATCCAATTGGCATCACATGCTTTTCCCGGCACTATGGGCCTACCGCACCTCAACCAAAACCACCACCGGCTTTACCCCTTTCCATTTAGTTCACGGCGTCGAATCTGTCCTCCCTATTGAGTGCCAGATCCCAGCCTTACATATCGCCGTTGAGCTCCTACCGGATACTTCCCCGATCGAGCAACGTTTACTGCTCCTAGAGCAGGCCGATGAAGATCGGCGCACCGCCATTCAAAACATGGAAGCTGCTAAACAACGATCGAAACTAAGTTACGACAAACGCGTCCACCCAAGAACCTTTTCGGAGGGAGACCTTGTCCTCGCTTACGATCAAGCTCATGATAAAACCGGAAAAGGAAAATTCGTGTCTATGTGGCAAGGCCCCTACATCATACACACCTGCCTCGGGAAGGGGGCATACATTCTGACCGATTCAGAAGGCAACACCCTACGCAACCCACGCAACGGGTTGTACCTTAAACGATTTTACCCATAGAAAATATGATGGACACCATCGTCCATTTTAGTATAGGCATACATTTTTCGTTCACAAAAAATTTCAAAAACCTAAATATTTGTTTTTCTCTGCATGACCACAGATGGAGCCTCTTCCACTCTGCCATGTCGGTTTCGCTGATGGTGCAAGCCGTTGGTCTCCCAATCTCGCCTCCGCAGCTTGGGTAATATACTCCCCTTCACATGAGTTAATTCACATTGATGGAGTATGTTTAGGTGCCGCCACCAATAATCAAGCTGAATACGATGCCGTAACCGGTCTCCTGGCCGCTGCTCTCCAGATGAGCATACGTCACCTCAACGTTTTCTTGGACTCACAGCTCCTAGTTTCCCAGCTCAACAATGATTACCAGGTACGCGATCCCTGTCTTTTCAGAAAATTCCTGCGCACTAAACAAATGGTTAGACAGTTTGAATCCATTACATTCACACATGTCCCAAGACACCTCAATAGTGTAGCAGATAATATGGCCAACAGTGTCCTCGACTGGCACACCAATCACATCATGTCATATCCATAAACGAAAAATTCATCCATGTGCAAAACATGTGCCTCCACGGGCATATACAAAAAACCAATATTGCATCCACGTGCATAACATGTGCCTCCACGGGCATAAAACAAACAAACCAAATAATGCATCCATGTGCATAACAGGTGCCTCCACGGGCATACATAAATCAACAAACACACTGCATCCACGTGCATAACATGTGCCTCCACGAGCATATACAAAAGACAAATGTGCATCCACGTGCATACACGACAATATATCTAAAATATATATCCACATATATATACAAATCAAATAGTCAACATGTCATAAGTGCCCTCAGCACCCGATATACAAAAATACTCCCGGCATACAAAAATATGCTCCCCCATGTGCTCATGAGCATTTGGGGGCAAGTACAATGTCATCTACTCATCTGGATCCTCCGGCTCCTCCTCCAGCTCCTCCACCGCCGGCACCGCCGGGTCAGGACGACCCCGAACTCGCCGCTCTGCTGGCCCTGCTGGATCATCCCTCAAACGTATCCTCCCCTGAGCCGGCCCTGCCGGAGCATCTCCTCTACCACCCCCGTGCCTCGCCGCAAGCACCGCTGTCCTCAACAGGAGCGACTGCCACTCAGGTGGTGCACCAAGACATCCCTGCAAAACATCCCGATCCAAATCCCTCCAACCATCCTCGGGGAACCTAGCTAGAATCCGGGCAAAGGTACGTCGGACACCATCTATGGCGTCACCATCAGGGCCAACCCCTCGCCCACGAGCTGCATATCCTCCACCACGCGGAGGAGGTACAAGTACAGGGGGACGAGCGACCACCATCGCCCGCCCCTGCCGAGCCACATAGTCAGGTGGTGGCACTGGACCCACATCTGCACAAAGCAAGTAAACCATTAGATACTATATAACAAAATCATCATGATAAACCAAGCAACACATGATACAACATCAAATAAAACACAAAACATACCGTCCAAGCCCCAAGCCTGTCCTGGGGCACGAGGCATCTCTGCGTCACCTCGGTAATCCATGCCGGCGTAGGGATAGTCCTCAATCACCAGGGGCATCTGCTCCCACTGCTGATAGAAATCCTCCGTGAAGTAGCCGCGGACACCACCCCCGGCACGGGGCATCATCTGCCCCCACCTCATCATACGAGGCTCACTCGGAAGACCAGCACGAACGGGTACATGTGGCCGCAAGGTCGGCACCCGCTCGAAGAAAAAACAGCATAAAAAAGAGGCATAACAAAACTCGCCTCCCTCTCTAACGGCCTTGTCCAGATCTCTCCGGACACCAGCCAAGAACATCTGCGCCCAAGCGTAATAAGTACCCCGTAGAACGGAATCCACCATCATTGTCTGCCCCCCAGACATACGATGTGGTGCAGCAGCACCCAAAACCCTCAGAACACAGGCACCAACAGCTCGCATATCCCACTCACGTAGGAACTTCAGACTAATAGAGTTGTTTACCAAAACAGCGTCATCCACACAGAAGGTCTGTAAGAGGTCCTCCATATCCACACCCGGAGGCAAACTCGGAGAAATATCACCCACCTCACCCAAGCGAGGCAAACCGGTCAAAAAATATACATCAGTGAGAGTAATCTCTAACCTCTCACCACCAATAATGAAGGCACCCTCTGCCGGCACCCACCACTGCACGAGCTTGTTCAGGAGTCACCTCACTGAACGTATAGGAGGAATCTGAGCGAACTTCAAGAGTCCGCTCATGGCTAGGGTCTGTCTCACCCCTCCATCAGTCTCAATCCTCAACATAAGCTCACCATCAATCTCTCTCTCCCGCCACACGGACTGAGCTCTCCGCAACATCCTGCCAAGCAAACACAGGAAATTTTTAGCCCCAGCACAAAAAAAATTTAGAAAAATCCCATCGCGGCTTTTCCACAAAAAGTCGCGATGGCCATCGCGGGATCCATGAAAAAACCCGCGATGAACATCGCGGGTTTTGGCCGGACAGTCGCGATGAACATCGCGACTGTCCCCCATGAACTCGCGATGAACATCGCAGGTTCCGACCTCACAGTCGCGATGAACATCGCGACTGTGAGCCTAAAACCCGCGCGGTTCATCGCGGGTTCAGCCCCGAAACCCGCGCGGTTCCACGTTGGAGAGTCAACGTGGAGTTTCGCGGCCTTCGGGGGCCCGCCGCCAAACAAAAAAGACATAATTGACTAGGCTAAGGCGAATAGAGTTACCTGCAACTCGCTAAATCGAAAACCAACGGTGAAATCTCCCGGAAATCGAGAAATAGCTCTGACAGCTCTATCAAACTCGCACGTAACAATGACAAGTCATATTGGGCCCCACGTCCTATTTATAGAAATTCCACAAATTTCAAACAACCATTGCGGTAGCATACGAAGTCCATTTCTCAAACCGTTGGTACCGTTGGGATCAGCACAGCGAGAACTTCATAGAGGTTCCTTCCGTTTCTCGTTTTCATGGGGTCCATTTTTTGACCATTTTTTAGCCCCTCTCGTCGCCTCGGTTTGCGTGCCACATCGGTCGTTCTCCGTTTTCGATGTGTCTTATATCGCCAGATTCAGTTTTCCACGCTCGTGATGATGCTTGAGACCATTTCTCGCTCTCACCTTTAGATTTTTCGGGCATTTTTTCCACGCCCCCTCGTCGCCTCGGTTTGCGTGCCACATCGGTCGTTCTCCGTTTTCGATGTGTCTTATATCGCCGGATTCAGTTTTCCGCGCTCGTGATGATGCTTGAGATCATTTCTCGCTCTCACCTCTAGATTTTTTGGGCATTTTTTCCACGCCCCCTCGTCACCTCGGTTTGCGTGCAACATCGGTCGTTCTCCATTTTCGACAATCCTTATATCGCCGGATTCAGTTTTCCGCGCTCGTGATGATGCTTGAGATCATTTCTCGCTCTCACCTCTAGATTTTTCGGGCATTTTTTCCACGCCCCCTCGTCACCTCGGTTTGCGTGCCACATCGGCCGTTCTCCGTTTTCGACAATCCTTATGTCACCGGATCCAGTTTTCCGCACAGATGACGATGCTTGAGACCTTTTCTCGCCCTCATCAATCCATTTTTGTTCGGTATAATTTTATCCCTTTTTCGGGCCGAGCAACCCCTTTTTACGAAAAAGGCACTTAGGGAGTTTCTGTTAAGCTCTTTTCTGACTCCTAAAACAATGAAAAGATCGCCGAGCAATCTTGCTTCCTTTCATGCTCGATAAACGTATTTGAAAGGGCGTCTACCTGGTATAAGTTTACCCCTTTTTCGGACCTCGTAGACTAATTATGAAAAAGGTATACTCTAGTCACATCGGCTAGAAGAGTTCTCCATCCGCATCATTTTATGCTTTTTCGGGCCTTGGAGACGAAACTTACGAAAAAGAAACACCAATAGAGTCCACTTACCATTTTCAGACTCTCTAAACATGAAAGCAACCATGAGCATGCGCCGTCCTGGGCTCATAAAATCCACAGGACCGTACCATTTCAGAGCATACTTTTATCCCTTCTTGGAGCTCATTAAAAACCACGAAGAAGGAATCAATGGTGCCTCTTGGCGCTACAACACAACATGTCTACTCACAGAGCAGCTTCCCCATTTTGGTCGCCTTTGTTCAGAGTATTCTGCAGTATGTCACCCTGAAACTCCCTCGACAGCTACCATCAGCTGCACCCCCCCAGAGTCAGTACATAACCTTCAGTCCCTAAAAAATGATCCCCACACCTACAAGTTAGTTCCCTACGCTGCCAGGCCAACCATGTCATCATACTCTGAACAAAGGAAGTTTGAGTCTACCATTTTTTGACCCAGTTATTTCCCATCCCCACAAGTATGTCAGTCCTACCAGCAATATTACATCACTTCAGTTCTACACCTCGTGCTCCTATCAAGGAAACATCATTGCCTTGTTAGTTGCTGGTCTCCCTCTGTCGACGACAACCATATTGATTCCAGAGGGTAGACCTAGAGGTCCCTGTGTCTTGGACTCATTACCATTTATGATTAGTGCCTACGAATCATTTCGAGAGGAATCCTCAGTGCCTCTCCGAATGATTGTTTCTCACATGCTCGACTTCAACACCTTGATCGCATCGTTGAGACTCGCACAGGGTATTGGTCCGTTCAGTTATTAGTCGAAGACCCCGGATACCACCTGACTCCTCCACATTTGAGAGTCTACCTATGGATACAACCAGTTACATTTTTTCTATACATATCCGGGTTGCGTATGGCGACAGTATTCAGATGTACCCCAGTTTTATACTCCCTTGAGTATACAGATACAAATACTTCCCAGAGATGGCTCACAGTCATTAAGTCCATACAGATGTTGAACACCTTCAGTTTCAGCAGTTCAACAGTTATTCCAGTGTATCAGTTATTGAGATCAACCATGATCATGAGTATATCCCACAATAGTGTCCCCTCTGGATCTTTATGATGTACCACTATATTTCTTTACGTATTAGATCCCCCTTCTTGGGACTAATTGTTTTGTATATGTCTTGATACGAGCATGGGAATGCCCGCCTCGTCCTTTATCAGAGATTATACCTCATTCATATTGAGGCCATGTAATATTTTTTGTTTTTGCAGCTTCCAAGGGCCGTGGCTCCAGTCTCCAACCAGTCTCTTCTCTCCCCTAAATCCCAGAAAAAAGGACAAAAGAACTATGATGTCTATCGGCCATACGATGAGCTCCTGCCCTCACACATCAGGGGGCAATCTGTTAACACCTAAAAAGTGCTCACTAGCTTATTCCCTTACTCACATGACCCATTTGTCCACTTTTCCACCATCTGAGCCTCTGAAACCAACAAAAGGTCACCAAAAGACCTTAGTACACCCCTTTTTCCATTAAAAAAGATTATTTTTCCAAGAAAATCATAAAAAACCCTCAAAAAGGGTCCAAATTCCCAAAAATATTAAAAAGGGGAATTAAAATATTATTTTTATTCAAAAAAGGAAAAAGGAGGGAAAAGTACCTAAACCATGTTGGTCAATACCATTTGGTTTCCACAAAACCACAAATGGTATTCCCCACCACCAAAACCTATAAAAAGGTGGTAGGGGCTCCTCATTTCACATCCATCCATTATCTCATCCTTATGCTGCTGAAATCTCCCCTGAGCACTTTTAGCCATTGAAGCAACCTTGGAGAAGGAGACCTCTTGGAGTTTGGAGCTACTCATCTTGGGAGTTGCTCAACATCAACCTTCACCATTGAAGGTAATATCGCAAGCACTTGCTTGCCCCCCCATTTTTCAATACAAAAAATTATTTCTTATGTTTCTTGTTCTTGATTTTGAAATGTTTACATTATTTGCTTAGATTCTTGCTTAGATCCATGAATAGTATTGTTTATTTAGTTTATTGTTTTTATTTCTATTGAAACTGCTGCTACTAGTTAGCAGGTGCCCATAGCACTAAGCCTGGTTGCAAAACCGGGCCAACACAAACGGTGGACAATCTAATTGGGATTGACCATCGGAAAGAATTCCTTTCTGCTTGATGTTGGGATTCTTGGGGCATCAACAGTTTTTGGCGCTAGAAGGAGGGCCTGAAGTGCATGGCTGATAAAGGAAATTCTCCCATTGTCAGAAATGTTACTGAAAACCCACTTGGGATAATAATTTCAGACAATCCAAATATTGAAATAACAAATCAAGAAATCCCCAACACTGATTCTGAACATCAAGAAGTATTGTATGTTGTACCTTTTATAGAAATAGAAGATTTCAAAAGACATACATGATCCTATGTTAGACAATTGGGTGGTTTAAATGCAGTAGCTTGTCTCCCTAGGAAAAGCACTCCTAGAAAAGAAAGACAATACACTCGCGATTCAATTCTTGTGTAGGATTTTGAAGAACTTGTAACTTTATCTTTGCAAGAAATCACAGAACCTCTGAAAGAGGCTGATCTTGAAAAACCAGAAAATTTTTAAGATCCAGAAAATATTGGAGAACTTTTTACTCCGAGAAACACTCCACTTAATTCACCACACAATTCTCCACCTAATTCTCCGCAAAGAACCATGGCTGTACCTACTTGGAGAGCAAGGGGAGCATTAAATCTAGTTGGGCCATTCCACAATTTGCCAAAGAACCCAGAGAAAGTTTTACCCAAATTCGACCCAAGGAAAGGTATATCTGCTGAAGATCATCTTAAGAGTTTTTATTTGGCATTGAATCTTTTAAATGTACATCATCAAGATGTAGTCTGTAGTCTGTTCCCATACACATTCGAACCAAAAGTTTCTTCCTGGTATTTTAGCTTACAAGCTAGCTCAATTTCCAATTGGGAAGAGTTTGAAAATTGTTTTCTAAAGAAGTATGGAAATCAATAGACTGTAGCTACACTCATTAAAGAATTATTGTCCATGAGGATGGAAAAGAAAAAAAAGGTTCAAGACTTTAACCAAAGATTCACCACACTCTTAAATAATTTCAGCGAGGCGACTAAACCCGCAAAAGAATTTCTTGTTGAATATTATACAACAGCACTTGAAGGCCCTATAGCAATGTTCGTCAAAAGAACTAAGAAAACCACCCTGATAGAAAACTTCGAAGAAGCTAGAAAGGTGGAAGAGGAAGCCGATAGCATTGCTAAACATGCCTTAGATACAAAAACTAAACAAGCAACTCATAGAAAAACCTTGCCACTCACCAAGAATAAAGAAGAAGCATTAGCAGACATGGAAAATGTGGTGAAGATGATGCAGAAGTTGTCAAATAAAATTGTATATCTCGAGAAAGATAAGGCAGCTAGTACGTCTAGGAATCCTTTCAAGCCTTTCTACAGGAAAAGGGAAGACAATGACCAACCTCATCCACCTATGAATACTTCTCATGTTTTAAATCTAAATGAAATAGGAATGAAACACTTTTGTACCTTTCACCAAGGGCCGCACTCAGAAAAGAGCTGCCCACAATGGATTAACTCTATGAGTTTAGTCATGAACCAAATGCTAGATTCACAGATTCCAGACCAAGATGATCCTCCAAAGGAACCAAACCTTGAAATAGAAGAACCATCCCCAGACACTACCATGGTGCTATGGGATTGGGTACCTTTAACTAAATTGGTAGAAGATGATCACGTGGAAAGGCCAGTCTCTGCTCTAAACATTAACACTCGTAGTAAAGGTCCCATTGCAAATCCATTTCCAAGCTCGACTATTTCCAAACCTAAAATTTCCAAAGAGTTACCTAGAAGCACATAACATTCATTCCACCACAACCTAAAGCCAACCCAACAGTGTCCAAGCAGCCAAACATTGATGCAACAGTTCAACAACCAAAGGTCACACTGAATAAGACACACTATCAAACTAAAATTGTAAAAGAATGTGATATGGGATATGACATCATTGAAGATATAAAGAAAGTAAAGGAAAATGTTTCAATATTCGATATGTGCAGTTTGCCCCAGCAATGAGACAAGTTATTGCATGCTCTTCAATCCCATCCTAGCACTCCATTAATAGATACTCAAGAAGACCCTGAAATTAATGAAGCCAGTATAGGCGGGAAATCCAAATCCCAGACATTTCCTTTCCTTTTAACTTTTGAAATCTTCAATCACAATGTGCACAATTGTCTAGTAGATTCTAGAGCATCTTCGAATGTCATGCCACTGTCAATCTGTAAAAGGATTAACGGTCAACCAATTCCATCTCACGCCCAAATCATTCAGTTAGATAGAACCGCTGTTAAAGTTATCGGGGAAATGAAGGATGTCCTCATTAGGTTGTCAGCAGATTCTAGAGTGTGTCAATTCATTGATATAATGGTAGTTGACATTCCCGAAGCCTATGGTTTAATCCTAAGTAGGGACTGGTCCACAAAGTTGAATGGTTACTTTGCAATTGATTGGTCCCATTTATGGCTGCCATATTAGAATAGACAGAATTAGATCAAGGTTCTGAGAGAACCACACATGAAACAAAATGTAACTCAGCTAGAAGGAAAGAACGAAGTTGTAACCTTCTCATCTTCAATTTTGGGGAATTACTTTTTAGAAATTGATCTGGGTAATTATCAATCTAAAATTATTAGCCATGAGTCAGACAAACAGTCCAATTTCCTTCATTTCTCTCAGACTGATGATATTAACTATAACATAGTTAGCTTAGTCACTGACTTAGACTTAGTTAAACCAAATGATCTTTTTTGGACTCTATACTTTGACGGTTCTAAAAATTTGGAAGGGTCCGGAGTTGGTTGTGTTATGATGGATCCAGAAAGAAACAAATACTTCTTGTCTTGTAGATTAGAATTTGATTGTACTAATAACACTGCTGAATATGAAGCTTTAGTCCATGGATTGAAGAAAGCCATTGGTTTAAATGTTAAGTACCTGAAAGTTTTCGGTGACTCAAAAATAGTTGTAAGACATGTAAGAGATACTATTCATTGTCTTTCACCTCATTTGAAAGGTTATCAGGCTGAGGTATAGGATTTGATTGCACATTTCAATGCTTTTAATATAAAATTTGTTCCTAGGATTCAAAACGCTGCAGCTGATTTATTAGAAACTTCTGCTTCCAGATTGGTGCCAACTAATAACAAGTGCTCAATTGAAATGATTTTCAGGCCTTCGATCCCTGACAATATCACAAACTTCAGAGTCTTCGATGATGACAATCAAATTATTAGTTTTCTAACAAACGAAGACATGTTCCAAGAAGTTGTGATAGACGAAGAAGAGCATGATTCCGATTTGCAAAAGAAAGGTTCAGCTAAAGGCAATTTCATCCCCAAAGGGGTGAGGTCGCTTGAAATGTTGTTCGATCTACAGAGCAAGTTTAAAAGGCCAGCAAATAGCAAGACCAATAGCTCATCAATGCAGCATGAATTAATAAATATGGGCACCGAAGCTAAACCAAAGTTTGTTAACCTTGGCAAATGTTGTTCACTGGGAGAAAGAGATAAGTTCATCAAGCTATTTCGACAATATAAGGATGTTTTTGCATGGACGTATGAAGATCTGAAAACGTATGACATCCGCATTATTCAGCATGTCATACCAATGAAAAAAGGTGTCAATCCATTTCAACAGCAATTGAGAAGGATGCATCCTACTGTTAATTTTTCAGAATTTACTTCAATCTGATCTAGGATCTTAACTAAGAGAACAACATGTACAACATATCTAAAACATATTAATCATGGACACAATAATGCAAGCACACAAGAGACACTGAGTTTACTTGGGGAAAACCATAAAGGTGAAAAACCCCAATAACTTCCTCAGAGATAGATAGAGCAATGATACAACCCAAGCATAAGAGATAGACATCTCCTAGCAGCAGCTTCTCCTCCTCCACAAGTGCGCCACTCTCCCAAGAGTGTGAGAGAGAATAGAATGATGAAATAGAGTGCCTCCCGCACTCTATTTATACTTGACTTGACTTGCCTAATAACCTTTACTAGGTCGGCCTTAACTTAACCACATAACATAATGCTGACTGGGCCGACACCTAATAAGGTGTTCTAATAACCCTTTGACCCACATGGCTGACCCCAATAGGGAGGTCTAATAACCCTTCGACCCACATGACTTATACAGGGCCGACCCCAACAAGGTGGTCTAATAACCCATCAAGTATAAGTTACGACACTTACAATATAAATGATGACACTTCCATACAGAGGAATAATAACATCTCTATAGGAATACAAACACTTTCGTATAGAGGAATAATACCATCTCTATAGGAGTACAATATACATATATGAAATACATTCCGAAGTTACATATACATCAACACTCCCTCTTAACTAGGAAGGTATTTCTCGACACAGGTCTTCTAGCACAATTCTTCTTCTCTGTTTCATCGTCACTAGATAATCATCATCGAGTCATCATCATCGTTACTACTGCTGCTATCTCAATTAATCTCTGGATCTACTCGTCATAGGAAGTTCTACAGAGCCAGTCCTTTTTCATACTGGATGTAGGCCCACCACCTGCAGGTCTTCATCATCACTGGCCATAGTGTGGAATCCTCAATACTTATTACGTGCGTCACAAAACCTGGCGACAGCATCCCAGGCTGTTACAAGCACACAGCTCTACCTATCAGATCTCCGAGGAGCACATTACATGTGATCTCACCACAAAACCTGGCTGAAGCATCCCAAGCTATTACGAGCACACAGCTCTACCTGTCGAATCTCCCAGGATCACATTACATGTGGTCCACCACAAAACCTGGCTGAAGCATCTAAGGCCTTTTTCATCCTATCCAGATCTCCCAAGAACATATTACATGTGGTCATGGCAATGCCTCGAAAGAGCATCTGAGGCCCTTTTCATCCTGTCCAGATCTCCCAGGTCCACTTACATGCCATAGGACAATGCCTCGAAAGAGCATCTGAGGTCTTTTTCATCCTATTCATATCTCCTAGGTCTACTTACATGTCCTCCCAGAGTAATGCCTCGAAAGAGAATCTGAGGCATTTTTCATCCTATCCAGATCTGCAAAGTCTACTTACATGCTCATCTGCACAACCTGTCCATGGCCACAGAGTATCAACCTGATACTCTCCATGCATTATCCCGATGTACACATGATCAACCTGATCATCATCACTACATCGTCCTAATGCATGTCATCGGGAGAAGCTCGTCATCCATGATCATCCTGATCATACAATGCATCTACCTGATGCATACCAAGTATCTACCTGATACATATCACCATACACAATGTATCCACCTGATACATGCATAGATACATGATCCACACAATGTATCTACCTGATACATATCAACATACATGATCTACCTGATCATACAACATATCCACCTGATACATATACAGATACATGGTCCAAGCATCCAACATGATGCATACATACATAAATGATCCAACTGATCATATCCAGCATCCAACATGATGAGTACATACATAAATTATCCAACTAATCATATCCAGCATCCAACATGATGTGTACATACATAAATGATCCAACTGATCATAGCCAGCATCCAACATGATGCGTACATACATAAATGATCCAACTGATCATACAGAGCAGAAACTAGAACATCATCCTAATGCTCATCATCTAGCGCTTACATCCATAGCCATGTGAAGGATCCCCCTTCCACCATGGTAGGAATGGCTACAGCAAATGTCTCCATCACTTCTTCCTCAAAGTGTCGTCGATCTGAAGAACACCAAGCCTCTCTCTGAAGTACTCAAAATTCACTCTGGCTAGTGGCTTCGTCAACACATCTGCAATTTGCTCGTCTGTTGCAACATACAAGAGCTTCAATGCTCCTCTCTACACCATATCCCTGATATAGTGATATTTGATCTCTATGTGTTTCGACTTGTCGTGGAACACCGGGTTCTCATACATCTTCACACAACTCTGGTTGTCACAAAAGATACCAGTAGCTTCCACCCGAAGATCAAATAACTCAGACAGTAGCTTCTGAAGCCATACTGCCTCACAACTAGCCGAACAGGCTGCAACATACTCTGCCTCGGCTGTACTCAGTGCTACGTAGGACTGCTTCCTGCTAAACCAAGAGATCACACCTGATCTCATACTGAAGCAGCACCCAAAAGTGCTCTTCCTATCTGCAGTACTGCCTGCCCAATCTGAATCAACATAACCCTGTAGGTTAAAATTTTGATTCACATCATACTTGAGCCCATAATCAACTGTACCCTTCAGGTACCTCGGAATATGCTTTATAGAAACTAGGAGAACACTTCTCGGATCCGTCAGGAACTGGCTCAATGTGTTCACCGCAAAGAAAATATCTGGTCTCGTTTTCGTCAGGTACATCAAGGACCCAATCATATGACGATACATAATGACATCAACTGGCTCAGATGAAGCATCACACAGAAGCTTCAGGTTCAATGCCATAGGTGTGGCCATGGCCTTGCAGTCCATCATCCCGAACCTCTTCAGGATCTCCACTGCATACTTTCCTTGTCCAAGGAAGATTCCATCTATACTCCGCCACACCTCCATGCCTATAAAATAGTGCATCATCCCCAAGTCTTTCATCTCGAACTCAGCAGCAATATTCCGCTGCGTGTCGGCAATCAATCTATCCTCACCTGTGACAAACAGGTTATCCATATACAAAAGTAGTATCACTAGATTGCTTTCCTCAACCTTGTATTAAAGGTTGGAATCCACTTTACTCTTAGTAAATCCCAAACTGGATAGAAAGTTGTCTATCCTACAATACCAAGTTCTGCACATATATGACTTCCCATCATGTGTCTCAGAACCAAGTGGTTGCTCCACATACACTTCTTCTTCAACTACACCATTCAAGAAAGCTGTCTTGAAATCCATCTGGTGTATCTTCCACTTCATCACTGCAGCCAAAGCTAGTACGGATCTAATGGAAGTGTACCTGGATACAAGAGCAAAAGTCTCTATGCTACCACCTACAGCATGCTTGATCTTGTAGATCCTCTTGGAAGTCACTACAGACTCCCCTTCAGGTCTTGGGACTGTATCCCAAACATCTTCATCATCGACTGGTACTCCTCGATCATGGCATTCTTCCCAGATCCTGGGAACTTCAATATCTTCAATATTTTCAATAGATAACTTTGTTGCTGAACAAATGTTGTAGTCCTTCTTTTGTAGGTGATGGTATACAATCTTTCCTACACAACAAGTTAAATTGCATGATTAGAGAACATCTCATAGTTTTCAGAACAAATTCTTACACATAAAGAAATATGTCATACAGTGATGTAATTATCTTAGCCAATGCTTCAATACAACATTTATCCATATCCCGTAACTTTCTAGATGCCTTCCAATCTCTACCAGAACATTGTTAAGAGTGTGCACAACTCCCAACATGTTAGCAAAGAGGTTTCATTCTAGATAAGTAGTAATGGAATCTTGTACAGTGCCATAGGCCACTTACCCATGTATATTAGTAGTATACTTTTCATCAATGCAACTATTCTAATATGCATAATACACAACCTAATTCTAGGAACATGAGTATATACATTATTGAATAGTATTATTTAAACAATACAATATGCAAGGAATGATAACTCAAATATGTATCTTTGTTTGTTTGTTGGGTTGACTCCCTCTTAGTCTTTTCTTCTTTTATGAAACTCCATTCTGATGTGGATTGTGAGAAGTGGTCAACTCACTCTGAATTTATGTATCCTTGCAGAAACTACTGAAGTGTGCTCCTTCTTGATCTTTGCTTCCTCACAGGAACCACTGGAGTGTGCTCCCTCTTGATCTTTGCTTCCTAGATTACCTATCCTTGAACTTATATCCATCACTATGCATTTTTATTAGTATCATCATTGTGTTATCCTTGAGGTCTCATACATAATCACACATTCATTAGTATAATCTTAATACTATCAAAACACAATAATCTTAAACATATATAGTCATGATCATTTCAAACACAGATAATAAACATTAGTATTCAAGGTTTCAGGGAAGTCTTCTTTTATTCATGCATATTCTTATTTGATCATAGGTTAGTTAAATCATCAATCAAGATGAGAGACATAAAATGCATAAACCCTTAATTACTTACATTTCTAACTTTATGAATAAACATAACCAACCATACCAAGTATACTTTTATAAGGGATCCTAACACAAGGTAGGATTCTAACTTGATATAGGAAAAACATACCTGGATTGGTATGTTAGACATATGTTAGCTAGTTATGTCTAACATACCCACATGATCTCTTCTTCTTCTCTTCAATGACTTGTGCTAGTAACCTACATATCTCATAGGTCAATCATTATAGAACCCAGTTATACATACCTCGTCAGTAGATCTTCTAAGTGATCCATGAAAATGGATGAATCTTTGTCTTCATGTCATCATGATCATATGTTCTTGAACAAGAACATGATTTGTCTTTCTTGGTGTACCTTTCATGTTAGTGGACAACATAAACCTCATACAACACCATAATGCATTAGTACAATCATAAGTGTCAACACCCTAATCATTGAATATCTTCTATCATGCATTCATAATTTTATTAAGGTGATATGACAAGTCTAAATTTAATCAAGATTGTACTAACCGTAATAACATTAAGAAAAAAATACCATAAACTTAATCATGAACAAATCTTGAAACATGCCTGGATAAGTCATACCTATTGAGATTGCTTGTAATCTTCTCATGTAAGGCCTTAGCCTCATCTCCCCTTGAAACAGGAACTTCTTCACTTATGCAGATGACCAATCGATTCTCTTCTAGGTTTAACCCAATCCACTTGATTTGCAGGAACTGGATCTGGAGTTAGATTAGGGTTTGTCAAAGAAACCCTAAAAATTCAAACTTTGAATTTCAAACTTCCGAAAGGATAGAAATATGCGCCTTGATGAGCTGATCAAGCTGGTATACTCAGAATTTGAAAACTGCAAACTTTCACCCCTCAAATTTTCCTTTGAAACTTCTGGATTCACTGGACATGACCTCAAACTAGGGTTTGATAAATCCCACTCTTCTTCCCAATAAAAAGGTTCGATCCAAACCTGAAAGCTTCTAGTTTTCTGAGGAGCTTCTAGCCGTGGTCACAGATTTCAAAAATTTCCATTTTTGCAAAAGCCCTAATTTTCCACTTTTCCGATCAAAGTCCCGAAATAGGGTCTGATCAAGCCCGACCTTCTTCCCAACCAAAAATTTTGATCTTGGTCTCTAAATTTCGATTTTGATGAGTATCATTCAGCCATAGTCTCCTATTACAAAAATTCCAACTTTCTCCGAAACCCTAAATTCTGGAAGCCATGAATGAAGGTGCTAAAAAATAATTCTATTTTGACACAAATATGTACCTGATTGATTCTCGTGTAACTCTGAACGTTTCGATCCATAGGGTCTTAAAATGTTTTCTGTGATATCCCAACCTATCATCTTTCCAAACCCATAGGTATGACCTCAAATGGATTCTCTAAGAGAGAGTTATGCCAAGTGTCGCAACGTGACCTGTTTATGAGATAGAACAGGAGATCTAACTTGTATGGAGTTCCACGTGTCACTGGTTTAGTTTCGGCCTCTGAAAATGTTACCTGCGAATGTACAGTCCGTGCACTACTTGTCACTTTTTATGAAATTTCATTTGGATCTTCTTAGCCCAATTTATGACCTTTTTTCCAAGGTCACCTGTTTATGACTAATATCTGGAAGAAGCAGAAACCCTATATTGTACAGATCATAAAACAAAACGTACAATGAATTAGAGGTTGTCCTTTGGACAAAAGGTACATGGGGATCTTATCTTCTCCCTATATTATTTTCAGACCCTGAAACCTTGCCAAAATTTATTTATAGCGAAAGTTCTACGATGACTTGTTTTTGCTATATCAAGCCCTAGCATCGCAAGTGCAACAAGTGTCATACATGCCATACCATGCCTTCTTTCAGGCTAGCTCAGATACCATGTTAATTTTTCAGAATTTACTTCAATCTGATCTAGGATCTTAACTAAGAGAACAACATGTACAACATATCTACAGCATATTAATCATGGACACAATAATGCAAGCACACAAGAGACACAGAGTTTACTTGGGGAAAACCATAAAGGTGAAAAGCTCCAATAACTTCCTCAGAGATAGATAGAGCAATGATACAACCCAAGCATAAGATATAGACATCTCCTAGCAGTATATTATCCTCTTCCACAAGTGTGCCAATCTCCCAAGAGTGTGAGAGAGAATAGAATGATGAAATAGAGTTCCTCCCGCACTTTATTTATACTTGACTTGACTTGCCTAATAACCTTTACTAGGTCGGCCTTAACTTAACCACATAACATAACGCTGACTGGGCTAACACCCAATAGTGTGGTCTAATAACCCTTTGACCCACACGGCCGACCCCCAGTAGGGTGTTCTAATAACCCTTCAACCCACATGACTTATACAGGGTCGACCCCAACAAGGTGGTCTAATAACCCATTAAGTATAAGTTATGACACTTACAATATAAATGACAACACTTCTGTATAGAGGAATAATAACATCTCTATAGGAATACAAACACTTCTGTATAGAGGAATAATACCATCTCTATAGGAGTACAATATACATATATGAAATACATTTCGAAGTTACATATACATCAACACCTACCCTCGAACCTCTGATTCAAAAGGAATTGAAGAAGTTACTTGATGCTAAGATCATCTTTAAAGTCATGCATTCTAAGTGGGTTTCTAACTTAGTTCCCATAAGAAAGAAGTTAGGAGAGATAAGACTATGTGTTGACTTCAGAAATTTGAACAGAGCTTCAGATAAAGACAACTATCCTGTCCCTTCAATGGAACAAATTCTCCAGATGGTATCAGGATTAGAACTCTTCTCCCTTCTTGATGGTTTCTCTAGTTATAATCAAGTATTAGTGGTTGAAGAAGACCGTCTCAAGACTACTTTCTGCACTAAGTGGGGAACTTTCGCATACCGAAGGATGCCATTCGGCCTGATAAATGCAGGAGCTACATTTCAGCGAGCTATGGATATCGCCTTCCGAGGATTGGGTGGCCATTGTGTCGTTGTCTATCTAGATGATGTGACTGTTTTTTCAAAGAAAAGAGAAGACCATGTTGTTCATTTGAAGCATATTTTTTATCGTTGTCAAAAATATGCTATTTTTTTAAATCCCAAGAAAAGTGTATTTGTCGTCCCTAAAGGTAAACTTCTTGGTCATATCATTTCTAAGAAGGGAATTTCAATAGATCAAGAGAGAGTCCAAGCTATCAATGAAATTCCCATGCCTCATAACAAGAAATCCATGCAGTCATTTATGGGCACTATCAATTTTGTCCGAAGATTTGTCCCCGATTTCGCTCAAATTGTTAAACCTTTGTAGCAAATGGTCAAGCAAAGCATACAGTTCAAGTGGACAGACGAAGAAAAGGATGCATTCCAAGACATTAAGGCAGCCATAGCCAAGGCTCCTTCCTTAAGAATCCCAGATTTTGACAAATATTTTATCTTGTATACTTTTGCTTTAGATGACTCTCTCGCAGCTGTGCTCACACAAAAGATAGAGTTAGGGGACGAATATCCAATCTCGTTTATGAGCATTGGTCTGCAAGGCGCTGAACTGAACTATCTGGTGGTCAACAAACAAGCATATGCCGTGTTCAAAGCGGTAAAACAGTTCAGACCGTATATTCTTAAGAACAGAACTAAAGTTATAGTTCCCCACCTGGCTATTAGATCCCTTTTCGTGCAAAAGGAATTGGGAGAAAGAAGGGGAAACTGGGTTACAGCTCTTCAAGAATATGACTTAGAATTTAAACTGGCCACTATCATCAAAGGACAAGGCCTGTGAAAATTGCTTATAGAACATCCGATTGATGAAGAGCAGCATTGGAGGAATGAAGCTGAGCTGAATTTAGTCGAAGTATGTCCTATTTTCACAGCTCTTGAATCATGGTATAGAGATCTAGTGCATTATTTGCAGCAAGGATACCTACCTGAGCACTGGAGTTCTACGCAAAGAAGGGCACTCTGTTTAAAATTAGCATCTTATCAAATCATTGATGGGATACTTTTCAGAAAAAATTACGATGGAATTTTTCTCAGATGTCTAGAGAAAGAGGATGCAAGTAAAGTTGTCAAAGAGCTACATGATGGTCCTGTCGGTGGACATTATTCAGGGGATACAATAGCTCACAAAATACTTAGAGATGGATATTACTGGCCCACTCTATTCTGGGATGCCCATACTTTTTCACGGAACTGTGATATATGTCAAAGGAGTGTCGAAAAAGTACCAAAGGCAGCAGGGCCCTTGCAGCCGGTTATCATCTCAAAACCTTTCGAATAGTGGGGTATACACATCATCGGAGAGATAAATCCAAATTCTTCTCTGCAACATCGATACATCCTGACAGCCACCGACTATTTCACCGGATGGATGGAGGCTACCCCATTGCGCAAGATCAATGAGGACGCAGTCATCATTTTATTTAAAGAAAACATCATAACCAAGTTTGGGGTTCCAATTTCTTTAGTATTTGATAATGCCACTTATTTCTCTTCTTTTAAAATAAATGAATTTTTTTATGAAAGAGGAATTAAATTTCATTATTTAATCAATTACTACCCCGAGGGAAACGGAGTAGCTGAATCTTCAAACAAGAACCTCATCCGAATTCTCAAGAAAATCATGATTGAAAATCAGCGAAGCTGGCATATAGCTCTCCCAAATGCCTTATGGGCAGATAGGGTGACTTCAAAGAATGCGTTAGGAGTTTCCCCTTACACCCTCATCTATGGTAAGGAATCCATACTCGCTCCCAACATCTTACTTCCATCCTTACAGTTGTCCCAAGCCTCTCGAGGGTTTGGTAGTCAGGTTTTACAATCCAGGATCGATACCTTGCTTCAACTTGAAGAAGCCCAACAGAAAGCCAAGGACCGATTTCATCAACACCAAGACATAGTCAAAATATGGTTCAATAAAAGGAAGTCTAGTAAAAGAAGTTTTGAAGTAGGAGATTTAGTTCTGAAATGGGACCATAATCATGAAGGCAAGGGAATGCACACGAAATTCCAACACTTGTGGGTAGGTCCTTACCAAGTTTCTGCAAAGCTCGGCCCATCCAGTTACAAGCTAACAGACCTGCAGGGAGAGGAAGTAACCCTTCCTCTCAATGGCCTTGCCTTGAAACAATACTTTTCCTAGTCTCGTTAATACTTTCTATACATAAATAAAGCTTTCTTTGTTTTACTTTAGTCTCTTGTTTTCTTTGTTTCAGCTAAGTTCTTTTCTTTTCTCAGCATTTGAGCCTTTTGTACAGTTTGTTTTCTGAAATGCCTCCAATTCAACCTCTCGTGAAGATAGACCTCTCAAGAAATATCACAACTTGTGAAACTGGGAATACATCCTCAAAAAGAAGTTTATCCATGCATTTTCGGCTTTTGCTGATCATCCTCCAGAATGAAGAAATCCTGTTCTGCTAGGTGCACTAACCCTTGTTTAAATAGCAGAGATCTATGATTATCTTTACCACTTTCTTTGGGATCCATCCACCCTCACACTTAAAAGCATCTCAAGAATATCACTATAGTTGGACCCATGGAAAGGAAGCACGTCTCGAAGGCATAGGGTATTGAAATGACTCCATGCTGCAAATCAAAAGCCAAAAGTCTTGCAATCAAGGGTTTGTTTTCCAGAAATTCTCGCCTCAATCAAATCATGGTTGAGATAAAGTAAAGAACACAAGTCAAGAAAGCTGTCCAAAAGGACTCAGCTCAAGCCAGGTTCTTCTCCGTCCGTGAGGCTTGATAAATCAATGAAATTTCTCGCTCACACAAAAGGACATTATGGATTGAGGAACCAAAATCAAAGATCATGACTTTAAGGAAAATATTTCTGGAAGGCTCAAACAGCAAAAGCTGTCAAATATATGAAACATCCAAAAGGATGCAAGCAGCATGGGAATGAGGAACAAGAGAAATAGTGTCTACGAGATGTTGTTACAATCTTGTGGTGTCCGATAACAGTGATCATCTGAAAGATAAATCTCCTAAAATGAAACTCATATTCTGCACCTTCGAAGGTTTTAAGTATGTCTTCATCAAAGCTCCCCTTTCCCAGTAACCAGCAGATAAAGTGACTACTTCCTTTGCCGAGATTCGGATGCTCAAACCGATTGTTGCACCTAGGGTGAGTAGCTTTTAATGGTTTTCGATGAACGAGAAGAATGTTTTTGTTCAGAGATTTGTGTTCGCCAACAATTCGCTAATTGTTGTTGCAGCAACATCCCCCCCAAATTTTTGTAGATACTGGGGCCCCTCCTTTTATTTTCCTAGAAAGTATGCTTAAAGAGTTAAGTCTCCTTTGGAAAATTTTTTGAACTTAGTTTTGAACTTAGTTTTTGTTTCAAGTGAGATATCTGTTTTCGAGTTAAATTTTTCTCCCAAGTCAAAACTCAAGTTTTCCTCCAGAAATGGCGGAAGCACTCGAGATGTTCTTCCGAAGTGGCAGAAGCACTTCCATTTATTCAGTACTTCGGAAGAACTTGAGATGTTCACCTGCAACAACGGAGGAACTTAGGCATTTCACTCGAAATGGCGGAAGCAGCTCATAAAGTTTTGCTGCAATGAGCGTCTCCTTGCCAAGTCCCTCAACCTTGCACTTTGAAAAAACTCAAAAAGGTCGCCCAAAATTTCAGAAGAACTCGTCTTCTTCACCCGCAACGGCAGACCAACTCTAGAACTCTTCCCGCAATGGGTGATTAATTTGTCATGTTTCGGAGAAACATGCCGAGGCTTTCTGCAATGATATATCAACTTAAGAACCTTCGCCGCAAAACTTTTTGACTCATCAATTCTGGAAGAACTTGTCAATTCTTTCCGCAACAACAGATCATCTCTCTCTTCTTTCCCGCAACAAGCAGATGACGCGTTCAAACGCCAAGTCTCTTGCGCTTCGGAAGAAACCCACAAATTCTGGCCGTAACGGCGGACGAGACTCGTCTTTTTCCTCCGATTTTGACGGTTGTGCGTAAATGCCAAGTGGGTTGAAATGACCCAACCGTACAAATGATTAATCTCCATTTTAAATGCGCCACCTACCTATTAAATTCCCACACGTATTAAGTTTCTATATAAGAACGGTGGGGGTTTTGTTGTTCCCATTGGTAGTTTTTTATTTGGAAAACGTCGTTTGAAGCTGCGCAAATTTATTTGCTCTAGCTCAACTAATTTTCCACCAAGCCAACCCCGTTACTTCATTGCCAGGTAAGCGGTTCTACCGTTGATATTGTCTTGAGCTTTGTGTCGAAGCTTTCTCGGGTGATTTTTGTTTTTTCAATTGCATGTCCCATGGTCACTCGTAACATACCATTTTTGCTTTTATATTTTAAATTACCTGCAATTGTAGAATTCGCGGCCTCTTCAGCCCCATGGGTTTCCCAACCTAGTTAAGCCAGCAAAATGCTCTCTTTTGGCTAATGCAAACCTGTAGCCACACCCATGTACCCGCTCAAAATTTTTTGAACCTGGCATCACCTCCCTAAAGCGATCAAGTTTGACGACCATTATATGTGTTTCTTGAGTAGTTCGCGTCTTACCTCTTTCCCCAGCATACGGCATTATGGTTTCTTATGATTATACGTTTCCTTCTTGTCTCGCTCTATTTTACCTAATGGTTTGCAATCTTATATTCATTCACGTATGGTTACTTGGAAGAGACAAGCTACAATGCCAAAAGGTAGCAGAAAGAAAGCTAAAATGATGGAGCCAGAGCCAGTACAGCCAAGGACTGAAACTCTCTTTCAAGACACTAAGTGCACCACAGGCGTCCCTCCCGAGGTCCGGTGGGGAGATATTTACCGGATGATCAGGGACCAAGATATCCCAGACATGCTATTAGAAGAAGAACAAATCTACCTAAACATCAGGACCTCTGGCATATCCAGGGCTTCTACTCGCCCTGAGTTATTCCTGTGCTCAGAAGTAATCGGGTGGATATTGGAACATGCCAACCCACAAACAAGAGTGTTGTAGGACAACAAGGGAGAGGCATCCGCTTCGTTCCATCCAGCTTATATTGCGGCAGCCTACAAATTCTCAGGTCCCCAGCAGGCACTAAACGATGAATGTTTGGGATAGACGAATAATTTCAAAATGGCTAAAAAACTGTTAATCACGGGAAAACAGCTAAGGAAGAGAGACAATGATGAGTATGATGTTCAGAGCCTAAGACCTCCATTTAGGTTGATTTCCCTTATGTTAAGCAGAATTTTCGGCATGCCCGATGGATTTGTATATAGGATACAGTGGGCCCACATTATCCACTACATAGCATTTAAGGTAACTGTGTTTAATTGGGCTACTATCCTCTTAGATAGTTTGGCATCCACTGTCACTGCAACTAAAGAAGGTTTGGCCCTAAAAAAGTCAGAGTTTTCCATGTCTTTATACCTCATTGATTGCATCTTGGCAAAGCTCCCTTTCCCCAGGTTAGGTTTCTCATGGGATCAGTCCAACACCCCCGTATACACTACTTATAAAATACTATGGGCTCAAAATTACAGAATGCACTATAAGCTCATATGTGAAGAATTCATTATGCCTCTGTATGAGCAGATGTTCAATGAAGAACCAAATTGCTTGTCAGAGAATGCCATGGAAGTCATGGAAAATTATGGAGATTTCTACTTCTCGGAAGAGGGTACCTATATGAGGATGTTCGGAGGTACTAAGCCACCATACATCTTACCAAGATATGCCACTGATTATGTAGTCCTGAAAGAAGCAGTCAGGCAAGTGTTCCTTGATGGAATAGGAGGAGTTCTTAATAAGCAACATAAGGCTTCCTTCCCTCTTTTTCCTTTTTGTATAGGAGCCTATAAGTTCTCAGGGGTTGCAGTAGCCGAAGAGTTCATTCAGGAGTTAAAAGCTTTTCACTTTGGTGAGGCAATCTTTCATAGAAATGACAGGCAAAGCAAAGTTGCAGAGCATTGCAAGGAATTGTATGCTCATTTTGAGTATGCCCATTACTATGATGTTGAAGAAGAAGTGTTCAGCGGAATTAGTAATATGACCGAATTACAGATTTGTTGTCACAACAGTGGAGCTAGCTCTAGCTCTGCCACAACCCGAGAAGCTAGCCTGCAGAAAGAAAGGGAAGCGGCTGAGGCTCTGGGACGTGAAGAACAAAGATTGAAAGAAGAAGCAAGGTTGCAGCAAGAAGCTGAAGAAGCAAGACTACAGCGGGAAGCTCAAGAACAAGAGTAGAGGGAGGTAATTGAAAATCAACAAAAGGCTAGGGAGGAAGAAAGAGAGCAAAAGGATGAAGAAGAGCAAAAGGTTGAAGAAGAGCAAAAAGATGAAGAAGAGATTAAGGCCAACGAAGATGCCCGGGCGGGTGGCTCTAGCACCCAAGATATGGAAATAGACTCATCTCAGGTGGTACAAACCGCACCCGCAGAGGCAAAAGTCCATATAAGAGACCTCTTGATCATCCCTTTCACCCCATCCGAAGATCATACTGTCCTGATGGGATAAATTTGTATATTATAAGAAGAGAAAGGTTGTGGTCCTGAAGTCATAAGAGAGGTTAAAGAGACTTTTCCATGCAGATATTGTCACCCAGCGAGAAACCACGGTTATGCAAAATACAAATAAGGCTCCCGTGGCCATGGCATTAGCCGCAATGGCAGTAGCAAAATCAACCGAGGACAATGTGATCGACATGGTTAAAGAGTTCGAGTCAACAAAGAGAAGAGCTCGTATGCTGCAACATACTATGGCTAATGAGCAAGCCTACAAGGACCTTGTGGTGAACAAATATAATCTCCTGTCTACTGACCACAAAGAGTTGTCGAATAAGTATCGACACCTAGAAGAAGGAAAGGAGCACCTGGCAATCCAGATGATGGTACTGGAGGCAGAAAAGAATGATTCCAAAGCTAGAGTTTTTCATTTGGAAGTAGATAATCAGTCAATGGTTGAGCAGATAGAGCAAGCAAAAAGCAGAGCGATGGATATGTCTCCTTTTCATGAGCAGTCGTGTGACATCTTGAGACAAATGCATGCCACACAAGAACTAATCACTAAGGAGGTTTGCAAGCTCAAGACCATGCTGGATAGGATGAAGGAATTTAATGCCGAAGCTGTTAGGCTTAAAGGCAAGTACACTCGGGTAAAAGAAAACATTGTGAGTTAGATGGAGTGGAGCGAAGGAAAGGTAGATTTCCCTGAGCATCTCCCGTTCAAATCTGTGGATGGTTTTAAGGAAGATGTAGCCCTCATGGAGTTTTGCAGGAATTGCGGCGCCAAGCTAATGGATAAGATTCAGGGGACGATGGGGAAAGGTAATAGCCTGTATCAAAAGATTCATGAATTGCATGAAAAGTACAAGATTGTTTTTCCTCGGGCTTTGGATGAATTTCCAAGCAAAGAGAAACGCCTGTCAGATTTAAGGGACGAGCTGGGTGTTCAAATGGAGTATGTAAAGAAGATTGATGTGTTGGCCACCGATGATCTCCATCACTACATTGGGTTATCATCAGTACACAATAATATGCTCAAGGAGATCCACTAGCCAACAATAATAGAGATTCGGAGTATTGAAGCAGAGCTTGGTAAGCATGTAACTTCACAGAAGATCCTGTTCCCCTCACCAGTGAATGTGGTAATAAGAGACACTGGTGTATGGTTCAATTATATAGCAGAAGAAGAGAAGAAAGCAGCAGTAGCAATAGCAGCCAGCACAGGCATATCATCCCCAGCAGAGGCGCCACCCCAAGGATAAATGCGCTAGTCATAATGCGTTGTTTTTCTTTTGGTCTATTTCTCTTTTTCCCTATGGTTGGAGCGTGGAGTCACAAGGATAGCTGTCCTTTTTTCTATTATGAAAGGAAGGCCACAAATTGTTTTATTTTGAAAAAATTCTTTAAAGACAATTGTAAAAAGCAGGTGGCAACCCTAGAGGCATTTTGTAAAGATATAAATAGATGAATAGGGAATAGTGTAAGGGACTTTTGGCAGGTGAGAAGACATTTCTTGTCTTGTATGTGAACTATTTCTCTGCATGTATAAGGAACTCATTTTTTTCCTAGTGAAAGCCTGGAGAGGATATTTTGCTTGGATATGTGTGTTGGATGCTTACTAGACTACTCTTGTATCATTCACATTTTATAGTGAGATCTTTCTTTGCTGCTATGAATTACTTATGTGCAATGAATGATTTCCTCTATTTTCATGTACAATGATTTCTCTCAAATGAGTAATGGGATGTATTGCTTTTAGATTAGAAGCTGTCTTTTAATATCTTTTACCTTCTATTGTAGATGCATCTGTATGATTTAATGGCTACCTGTTGATCTTTAGATGTTTCCTTTCAACACATTACTCATATTTACATTTTGCTCTTTGCAGGGATAGATTAGATTAATTTTTGTTGTAGATAAAGATCTGTTTCAACTTTTCATTTTGATTAAATTAGCTTAGGGCACTTGCATATCATCTTTATAAATAAAATACATAAACGGTGGATCGGGCCGCAACTGGTAGAAAGAATAGAGAACTTCAAATCTTACGGTAGCCGAAACCATTAACCGGACGGATTCCCCATACCAAACGGTGGACAATCTAATTGGGATTTCCCATCGGGGAGAATCCCTTTCTGCTTGATGCTGCAATTCTCGGGGCATCAACACATCATAAAAGGGCATTATGTGGTTTTCTCCCGTTTGGGTTTACACGTCAAAATTATGTGTGTTATGTTCTTTGTATTCATGCATCTGTGGATGAATGTTTTATTTATGATGGATGCATAATTGATGATAAATATTAAGTTCAAACTAATCTGTTAAAGAAGTTAAAAAATCCTCATAATTGTGCTAATACTGATTTACCGCCCCTCTCAATATTAAATAGATTCTAACACTAGAGTTGTAAAGCAGTGGAGTCCTAAGGTTCAAATCTGCTTTGGTATTACACATTGGAATTATCAATTTATATTACAAATTTGAAGTGATGGTTAAAGGGTCCATGAACCATGGTAAATGGAAGCTAGAAAAGCATGGCAAGAGGAGGCACTAGTGGACTTGAGAAGGAAATAATAGCGTTAGATGTAGGATCCATGTTCGGTTCATGGTAAATGAGGTCTCTTAGTTGAAGCTAAGCCAAAGGTGGAAATGAATGACAAGGATTGATATGAAAGGCATTGCAAAGATAGAAAGCGAAGCATTGGAAGAAGCACACAAAAGATAGAGGATGAAGAAGTAATTGGCTTACTGTATTGTAAGAATTTTTATTGAGTTGGACTTAATCACAATGTAAATGGGCATACGACTATAAAACCTATTTAGGCATGTGTAGCCCTAGTTTCATGATTCAATGGTGTAAAGTCTAGACACAGAATTAGGTGATGGAGGGGTATGTTGTATTCCAGTTACTCAATTAAAAATTTTTTGGGGGGTGAGGTTGGTGTTTACACGAAATCAAGTTTAAAGGAGGGAATGTTAGGTTAATCTTGACTATGTTATAGAGTGATGAAATATAACTTTGAGTTGGTTAATAATGGGTTTACCATTGGTGGTTTACAAGCCCATGGTATTAGCATGTGATGAATCCTATTTAAAAGCTTGAGTAACTCTATTGTAAGATGCCTATGAGTGATCAATGTTAACCAGATTACTCAAAGATAATTAAATATATCTTTAATTGTTGTTTTTCTATACAATAAAAACTATCATTCCTCTTATGTGTTTTCTTCTTTATGCTATATTATTTCTAACAGGTTATTTATAGCAACCTTTCCCATGAATTGCAAGTTCTTTAGAGCATGAACTCAACTAGTCTATAAATCAATAGAAAAAGGATCATCTCATTTTTTTGTAAAAGGAGAATCATAGAGGATCAAGACTATTCTTTCAAAGGGATATTATTACCTCCATTGATACCTTTCATACAAGGGACTTGAATTCATTGGCCAATCCATATGCTTTTTGAATATTTGCATTCATTTCCTCCATATGGATGATGATCTCCAATTCGAATATGCTTTAAAAGTTATATTTTTTAAGAGATGATGACATTTGACATCTGTATCTATTCATGGATCAAAAGACATTTGTCTTTGTGAATTGGTTTCATTTTTGTGAGTCACTTTAAGTAGATATGGGGGCTTGGATTTGCTTGTCTTCTGCATAATGGGAAAATGGATATTGGATGCATCATCGATTTAGTTATTTTCTTGCATAAACATATTTAATGATGCAACCTAATTATTCATGTATTACAATTTTGAAATCTATCCTTATATTGTTGTATTAATCAATATTTTGTTCGATTGTAGATATTGTTTTCACATTTTGATTTTTAATTATTTAGTGACAAAATAATGATATTTGTTATCATTGATAGATTTTTGTTTTCACATTTTATCTTTTGATATATTTATTATTTAAAAATTTACAAAAACACGAAATATATTTAGATATATTCTATTATTTAGTAATTGCGAAAAAAAATTAAACACATTACATTTACACAATGTGATCTTTATATCAAAATATGTATTCATATTTATTATTTTTAAATTTACAAAACACTAAACATATTTATATATTTATATTATTTAACAATATGTGAAATTGCATAGTATGTTCTTTATATCCAATTATGTATTCAATGAATACTAAGCGTTTAAAAAGAACCTATGGTTACATGTTTTTATATGTGTCATTTATTTTTTGTATTTTTAAAATAATTATTGATTTAAATAATAATAAAAATTATTACAAATTATATAGATTATATATTTTTTATATTTTTAAAATAGTTATTAATTTAAATAATAATAAAAACTAATGCAAAAGATAGGTTAGAGAAAAAAATTATTACCCATTTATATCATAATTAAAAATTATTAATCATTTATATCATCATAATTAAACAAAGTCGATGCCTTTCCATTCCAAAATTTAAGGCTAATGTTTTTAAAATTAAATTTATATGGCTTCCTAATCCAAAACCTTATTATTAAACTTATATGGCTTCCTAATCCAAAATTTAATAAAGTTGATGGCTTCCTATTCCAAAACTTATGACTTATGGTTTTAAAATTAAATTTATTTAATATTTACATGTTTTGTTGGGAAGGTTGTCGCTTTAAAATTAAATAATCATAATATATTTTTAAGGTTATCGTCAAGCGAGACACCAATTTAGTGTATAAGACCTCTTTGTTTGTGGGACAAGGGACCCGCCTTTGCACAACGATTTAACTATTAAAATATACAAAGGTGTACATACTCTACTCCGTGGGGATTTGAACTTATGACCTCCTAGGAGAAAATACATACTCTTAATCATTAGACCCACTCAAACTGTAATATTCATTACATATTTTATTCAAAAGGTTGTGGTTTTAAAATTAAACCGATATATTCATTCCATATTTCATTGGCAAGGGTGTCCGTTTAAAATTAAACTTATATATTCATTACCTATTTCGGTGGGAAGGTTGGGCACGTTTTAAGAAATGTGTGTTTGGAATTTGTTTATTTATATTAAAATTAGAACAATTAGTAATAATAAAATAGATAATGGTGCAGTTGGTTAACTCCTAGACGAACAATTTTTAAAAAGATAAAATCATCAAAACTTGTTTAAATGGCTATAAAGAATCAATTTCAATCACGAAAACTTTTCCCAATTCGTCTTTTTAAGGTTAGGTTTTCCAACATTGTTTCATGTGTCCACTAGGGAATCATGACTTTTGCACTCCCGTACAAATTATTTTAAATTCACCTAAGAGAATAATGGCTTTTGCACTCTCATACCAATTTTAATAATTCACCTAAGGATTTTTTATTCATGTTTTTAGTATTGTGTTGCTTTATATTGGGTCACCGCTTCTTATATTTCAAGTCATTCTCAGGTTTTTGGGTATTATGTTGCTTTATATTAGATGAGGTTTTTATGTTTCACCTTATTCTAAGGTTTTTTTGGTATTATGTTGCTTTATATTAGATTAGGTTTTTATGTTTCAAGTTATTCTAAGGTTTTTTTTGGTATTATGTTGTTTTATGTTAGATTATTAGGTTTTACTTTTTTTAAGTCATTTTTAAGTTTTGAGTATTATGTTGTTTTATATCAAGTTATTGGGTTCTCACATTTTAAAATTATTATCAAGTTTTAGGTATTGTGTTGTTTTTCAGGTTTTCAGTTTTCAAATTATTCTCCTATTAAGTTATAGGTTTTCACATTTCAAAGTTATTCTCAAATTTTGGGTATTGTGTTGCTTTATATTAAGTTATTGGGTTTCCACATTACAATTATTTTTCAAGTTTTGGGCATTTTGTTGATCTATATTAGGTTATTAGGTTCCTACATTTCAAATTATTCTCAAGTTTTAGGTATTATGTTGTTGAATATTGAGTTATTCGGTTTTCATATTTCATGTCATTCTTAAGTTTTAGGTATTATGTTACTCTACATTAGATTATTCAGTACTAACATTTCAAATCGTTATGAGAATGTATAAATAAGTCATGTGCGAATGTTTTCCTTTTCCTTTTAAATATTCACTTACTTCTCACAAGTTATCTACTTTGTTTTTTACTTCATTAACAAAGATTTGAGACTTTATTTTCTATAAATAACAATGTAAATGGAATTATGCTAATCTTATTTTCTAACTAATTGATTTCATTTTTCATAAGCACTTGTTATGATTCCATAACAAAGTGTTCATTAACACAAACTACTTTGTTCTTTTTTATTGATTCCATTTATTATTAGCTTACATTGTAAAGAAAGTCATACTTAGGCATTTCCTAAAAATGGAGTATTTTCCTTCACAAATAGAGTGACATTAGACAATCTCCCATACAACAAAATAATTATCTTTTGAATATGAAATCATACTTAATATAATGATTTTCTTTATGAAATGATGTTATAGTTAGCCAAAAAAAAATTGAATACATTAATATTATCTTGTCAATATAGAGTCATAAATAAATTCCTTGAAGATATGCATATATATATATATATATATTTTTTAAAATAGAGTGATTCCATCATTAAATCAAGTGATTATTTACAAAATAGAAAAACATGTTTTGACTCTATGAGAGTATATATGTGGTTGAATGTATCTGTAATGGGGCTAAATGTGTATGTAATAGAGGTTGGCCTAATAGGGAGCCTACATGTACAATATGTATATATAGAGATCAATATAGTCATTAAAAGGGAGATAAACATATGATTTGGATATATGGATGTGCTTGGGTTATTTGGAGGAGGTTCTCCTAATGTATAACAAGTTATTCTGTAACTCATCTCTATTATATCTTTGTCATTGTACCAGAAAAGAAGATTGAGAATAAAGGGGTGGAAGATGAAGGTCAACCTTTAAAGGTGAAACTTTATCAACATCTCATTCACCAAGAAACATCCAAACATGAGATATAAGGTTCATACCAACATCCTCATTACCACAAAAGAAGATGGAAGAATCAATGATATTTATGGAGCATAGGATCTCATTAGAACCATTATTTTACAAGATATTGTAAGAGACCAACAACTACAAAAAAATGGAGAAGTTGCAATAACAACGCATGGAATCAAAGGAAAGAAAACTATGTGACAACAAGCTATCAAGGATTAAGACCAAAAATAATTGAAATTGGATAGATGGTTAATTGTTAGTGGTAGCAAGGGAGCAAAATTATAAAGAAATCATATCCATTGGTTTCATCACATGTAAAACCCTTAACTATACAAATTTGAGGAGAAAGATTTTCAAATGGGAGAACTATGTAGTTATGACCTTATGAAAGTATATATAAGGTTGAATATATATGTAATCAGAAAAAATGTATATGAAATATGGGTCAACTTAATATGGGTCCCACATGTGCAATGAGTGAGAATATGTGTATAGATAGGTTAATATAGTCATTATTGAGGAGATAAACATATGATTTGGATATATGGATGTACTTAGATTATTTGGAGAGGCTCCTTAAATGTATAAAGATTTACTATGTAAATAATCTTTATTATCACTTTTGGAATTGTGCTCCATGTTGATATTTGATATACATTATAAATGTACCCTAATCCATCATGTTATTTTAGTTATTTAGATCACAACATGATATTTCATGGATTTTTACGCTTCTAGTAATTTCATTTTAATTGAATTCCTTCAGAAGTCAAAATGATAAGTTAAGAAATTGTTTTCAACTCACATTTTCAGCATATTCACGAATCTATTCATTCCATTTTCTTACCAAATAAACACATACTTATCAAATCCATTCATTTAATTTTCTTAACAAAACAAATTAGCAATTTTTTCTATATTTGAACTTCTCTTCATTTTTTTTCTTCTTCAAAAGCACTGATAGATTTGTTTTTATAAAAAAGGTAGTTAGAAGAACCAACATCGAGAAGAGTACAAAGTTTATATGTTGATCTTTTGGCATAAAAAATACAGTTTGTTCTTGCAATTTCAACTTTGTAGGAGAGCTTGATCTATGATTATCATGCCTAATGATATATTATTGTATATATAAGCTTAAAATCAAAATACATGTAAACTGCAAGAGCCAAATTAAGAACCAAATTTGTTAACATTAAGAGATTCATTCATTGGCTAGTCTTCCTTTTTGTGTGCATGATCTTCTTGATTTATGAGGGCCAATGTTGTCTACTGGACAACGGCTTCATCAGCTAGATTAAACTTCTTATCTAAACAAAATAATACTTAGGAATTTTTTTCACTCGTATTTTTAACAGATACATGAAACTAGGTAAAATTTTAAGGATCCATAATTTTATTCAAGTGTAGAAACCTTGGCAAATCTACTAGGTCTTAAATTTCCAACAATAAAATGTTTGACAATATTTTTGTAAAAATATTTAAATTTATAAAGATTTAATATAGTTTAAAGGCAATTTTAACGATGTTTAGAGTAAAACATTTTTATCCTATATGAATTGTTTTAGAAAAAAAAATGAAAATTGGTGAATAACTCTTAAGTTAAATTTTGCCCCTAAAAGTTTTCCTATATAAAATAGTTCATATTATTTTTTAACAAATAACCTCATAATTAATAAATTTATTTATTCAATTATTTCAACAAAACATATATATTTCTATCTATAATCTAATTTCTTCTTTAAATTTTTTTTTTTTTTTTAACAGTCTCATTTTGTTTTAATAACATAACCTGCATACTTGATAGATATATACATCTTATTTTCTGAACAAATACAGAGGTGATTCTAACCATAACTAAATTTCTTCTCTAAACAAATTAATACTAAAGAATATTTAACTCATGTTTTAAACATGCTCATGAACTTGTTCGTTATGCTTTTTCATGTACTTGTTCTTTATGTTTTATTAACAAAACATGTTCATACATAAATGAATGTGTTCATTTTATCTTCTATAAGAAAACAAACCCATACTTGGGATTTTACAACTATCCCTTTACAAACCTATCCCTTGTATTTAAAACAAAACCTTTCTCATGCTTTGAAATTTTAGAGAAAACTCTTTCATACAAGTGAACACTCAAGTGGGTTTAAATCCTAACCATTTTCATTCCACGGACCTCTCAAATTTATTCCCTTAGCACTAAACTATTACATCTTACGTTAAGATTATAAATCCATTATGTTTATATCTTATTTTTTAATACGTTTACCCATAAAGGCCTTAATGTTCAAATAATATGTTGATAGCAATTTGTTGTGTACTTTGACAATCAACCTTGGCCAGCGAGACAACAAATGATAAAATATTTCATCGAATCTCCATCTAGAACTCTCAAGTAGCCCCTTAATTACATGATTGTAAATGTGGAAGTAAACTAATTATATACCATAGTGATTCACATATGCAATGTATCTAATCAATGCAAGTGAACACTCAAGTGGGTTTAAATCCTAACCATTTTCATTCCACGGACCTCTCAAATTTATTCCCTTGGCACTAAACTATTACATCTTACTTTAAGATTATAAATACATTATGTTTATATCTTATTTTTTAATACGTTTACTCACGTTTACCCATAAAGGCCTTAATGTTCAAATAATATGTTAATAGCAATTTGTGGTGTACTTTGACAATCAACCTTGGCCAGCAAGACAACAAATGATAAAATATTTCATCGAATCTCCATCTAGAACTCTCAAGTAGCCCCTTCACTACATGATTGTAAATGTGGAAGTAAACTAATTATATACCATAGTGATTCACATATGCAATGTATCTAATCAATGCAACAATATTCTTTCCACTTGTTTGTGCATAAAATATGAATGGGGAATATTTACAAATTATTTCTATTGTTATTGACTCTTCATTAATTCTATAGAAAATTATAACCATGTGGAGAATTCATATAATTGGTATATTTCAAAATACACATGTGTTTAAAATCAAATAGTAATTAACAGAATTACATCAGAAATGAATAGAATATTTGTTTATGTGAAAATGTGTTTATGTGAACTATTTGTGTAGAATTGTTTATGGTCTATAGGAATCTACTATGGACACCACATTTAAGAGATGGGCTATAAGGTCAACTTAGGTAAAGGCTTCCCTAATAAAACTATCTCTTAAATACGGCCCCAAAATAGTGTTAGAAAATCCAAACCAACAATAGTTATAGCCATGAATTTCATTACCATATTAAACTAGTAAAGATTCAAGCATTAAATTAGTGCATGGAAATTATCAAAACTTAGTACGAGGAACAATTTTAACAATAGAATATCCCTCTTATGATTCCATACCCTAATAACCAACCATCCTTATAGTAAAACATTATTCATAAGATTAGTAACTAGATGGAAGTTATGCCATCAACAATTGAATATGGAAATACTACACATCAACAAGAAGAATTCTCACAATCAAATTATGGGTAAAAATCTCAACAAATATGTACTTTGTTATTTTATGGGGCCCATTAAAACCAACAATATGTCTATGTAAACAACACTACAAGACTTTTAATCAAAATAGTAATTCTAGCAATTCAAAAATATAACTAGAACTATCACATAATAGAAATGAGAAAAATGTAAATCAACATTAATAAAAATAAAATACCTCATCCCAAAACTAATGAAGCAACAAGATAAGAGGAAGAAGAAAGCATGAAAGGAGGAATATAGCCTTACAAAATAAAAGGCATGGAGTAAGTATACAAGCTTGCATGAAGGCATGCATTGTGAAGATAATCCCTCAATGCCCATCTTTCTACCCACATAATTCATGGAAAATTTGAAGGATTATAAATCTTTTAAATTGTAGAAATCTTATTAATTCTTAAATTTCCAACCATAAAATGTTTGGCAATATTTTTGTAAAAATATTCAAATTTCTAAGGGTTATATATATATATATATATATATATATATATATATATATATATGAAAATTATATATATCATGTGGAATCTGGGGGAATCATTTTAGAAAAAAATCGAAATTGGCGAATCGTTTTTGGGAAAAAGCACAAAAAATTAGCGCATGGGTTAAATGTCATGTCCCCAAATTTTTGCTATGGACCATTCCATTTGACTAGGGGATGCAATGGCCTAAATTACATGGTAAGTTCATGATAAATTATTAAGGTGGTGGCATGCTCATGAATTTGTAATGTATGAGGTCCAATATTTATTATTAATGCAATATTAGTCAAAATAGGACAGGGAGGGTGCATAGGAGGTGGGAATTGGGCTCCACATGAGTTGAAACTCTCCCAAATCAAACTAAGCACATCCAAATTCGAATTACAAGGTGAAAGAAGGTTCATTATAGAAGCAAATGTAAATTTGTAACTCCTTTTGCTAAAAATAGCAAAGGGAAGATGCAATTGAGGGTAAGTAACTCCCAATGGATTATATGACACTATGACATCATCTATGACACCTTATGACAAGTTATGACATGTTGCAAGTACTGAATTTATCTAAGGAGGGCACTAGAGGATATGGTGAGCCCACATGAATGTGTAACTTCCCCAAAATTGAACTATGCACATCTAATTCGAATTTACTAGTGAGATTAAGTAATATTGCGTCAAATCAAATTAAAGAAGTAAGTTAAAGTGCCTAAGTGTTAGGATATTTAGACACTTAGGAGTTAGTTAAGATCAACTTGTGTAATAGATCCATTAGGTAAAGTGTGTTTCTTTAGTATGCATTAGTATGCATTTGTAAATACTTAATCCAACTGTCACGATATGTTTCCGACATAGAGTGATCCGACGGCTCAACTTCTCTTAGATCATACCTACCCTTGATCCGTGGCTTAACACCCGATTGGTCCATGATCTCTATTTAAAGAGCATGGAGGGTCATTGGAAAGTTGATCGATTATGAGAAGCTCATTTGTAACTTTCTTTCTTTGCATAATAAATTGTCCCGTAGAAGCTATTTGGTCGGGGCCGTGGAGTGTTTCCCTCACGAGGGTTTAAACCATATCAAAACATCGGTGTATCGATCTGTAATCTGTTTGTGTGAAGTGGTTGCTCTAGGTGTTTGGTCTTTTGGGAGTACCCTATGTACCCAAACATGGTATCAGAGCATGGACTCACTTCCGTGTGTTTGGTACTGAAGCATGGGCTCACATTCTGGATGAAAAACGGAAAGCATTGCAACCTAAAAGTGAAAAGTGCATATTTGTTGGATATTCTGAAGATGTAAAAGGTTATCGACTTCTTCAACCACATTCTCAAGATATAATCATTAGAAGAGATGTTAAATTTGATGAAACTCTTGTGCCATCTTTGGCCTGCGAACCTGATTCAGCGTTTGTGCCTTCTTCTTCTTCTTCTTCCAACTTCCTTGACAAGTTTCCAACTCCAGTTTCTGATGATGACAGTGAGGATGAAAATCCACCTCCGCCTGCTCATGTTCCTCCAGTTTCACTAGCACAAGTGCTTCCTCGATGGGTCCATTCAACAAGTGAAGCAGCTGGTGATCTTGCCGATGATCCTCGAGATCAATGTCGAACACATTCTCAGTTTCAGCAAGCCTCTTCTCTTTTGGCTCAAGTTTCCGAGAATCATGATCCAGAAACCTTTGCAGAAGCTTCAGGAAATCCAGATTGGAATGCAGCTATGGATGAAGAATATCGTTCCTTAATGGCGAACGATACTTGGGATCTTGTACCTCTTCCAAAAGGAAGAAAACTTGTAAAATGTAAATGGGTCTACAGAACTACGTATGCATCAAATGGAAGTGTTGAAAGACTTAAGGCAAGGTTAGTTGCCAAAGGTTTTTCCCAGGTTGAAGGGATTGACTACAATGAAACCCTTGCTCCTGTCACAAAAATGAACTCCATCCGCCTTGTTCTTTCCCTTCCAGCCTTACACACCTAGGAAGTCCATCAAATGGATGTCAAGTCTGCCTTCTTACATGGTGATTTACAGGAGGAAATTTACATGGAACAACCTCCTGGATATGTTCAGAATAACTCTAGCCTTGTGTGCCGCCTTAATAAATCCTTATATGGCCTTAAGCAAGCTCCTAGAGCTTGGTATGCCAAAATGGATAACTTTCTCCTTGACACTGGTTTTTCTAGATGCCATTCTGACCCCAATGTCTATACCAAGAAAGTAGGAAACCATCTCATCATACTTGTTCTATATGTTGATGACCTTATTCTTACTGGTAGTGACCCTAAGCTTATAATGCATGTGAAATCCAGTCTTAAACAAAATTTTGAAATGTCAAACTTAGGACATTTGCATTATTTTCTTGGTCTCCAAGTCCTGCAAACCAAAGAAGGAATCTTTCTTTCTCAGTCTAAGTATGCTTGTGACCTTCTTCGTCGCTTTCACATGGAATATTGTACACCAGCCCCTTCTCCCTTCCAGTCTGGAGTCAAACTTTCTACCACTTGTACTTCACCTGAAGTCGATGCCACCTTGTATAGTCAACTTGTTGGTAGTCTCTTATACTTGACTCATTCCCGTCCTAACCTTTGCTTTGTCGTTGGTCATGTTGCCCGTTATATGCAGACACCTCATGAAAGTCACTAGAAAGCAGCTAAAAGAATACTTCGATATATTCGAGGTACAATTCAGTTTGGGATTCATTAAAGTACAGGGGGGAACCTTTGTTGGTTGGTTTCACTGATTCAGATTGGGCCAGTGATCCTGATGATCGAAAGTCTACTGTAGGTTATGTTTTCAATCTGGGATCTGGACCTATCACTTGGGCTTGTAAGAAACAACAAGCTCTTTCTCTTTCTTCAGCAGAAGCAGAATATCGAGCCGTAGTTAATGCCAGTCAGGAAGCTTTATGCTTCGACAGATCCTTTCAGAGTTCGGATTCGAGCAGCAGCAGCCTACTCCACTTTGGTGCGACAATCAAAGTGCCATCAAGCTTGCCAAAGATCCAATTCTACATCAACGCAGCAAACACATTGAGATACATATGCACTTCATCATAAATCTTGTTCATGATCGTGTTCTTGAAGTGCTCTTTTGCCCTACAGATGACCAAGTTGCAGACATCTTCACCAAGTCTCTTACAGAAGCGAAGTTTTCTAAACTTCGATCTATGTTAGGAGTTCAGGAACTTGTCATTAAGGGGGGATAGGCTCTAATGCCTCCTTCCTTCTCCTAATAGTGTCACTTTTGTAAATCCTTCAATCCTATCCCAAGTTGTTCTTAAGGGGGGATGTTAGGATATTTAGACACTTAGGAGTTAGTTAAGATCAACTTGTGTAATAGATCCGTTAGGTAAAGTGTGTTTCTTTAGTATGCATTAGTATGCATTTGTAAATACTTAATCCGACGGTCACGATATGTTTCCGACATAGAGTGATCCGATGGCTCAACTTCTCTTAGATCATACCTACCCTTGATCCGTGGCTTAACACCCGATTGGTCCATGATCTCTATTTAAAGAGCATGGAGGGTCATTGGAAAGTTGATCGATTATGAGAAGCTCATTTGTAACTCTCTTTCTTCGCATAATAAATTGTCCCGTAGAAGCTATTTGGCCAGGGCTGTGGAGTGTTTCCCTCACGAGGGTTTAAACCACGTCAAAACATCGGTGTATCGATCTGTGATCTGTTTGTGTGAAGTGGTTGCTCTAGGTGTTCAGTCTTTTGGGAGTACCCTTTGTACCTGAACACTAAGGACCCATTATCTCATGAAAATAACACTTATCAATATTTTATTAATAATTTTATGAGAGAATTCTAGAAGGAAGGGGAAGAGTCCAATGAATTCTATAAGAAGGATGCAGGTCTATGGGGGGGATATTTTTGGACATTTTTTTTTTTTTTTTGAATAGGAGAGCTCTTGTGGATTTCATATCTTGGTAGATGATCCCATTGATAGCTTGGGAGATGTGCCCCTTGCAATTGTGAACTAGTTTCGGTGATGAAAGATTCCACCCTAGCTAGTAGAGAGGAGGAGATCATCCAAATCTCTTCATTATGCTTCATGGAAATCGATTGAGAGGATAAATCACTTTCATATTTCTCTACATAGATTTATGTTCATCTACAGTAGTGGGGTCAAATTCTTGAGGGTGTGTTCAAGTTCCAGTTAGTAGAAGTGTGAAGTTGTGGAGTTTTGGGACAACAATGTTTGTACTAGTTTCTGCTAAAGGAGGGTGCACCTATGGTCATCCAGATCTCTTGAGATGTTTTCTAAAGGTTGTATATCATCCTATTGGAACCTACCAACTACCACCATTTCATTTATCAAACGAATGGGTACCCCCCTTTTCATCTATATTTTACAGAAGTCCTTAATACGTTGATTATTAGTTTGCCAATACATTAATTTTAAGTGCAGGCTTAGTTTTGGTTCTCATTTTATTTTCTTACTTCTATCTGAATTCATGAGTTTGCCTATTTTTTTCTTCATTCTATTATCAACACAAGATTCAATTGTCATGAAATTCGATTGCTCGATAGCATCTCACATTACCAACTCTGGTGAGTATATAGTTCAATGATCTTTAGATTGGAAAAATATTGATGCAGTCAATCATGGAATTCAATGTTATTTATCATTTACAAGCAAGTAAGGTAGCTTGTTGGTCTTTATCATTTATACATTTCTTAAATGCTAACTGTATTAAGAAAATTCCCAAGATTAATCTGAATAAATTTGAAGGATATTCTGCATTATGACCATGATTTATATCCATGTAAATATTTGGCAATTTTATTAACTTTATGGTTCTAATGACTTTATGAAAAACTACGCTTGCCATGTTCTATTGCTCTTTAATGACCTTGGATGGAGTGTATTTATTAATAATGATTCAGATTATTTGTCAATAGACCTTGGATGGAGTGTATTTATTAATAATGATTCAGATTATTTGTCAATACACTTTATATCATCTCGTTAATATTAAAACCAGGCTTAGTGTCATCCTTATGTATTATTTGCTGTAGGAATGTTTATCACTTTATGCGCAATGTGTGTGGACTATTGATAATGGATATTCACATCATTTTCTACTTCCATAAGAATGGATTTTTTTTTCCTTCTTAATTAGTTAGCCATTCTTTGGTTCCCCTTTTCCTAAGTGCCATACACTTTATGCATTAAATAATCAGTTCCTAGCTTCCATCATTTTATTATCAATCCAAGTACGATGGCATTTGGTGGTTCATAATTTCTTCTAATGGCAAATGAAGATCATAATTTGTGGTTGAGGTGTTACATTCTCGAGTTGTATTATTTGGATTCATCTTATCATTCTTGAACAAGGAGCATAAAAGTTAAAGATGAAACTTTGTGGTATCTAATAAAACCATCACTACAAGGTTAATCATGGTACATGTGTATCTCTTGCTTTATCCAAAGTTCATGGGTTGTGTCATGTTTTGCTTCTCCACTAGCCTGAGCATTGATTATAATCATCGACCTTTTGATCCTTAGGCCTGAATCATAGTGGTGTCTTCAATCTAGATCATTCGGGTTGAATTCATTTGCCTCTCACATTGTATCTGTCTTTTACATTTTAAGGGTTGAATTCATTTGCCTCTCACATTGTATTTCAGGGCTGTGTTTTTCCAGGTCACAATTGGCGCAACCTGTTGACTCCCATTTGTCAATTTATCACTTGTGAGTGGAGGTATTGCACAGTACTCAAGCACCATATCATATTTTTCATGGCTTTTAATGGTTTTCAATTTAATATGCCCTATTTTCTTCTCAAAAGCTTGGCGTCCATGTCAATACATTATCAGAGTACTTACAAAGGGTCATATAGGGTTCTCTGGCATTACGACCTCATTCGAATTCTTCTTAGAATTTCGAATTTCTCCCATTTCACTAGGACAAGGAATGCTAAAATTAATATTCCAGTGATTGATATTCAAGATGAGGAAGAGTCTCGGCTCAACTAAATAAATAAACAAAGTAGTCAAAAGCAAAAACAATTTCTCAATACGATTTTGTTAGCAATCTTCCTCCATTTTTGAGTTCAAACCCAAAATTTCCGAGTATTGCTACAATGTTGAATAATTTTAAAACAGAAAACAAGTGCTATGTTGAGAAAACACATTCAGGCTTAGGTGGTAACAATAAGAACATGGGACATGGGTGTACTCCAGTTTGTCAGAATTTGATGGTTCATTATCAAGCCAAGATCTATTCTATGCTAGACCACATTCAATACCTTCACGAAGAGATAAATCAACTCAAGACTCATAAAAGGTTACTAAGCGAACAATACCAAGAAGAAATTAGTGAAATGAGAAAGAAATTAAAATCTTCCACTGCTGGCACAATCATTAACACATCTGGTGCTAATATTTTTGTTACTCCTAGCTCTTCTGAAGTTATCAGATCAAAGTAATTCAAGTTTGTGTATTTGTATTTTTGATGTATATTGCAGCTATTGGTTTTTTACTAGCGGTAAGTCAATTTATTTTTCTTATTTAATGTGTTTGTTAGTTTCCATATATTTATTTCATTTGAAGTAGCTATAGAATCAAAGATTCTACAATCACTTAATTCTAATGCTTTTAATTATCCTTTCTTTTAATAATTTGAGCCTTGTTTGTCTCAGGATTCAAAATTATGGGGAATATGTGGTGCTTGCTTTGAATTTAATATCTCTAGCTTGAAAAGAACAATTTTATATCTTGGATGCTCCGTTGGATTTAAGCCTGTAAGATTCGGATGTACTTTTGGGTCTATCTTTTGGAGATTAGATAATGTTAAAGTTAGAATAATTTGTTAATTGATTTGAGATAAACTTGGGATAAGACTGTTTTTAATATTCCCAATTTTGGAAGTTTGTGGGTCGCTATTTAGTGTCATAAGGAAAACCTTAATTATAAAAGAAGGATCCTGAACTTTGAAAGGGGTTTCTCTTGGCTGGAAAATGGTGTATGTTTACTTTCAAACTTAATGACACCTGTTTCTTATAAATCACTATGCGTAATATATATGTGAAGCTTTTCTATATGCTATTCATACTTTGATTTCATTATTACTTCCGTTCTGTTTGTTTGGTTTATGGTAAAGGGTCTTGCTTTTATGTAGACTCATTTCCTAGACTGCACAACTATTTGATTATCCGATAATTACCGATGGTCAGTAGTTATTAATCCAATTTTTAAAAAATATGATTGTTAGTCTTGCATGCCTTTATTTATTTTGTCATCGGCATGGATTTTGTTTCGATATTCAATATGATGATCCATTAAACATTCGAATGCGTGGTTATGCTAACTTGGTGAATGAGTTCATCGTGATTACATATTGATCATATATTCATTTGTGGTGTATTTCCTGACTAGCAAAAGTAGATCAATCGATCTAGTTATAAGTAGGTATTCCGAATTGATTACTTGACATTGATCAATAATTGTTTTGGTTTTGTTATTATTCATATGTTACAATTTTTGCATGTGAACAATGGCAGAGTATTACTTGTGTATATTTGAATTGATTGGTTATGGCTCTTTTTAATTTATGTCTTGATCAAGATTATAAAGTAGTAGTTATATTATAGTTGATTTATCAAGTGTAAATTTAAATAGTGGCCATGATTAAGATTGGTTTGGTTAGGAATCACACACTATAAAGATCTGATGCAATGATAGTGAATCGGATGTGTTATTTTAAGTACACCTGAAGCATGTGTTTGTGTGTAACTAGATTGAATCACATATTTAGGAGTTTTAATATTATTTTAAATTTTAGCTTGTTTCTCATAGCTGTGATGTTATATTTGTTTGAAAGAATATTCTGCAAAAAAAATTAAAATTACTTGTGGATCCTCAATTAAATTGTATATTTGTAATTATACGAGACTTGGTATTTCCTTTTGTACATTTTGTTTATAGATTTTTTTTCCAAGTTAGTTATTTAATTAGGAGTAATATAGGCCAACGGAGCACTAAAATCCATGAGGATTGATTATTTCAATGACTTGGGGTAATTAAGCACCTCTGGATCGGATCAATTCCTCCTTATTGACGCAAGTGCTTGACTCACGCATCAACAAACGGTGCTAGAAGGAGGGCCTTTCGCGATGTAATGGCTAATTGAAATCAAAATAAGCCTCTTCCCACTTGCTCTCCCATCATTACTAGAAACCGTTCAGGTGTTTCAACTTCATTCAAATTACCTAGTACATCTCAACCAGAAGTCATACAAATTCCTATCCAAACCATTTCATGTCCCCAAGACAATCTCTTAGTATCTACTCCATTATCCTTAAATCCTGAAGTTCAAGAACATATCGACGCCTCCTATGAACTGATAGCCATAACCCAATCCATATTAGCGAGGAGCCGAGAAATTCATGAACTCTTGGCTAGACAAGTGCAACATTCTGTCGTAGATACATCATGACTGAACAAAAATCCCTAAAACAATTTTGCCTCTAAAAGTCAAGAATTACATGAGACATTAGTTAATTGTTCTATGCTTCCTGAAGGAAATCCCTCCAAGTTCTCTTTACTAGGGGATCACATTAATAACGGTTCATAGGACGACCAAGTATATCACTCTAATCGGCCTTAGGCAAGTATCAGGAATTCCCTTTCCCCCATCTAGACTCAATTATCTTTTGGGGTAGGAGGTAATGATCAACTGCCTTCACCACCTGAATCTCCTCCAAATTCGTCCGGAGAAGATACCTCTAAACAATAATCTTATGATCATTCTAAGGAATTAGAAGAAATGGGATATGATTAAGATAACAATCAAAATAGACCGTGGCTATGACAAGTCGCTATGGCAATTCCTGGTGTGTATCATCAGCTTCCCAAAAACCCAGAAAAAAAATGGCTCACTAAATTTGATCCTGAAAATAATCAACCAGTTGACGATCATGTTAAGTGATTTATTCTCAAGCTTAGACTTAAAAATGTTCCCCATGAGGATGCAGTATGTCAATTATTTCCTTTTACCCTTGAAGGCAAAGTGTCAACCTGTTACTTTTCTCAACCAGCGATAAGTATCACATCTTGGGATCAATTTGAAACAACTTTCCTTGAGAAATTTGGGGATGATAAGAATCTAGAAGTCTTGATCATGGAGCTGTCCAAAATTCATATGAATTCAAAAGAAAAAATCAAGGTTTTTAATCAAAGTTTTTTAGCTTTAAAAAATAAGATCCCTGCAGAATTTATGCATTCTAAGAACCTAGATGTGGCATATTATGTCAAAGCATTACCCCCTGATACTGCTATGTGGGTCAAGAGGACATGCAAAGCCACTTTATAAGAATAATTTGATGAGGTTATCCTCATCAAAAAGGATAAAATAAGCTTAAAGATACTCCCGAGAACAATGTTGATCATCCTTCTACCTCCATGAAAAGAACTAAAATCCCTCAAAAAACGCTTGCAGTTAAAAAGTAATAGCCTGATATAGAATTGGGTAACATTAATAAGACTCTTCAAAATATTTCCAATGAATTAATTTACCTTATACGTAATGTTGGGGATTCTTATCGCACATCTTTTAGAAGGAATTCCCCCCCCCCCTCAACCTAATAAACAAATTCCTCCAACAAAAGGTATGACTTCAGATGATCTAGTTCATGCTCTGAGGTATTAAATTCTTGCTATGGAGCAGTATTCACTAATCCCAAAGTCAATCAAAAGAACACACGGATGAAACAAATGTTGAGAATCCAGATCATTATGAGGATAATTCACCTCCAACCATAGGGTATCTCGGGGATGTAAATAGTTATGAGTCTGAATGTGAATTAGCAATTGTTAATGCAAATCAACATTCGTATAATACTAGGAGTAAAGGTCCTATTCCATTTAACGCTCCTGCTACACCTCAGTCTTTTCAGAACCCTTCTCCTACTCAGAAAAATCAGATAGTTGTTGAGCAATCAGTATTACATGGTATTGATTATGATCCAATAGAAGACATGAAAAGACTAAAACCCAACATCTCTCTCTATGATATTTTTAAACTCCTCCCAATAAAGGAATTGGTTTGTCATAAACAGTTTGATAAATGAGCTAGAAAGGGGAATAGTAACCCTACTACAAACAACTCAAATGTTGTTGCTACTAATGCTAAAAGCAAAAAACATCAATCAATTGTTAATGTTGCCTCAATAGGGAAAAAGTTGTGATCAACCCCACCCTTCCTCCTAACATTTGAAATATTTAATAAGAACATTCATAACAGTATGGTAGATTCAGATGCCTCTTCAAACATGATGCCCCTCTCAGTTTGCAAGAAGGTAAATGCTAAATTTACACCATTTTAAACCTAGATTACACAGTTAGATCGATCCAAGGTAAGAGTATTAGGAGAATGAATAAGTCCTTATTACACTTTCCTCCAATCCACAAATGCATCAGACAATTGATATTGTAGTAGCAGATATTCCTGAAGCTTCCGGGCTATTTCTTAGATGGGATTGGTCTGAGCAGCTTCAAGGGTACTTTTTAACTGACTAGTCACATATGTGGTTGCCTCTCAAAGGTAAACCTAACAAGATTAGGTTAAATAGGTAAAGATATATGAAACATACAATGAATGATCTAAATGACCCCAATGAACCAGTTATGTTCATCGAAAATATCCTTGGCAATTTTGGTTTTGATACATTTTTCAGAAATTTTCAGGTTGAGAAATCACCTTGTTTAGATCTGCCTACGCAGTATGAATTATGCCACTTGTCACAAGATAATCCATCATGTTCTTTACTTTTAAATGTACATTATGTGAGTACTACAGATAACTAGGATTGGTATTTGTATTTCGATGGTTCCCGCTCAAAAAAAGGTGCAGGTGTTGGTTGTCTACTTATAGACCCGCAAGATAAGAAAGTTTTTTTAGATTGCAGATTAGAATTTTAGTGTACTAACAACACTGCAGAATATGAAGCACTGATTCAAGGACTCCAGAAGGCATTGGATATTGACATTAAAATCCTAAAAAATTTCGGGGATTCTGAGAATTTCATTAATCAAGTAAAAAATGCTATTCATTGTAATTCATCTCATTTAAGAAATTATCAGACTCGGGTATGGAACCTTATTTCTCAATTTGATGAATTCAATATAAGTTCTATTCCTCAGTATTTAAATCAAGAATCTGATTTATTGGCTAATGTAGCATATAAGTTGATACCTCCTAAAGAATTTTTCCCTGACACTTTTTCTATAGATATGATTTTTCGTCCATCAGTCCATGATATTATTGTTAATTGGAAAGTTTTTTATTATGATGAACAGATTATTGATTTCCTCACAATGAAGCACGATGAAGGATACATTTCAAGACTCTATGATTGACAAAATAACACATGACAAAAATATGTGTGATTTTTCGGTAATAAATCCTCATCTCTCGGTAAATGATACGTTTTGGAAGGTAAATTATGTCCTAGATATGCTTTAAAATTTGAAAAATTATTTGGAATACAAGACAAATTTAAAAAGTGGAATAATTGCAAAACCAACCGTTCCAGCATGCAGTTTGAAGTAATCAATTTAGGTATAGAAAATGACCCAAAAAACGTCAACTTAGGTTCAGATTGCACTCCTCAAGAAAAATCAACGTTCATTAAATTGTTCAAGGAATACAGAGATGTGTTCGCTTGGACGTATGATGAGTTGGAGACTTTCAACTCAAACATTATTCAGCATGTCATACCTTTAAAACCACAATCCAATTCATTCCAACAAAAATTGCGGAAAATGCATCCCAACCTACAACCATTAGTGAAGAATGAAATTAATAAGTTATTGGATGCTAGGATTATTTTTCCAGTACGACATAGTTAATGGGTTGCAAATTTAGTCCCAGACATGAATAAAAACGGAGACAGTCGTTTATGTGTTGATTTTCGCAATTTGAACAGGGCCTCTGATAAAGACAGTTACCCAGTACCCCCTATGGAACACGTGTTGCAATAGGTCACTGGTTCAGAAATGTTATCTTTGCAAGATGGTTTTTCTAGCTACAACCAGGTGCTTGTTGCACAACCTGATCAACTTAAAACCACATTTAGGACATCGTGGGGTACATATGCATATCGCAAAATCCCTTTGGGTTAATCAATGTCGAGGAAACTTTTCAAACACTTCAGGCCTTATTTACTCAAATCTAAAACAATTGTTATTGTTCCATATGGCCATAAGAAACCTCTTGGTTCAAAAGGATCTTGGGGAGAAATGGGCCCATTGGATGACCGCCCTTCAAGAATACGATTTATTTTGAAATAAAATGTTCACAATCATAAAATTTCAAGGCATGTGCAAGTTGGTTGTTAAGTATACTTGTGTTCCTAGGACACAATTAGATACAGACATGGATCAAACATTTTTCAATAAATAGATTTGTCCTATTATACCGGCTCTTGATTCCTGGTATTCAGATTTGAAATATTTGTTGCAGCATGGCAATGCACCTAAACATCTCTCACCAAAACAGAGGAGAGCTCTTAGGCTCAAATATGACCCCTATCTACTTATTAATGATGTTTTATTGAGAAAAAACCATGATGGGGTATTGGTGCATTGTATCGAAAGGGTGGATGCAGATAAAGTCCTGTCTGAATTCCATTTTGGACCATAAGGTGGACAGTCTAGTGGTGAAACTACCGCTCATAAGATCATTCATCCTGGTTATTATTGGCCTACAATGTTTCAGGATGCCCATGCAATATTAAGGAAATTTTAGGTATGCCAGAAAACAACTGGAAGACTTAAAAAACCTTCCTTTCCTTTGCATCTTGTTATTCCATAATTTCCTTTTCAACAATGGGGATTGGATATTGTGCGACCGATTAATCCAACGTCTAGTATGAAACACAAATACATATTGACTACCACCGACTAATTTACCAAATGGACAGGAGCAGTTCCTCCGCGGGTACTAAACTCCAGTCAGGTAATTTCATTTTTACAAAATTATGTTTTACTAGATTTGAAGTTCGAGAATCATTAGTTTTTTATAATGCCTCATATTTTTCATATGTTGATTTAACAACATTTACATTAGAAAATGGCATTAAGATAAGATATCATGCCAACTATTACCCACAAGGAAATGGGTTGGCTGAGCCCACAAACAAAAAATTGTTGAAAATTCTCAAGAGGACGGTAGCTGATCACTATAAGAATTGGCACAATGAGTTTCCAAATGCTCTCTGGGAAGACCGGGTTAATCCCAAGGCTGCAATTGGTAACTCACCTTTTTTTCTCATCTATGGTAAGGAATCTATTTTGCCTCCAAACATTTTTCTCTCATCCCTTCATCTATCTCAGTCAGTAGAAGAAGTGGATTGTCCAATTATGCAGTGCAAGATTAATGCCTTACTAAAACTAGAAGAATAGCGTGAGAACACCAAGAGAGTTTTTTATCAACATCAAATAGTTGTTAAACATTGGTTTGACGAACGTTCTTTATCTAACAAATATTTGCGGGTTGGAGATTTAGTGTTAAAATGGGACAAGAATCATGAAGACAAAGAGGAACACACTAATTTTCAGTAACTTGGCTCGGGCCCTTCGTCATCAAATAAAAGATAGGACAAAATACCTTTCATTTAGAGACAATGCAAGGACAGGATGAGGCTTATCCTGTCAATGGGAAGATTCTCAAACGTTACTTTTACTGACCTCCTAAGGGAGGCAACTGATTATGTACATAAATTGTAAATATTTTGTTGCTTGTGGTTTGTTTGACAATATGTTTGCATCATCATTTGATTTCTTTTCATCCTTTGACTTTATCATAATTACAAAAGAAATCAAATCTGAAGTGATTCTGAAGCATGTCTAATTCAATTAATTGATTGTATTACATGAAGGAAGATTATTTATTTTTATAAATTGTCATCTCCTTACCCATTATTTATATTTCATCACTAGGTCAGAATCATTTTTAGGTTTAACTTCTTCCATACTTGATTTCCTTTAATTTTTGATCTTTTTGGTAATTTACCTTTTATCCACTGGAATAAGATTGAGTTTTGAAAATGATTCTCAATTATGATGTATTCATTCATTTAATTCTATTTTACGAAGGGAAAGAATTAGTTGTGTTCAATTATATTGCCCTCTTGAATTACATCTACACTTATCTCGGAATCCGAGTTCAGAATTAAGTCATTGTTTTTATTAAATTCACCTTTGAATGCAAGTTGTCTTAATCTAGCGTATGAATATGTAATCTCATATTAAAAGGCCACAATTCTTTAGCTGTTGGCAAATGGTTTCCTAGGATAAGTTTCCTAATTTGAATTTCATTCTTCATACCAAATTCAAGTTGAAGATTTATAAGGTTGAAGTACGAACTGATATTAACCCTCTAGTACTAGTACATTATGGACTTATGCATAAACATTTGAAGCATGACCAACAATAGTTTAATCTCGTAGCTTACTATTTCCACCATCCTTGCAGATAGAAATTAATTTACATATTTTAATCAGTCCCCTATGGAAACAATTGACAAGACTATTGTTGTCACTATCATTATCCTCCTAACGCCATCCTGCACTCGTAAAGAGTTAAGTTGTTTCCCCATCCACTAAGTAATGCCCCAGTGGATTAATATGATAACGTACCCAAATCCCATCTTTAACATTCCAGAACATAAGTTAAGAAACATGAGATCTTATTATAAGTCAACCTGGTCATGATCATAAACTCCTACGGAGTGACACTATCTTTATCTGGTTACCAAGATAGGGTAGTGGATTTTAGCTTTCTAATTGAAAGACAGGGGGTCTCATCACGAGCTAGCCTATTCATTTTCTAGAATATTTTGTGAATGACATTGTCATCAGCTGAGTACCAAGTCAAGATGATGGCTCTCAACTTATTCTCTGGGGTGAAAATTTTAAAAGGATTAGAAGAGCACATATCTTAACCAGTGGGTGGAATAGAAACAACTTTTTTGGTTAAAAGGTAACCCTATTGAGGTTGTGGACGCCTGCTAGAAGCAGTGGCTCTACTTGTGGTATTGGAGGTAAAACCATGATGGTAACTAGAACTCGTTAATAGTTTTTCATGGCCTGTTGATGAAAAATATATTTGTACTTCTTATCTGTAATATTGCTATCATTGTTCCTATCTGGGTAAACTGCAGGATAATCATTAGATTGCTTGAATAGCAGAAAATGTTGAGAAATGGTTTATTGATGTGGAACCCATTAAGGAGAGGTAAGTCATGGTCTGATTAATAACCGTTATCATTATTCAGTTTCATTTTGGAAAATATGTACTTCAATCAGAGATTGTTGGTTCTCCCTACAGATCGCCATTTGTTGGCACCTGCCAACTACCACCCTTTCATTTATCAAATGAATGGGTACCCCCCATTTTTATCTATATTTTAAAGAAGTCCTTAATACATTTATTATTAGTTTTCCAACACATTAATTTTAAGTGCATGCTTAGTTTTGGTTCTCATTTTATTTTCTTACTTTTATTTGAATTCATGAGTTTGCCTATTTTTGTCTTCATTTCATTATCAACACAAGATTCAATTGTCATGGAATTTGATTGCTCGATAGCATCTCACATTACCGATTCTGGTGAATATAGTTCAATGATATTTAGACCAGAATAATATCGGTACGGTAAAGCATGGAATTCAATGTAACATATCATTTACAAGCAAGTAAGGTAGCTTGTTGGTCTTTATCATTTATACATTTCTTAAATGCGAACTATATTAAAATTCCCAAGATTAATCTGAAGGATATTTTGCTTTATGACCATGATTTAAATCCATGTAAATATGTGGAAATTTTATTTACTTTAGCAATTATGGTTCTAATGACCTTATGAAAACCTACGCTTTCCATGTGTTGTTGCTCTTTAATGACCTTGGATGGAGTGTATTTATTAATAATGATTCAGATTATTTGTCAATACACTTTATATCATCTCGTTAATATTCAAACCAGGCTTAGTGTCATCCTTATGTATTATTAGCAATAGGAATGTTTATCACTTTATGCACAACAATGTGTGTGGACTATTGATAACGGATATTCACATCATTTTCAACTTCCATAAGAATGGATTTGTTCTTCCTTTTTAATTAGTTAGCCATTCTTTGGTTCCCTTTTTCCTAAGTGCCATACACTTTATGCATTAAATAATCAGTTCCTAGCTTGCATCATTTTATTATCAATCCAAGTACGATGGCATTTGGTGGTTCATCATTTCATCTAATAGAAAATGCAGATCATAATTTGTGGTTGATGTGTTACATTCTCGAGTTGTATTATTTGGATTCATCTTATCATTCTTGAACAAGGAGCGTAAATGTTAAAGATGAAACTTTGTGACATCTAATAAACCATCATTAAAAGGTTAATCACGGTACATGTGTGTCTCTTGGTTTATCCAAATTTCATTGGATGTGTCATGTTTTTCTTCTCCACTAGCTTGATCATTCATTATAATCATCTACCTTTTGATCCTTCAAGGCCTGAATCATAGTGGTGTCTTCAATCTAGCTCATTCGGAGGCCACGATCTAACTAAGTTGGATTTTCCATCATTACTCTCTGACATTTGTACAGAGAGGTATGCATTGTCTGGTGTACGAGCTCAGACCATTTCACATTTTTTGAGATGTTGAGGGTTAGGGTTATTTTTCTTCAAAACTTGGTTTCAATTTTTGCAATGTGCATCTTTGCCTCACATGATGGTTTAATCTTTTCCCAGGAATTTGATCTTGTATATGTCTTTTGCATTTTAAGGGTTGAATTCCTTTGCCTCACACATCGTATTTCAGGGCTGTGTTTGTCGAGGTCACATTTTCCATGCATTATGGGTTTAATTAAGAGGGTTCAACCTATAAAATCTAAGTCAGTCGAACTCAATGAACCGATGCATATAATTTTTTCTGCACTGGGAGGGTGGGAATTTATTTCCAAGTTTCACAACCATAGTGTGATTGCTACTGAAGCTTTCACTCAATCCGTTGATGGGACCAAATCAGTCGTGGGAGACATTGAACTGTCTTTGAGTGAATATTTTTTGTCCCAAGATACGAGGTTGCAGTCTACCGGTGAGAAATGGAATAAACACAAACTCCTGAACAAAGTGCCATGGAAGAAACTTTTGGAGAAGCCCATCGACCCACGGTAATATGCTAAAGGTATGTCGCTTACTTTTTTCAAGCTTCATTGGCGCAGCCTGTTGACTCCCATTTGTCAATTTATCACTTATGAGGGGAGGTATTGCATAGTACTTAGGTACCATATCATAATTTTCATTGCTTTTCTTGGTTTTCAACTTAATATGCCCTATTTTCTTCTCAAAATCCTAGCGTCCATGTCAATAAGTTATCAAAGTACTTACAAAGGGTCAGATAGGGTTCTATATCATTATGGCCTCATTCGAATTCTTCAATAATTTCGATTCATCCAGCTTGATGATTCTTGGCATGCCTTTTGTTTAAGGAATAATTTCGATGATTTTCCTAGCACAACGCTTGGTATCCTTGAACCAATTGTTTCCAATATTGTTCTTCAATCATTTTCGTTACCACAACCAAAAAACATAGTCATGGGGGGTTTGAAGGAAGATGTGAATATTAAGCCTGATCAAAATCTGGATATAATTGATAAATTGGATGATGATCATGTTGTATTAAAACAATCAATTCCTCAGCAATAGGATTTGAACAATACAATGTCAAATTCCCAAATTAATGGAGACGTTGAGTTTACTCAGTCTGGTTCCATTATTTCCTCTTTTGATTTAGTTGCTAGGAAAGATACTTCTATCCCAAATGAGACGACTCTTCCAAAAACCCTAATTTCTAGTCAGACACAGGGGATTTCGCACTCTGTTGTTAATGACAAAGACCAAGTCAATATTGACACCATCCGAGTCGAATCAGAATTGATTTCTCCTCTGCGAAGTAATGTGGTAAGTAGTGAGAACATTATTTCTCCTAACGTTTGTTTTCATCACCTAGAGGAATATTTGGATGACATTGTTCATGATGTCTTAGGAAAACTAGGAGTAGTCCTATTACTAAATGCATTGAACGGTTTGCAGTAAATTCTTGACAAAGGAATACTTGAGACTCCCAATTGGAATTCTCCTGGCATTGATACTAAATTTATTGATTGTGAGAAACAGAAGAACATGCAAAATACAGTTATAGTCTCAGAATCCTCAGAAGGTAGTTGATAGTGATAAGTGCAGTGTGGTGCAATCACTAAACCGACAGAACCTCTTACATGAACCAAAATCTCAATCTCAAAAGTCAACTCGTAAAGCAGGTGATAAATTCGCTGCTAAGCGTCAGGCAAGATTTTTCCCCCATTTCACTAGGACAAGGAATGCAAAAATTAATTAACTAGAGGTGAAAAAGGATCCTATTCCAGTGATTGATTTTCAAGATGAGGAAGAGTCTAAGCTCAATGAAATAAATAAACAGAGTATTCAACAACAAGAACAATTTTCTCAATACGATTTAGCAATCTTTCTCCATTCTTGAGTTCAAACCCAAAATTTCCCGGTATTGATACAATGTTGAAAAATTTTAAAACAAAAAACAACTACTCTGTTGAGAAAACTCATTCAGGCTTAGGTGGTAACAATAAGAACATGGGACACGGGTGTAATCCAGTTTGTCAGAATTTAATGGTTCATTATCAATCCAAGATCTACTCTATGTCAGACCACATTCAATACCTTTAGGAAGAGATAAATCAACTTAAGAATCAGAAAGGTTACTAAATGAACAACACCAAGAAGAAATTAGTGAAATGAGAAAGAAATTAAAAGATTCCACTGTTGGCACGATCATTCACACTTCTAGTGTTAATATTTTTGTTAATCCTAGCTCTTATGAATTTTTCATATCAAAGTAATTCAAGTATGTGCATTTTTATTTTTCATGTATATGTGGTTTTGCAATTATTGGTTTTTTACTAGCGGTAAGTCAATTTATTTTCCTTATTTAATCTGGTTGTTAGTTCTTGTATATTTATTTCATTTGAAGTAGTTGTAGAATCACAGATTCTTCATCCACTTCATCCTAATGCTTTTAATTATCCGTTCTTTTAATAATTTGATCCTTGTTTGTCTTAGGATTCGAAATTATGGGGACAACGTGGCAGTTTCTTCGAATTTAATATCTCTAGTTGGCAAAGAATGCTTTAATATCTTGGATGCTCTGTTGGATTTAAATCCTGTAAGATCATGATGTGTTTTTGGGTCTATCTTTTGGACATCATATGTTGTTAAATTTAGAATAATTTTTTAATCAATTTGAGATAAACTTGGGATAAGACTGTTTTTAATAATCCCAATATTGGAAGTTTGTGGGTCATTGTTTAGTGTCATAAGGAAAACCTTAATTATAAAAGAAGGATCCCGAACTTTGAAAGGGGGTTCTCTTGGCTGGAAAATGGTGTATCTTTACTTTCAAACTTAATGACACTTTTTTCGTATAAATCATTGTGCGTAATATATATGTGAACCTTTTCTATAGTTTATCCGTACTTTGATTTCATTATTATTGTCATTATGTTTCTTGGGTTTATTGTAAAGGGTCTTGCTTTTATGTAGAATCATTGCTTGGACTATACAAATATTTGATTATCCGATAACTATCGATGGTCAATAGTTATTATCTAATTAGCCATTTTCATGATTACGGTTAGTCATGCATGCCTTTATTTATTTTTTCATCGGCCTGGATTATGTTTCGATATTCCGTATGATGATCTATTAAACATTCGAATGTGTGGTTATGCTAAATTGGTGAACGAGTTCGTCCTGATTACATATTGATCAAATGTTCATCTGTGGTGTATTTCCTGACTAGCAAAAAGTAGATCAATCGATCTAGTTATAAGTAGTTATTCTAAATTGATTACTTGATATTGATCAATAATTGCTTTGGTTTTGTTATTATCCATATGTTAGAATTTATGCATGTGAACAATGGCAGAGTATTACTTGTGTATATTGGAATTGATTGATTATGGCTCTTTTTAATTTATGTCTTGATCAAGATTATAAAGTAGTATTTAGATTATAGTTGATTTCTCAGGTGTAAATTTAAATAATGGTCATGATTAAGATCAGTTTGGTTAGGAATTACACACTATAAAGATCTGATGCAATGATAGTGAATCTGATATTTTATTTTAAGTACACATGAAGCATGTATTTGTGTGTAACTAGATTGAATCACATATTTAGGAGCTTTAATATTATTTTAAATTTTAGCTTGTTTGTTATAGTTGTGATGTTATATTTCTTTGAAAGAATATTCTGCATAAAAAAATTAAAATTACTTGTGGATCCTCTATTAAATTGTATATTTGTAATTATATGAGACTTGGTTTTTCCTTTTGTACATTTTTTTAAAATACTTTTTTTTATAGATTTTGTTTTTACTAGTTAGTTATTTAATTAGGAATAATCTCAGGTAACATAGCCATAAGATCCGTGATGATTGATCATTTCAATGACTTGGGGTAATTATACACCTCTGGATCAAATCAATTCCTCCTTGTTGATGCAAGTGCTCGACTCATGCTTCAATAAATCCATTTTTTGGGAGGGCATACTGTAGGAGGAATATCTCTTAGTTGGGGTCGAAATATTTCTTGTGGAGGATGCAACAGTGGAAGGAAATCACTAATTTGGAGCAATAAATCTCCCTCTTTTCTATATGGTTCTATAGCATCCATCTCTACTCTCTTTGTAGCAGATATTTCTCTATATTTCATTTTTTTGTAGCACCCATTGATGTACTCTCTGATAATCCCCCACTTGTATTAAAAATATCAATGTTGTTCTCCATATATTATTCAATATTCAAGCATGGGTAAATCTATGAGTAAATGTTTATCTATGAGTAGATATGTTTTAATATGGTTGTGTAAACTTCATGTTCTGGTATGAAACCTTCATAAGAGTCCTTGGTGTTTGTTGTTAATCCATTTTGGCTCGATTCAGATGTGTTTTGGAGAATTTGGGTTTGGTTTGGAAGTTCTATAGTTGGGGGTGTTCTTAATCTTGTACCAGTGTTAAGTGGGTCGAAATTCATCCTCTGGTTCGACCATTTCTGATTTTTTTGGGTTCTAAAACCTATTCCATTGTGTTGGGAGCATTTTTTGTAGTAAGGAACACTTTTTATTTCACTCAAAAAGGTTTCCATATTCCCAAGATATTATCATTTTACTAGTGGATCAATCTGTATAATTATGCTAATGCACCCTCAGTTATAAATGTTTGTGTAAAGTGTTCAAGGATTCCATAAATTTCTCTGATGTATGTTAATGGTTAGATTAGATGTGTTTTTATCCCTCATAAGTTATTTGGATCAAATTTTAGTGAGTTGGTTGTCTGGGAAGAGTTGGAAACCCAGTGTTCTATGTGGTCAGATTTGAACTAGTGCTCCTAGTTTTGAATCTAGTGATTCTTTGGGGTTGCATTGGGGTTGATGGCGCTGATTTTGGATCTGCAATATTACAGTAGTGATATATCAGACCTTATTGGCCATCTTACAGTGGTTTGACAGTATACATTGTGGGTTGCACCAAATTATTCATATTCCCGTAAATATAATAAAGCCATCATTTGGATAAATTTGGGGATCAATTTACTCTTTATTGGAAAGTTGGAGTTAATGTGACTAAATTTGTAATTGGGTAAATTACACTATATTTCGCCTCTAAAATTTTTTGTGACTGCATTTCCTTCCCCTATTTTTAAATTGTATCTCCTTGTGCTCATAACAATCATGAAATGTATACTTTTTCATATAATTAAATCAAAGTGATGTCATTGATATCAATTAGGTAAAATTAATAAAACCTGAGCATCTAACCATTCACCAGTCAAATATTGTTCTCGTAAGAATACATACATCATAAGTTCCATATTATATTATGTCATTTTTTAATAAATAGACTAACATCAAATTAAATTATTTACTTATACAAATCATTACATATCATTATATAAAACTCAAACTCGAGGTAAAATTATGGAGCATTACACTCTCACATCGAGAGATTTATAGGGATAATCATTACCATTTAGTTAAGATATTGTCAGGTTCTCATAAGCAAAGTATGACTTGCAAGTAAAACTCTAGGTGTATCTAGGATTTTATAACTTTTTCTTTCATGTAGTATCAACCACCTTCAATTCTAGGGAGACCTTGGTCAAATTTTATTCAATTCACAAATTTGTGTATGTTGTTATATGTATTTTATTGGTTTTTAAGAATAAAAGTAAAACTTCACCATAACATTTCCATTGGATTATAGGGAATCAATGCCCAAATATATAAGTATAAAATTGGAAATACTAAACAATAATCGAGTTAAGAAAGTGAATCCATGGACGTCTCAAAAGAGTGAACCAAAAAATCATGAATAAAACATTGTGTTCGAAGAACCTAGGGTTAAGGTGAATTATGTGCTTTGTATCCTCTATAGAATCAATTCACGTGACTAAATAGCCATGTGTGTAATGAAGGATATATGCTTATTAAATGAAGAGAGCCTTTTAGTTTCAAGGAATCCTTTATTTTAGGTTCGGGAGAAAACCCTAGATTCCATTGCCTTAATATAATCCTCTAATTACATATGATCATCAACCTCATGGCCAATGGAAATTATAAGGATTTATGTCACTTTATTTTGTAATAAGAGGATTCACACAAAATTGTTGGTTCCATAAAATTCTTAAAATATTTCCAAGGCTTAGTGGGTGATCTTTTTTTTTTAACGGAAATGGGTAGCTAATATATTTATAAAAAGAGGTAGAAAATACAAAACAGAGGATGATCAGAATGCTCCCATGAGAGAGAGACAACCATCAATCCTAGAACTTCTTGTTCTATCTGATAGCTTGCAATGTTTCTTTCAATCCTACAATAACAGTAGATTCTAACAAACTGCCCTAGAAGTAAAACGCAGAAATATAACATTGACCAGCTTCTGCCTTGTACAAAAATGAAGCTTTTGAACTGCCCAGGTTACCAAAATTGCTACTACGGCCAATTCGAAAGACTCTAGACATACTACTATAAAACTTATCAAAATATAACACAGAGCTAGAATTATCCAACCAAAGACCAGAATCGTCGAATCCCTTACTGCAGTCTGAAGTCCATAGCAACATCGGCGGAGATTGCTGCACTATTCTTCTCTGCGCTGAGGTCCACGAAATTTCCTTCATTGGCCATGAACTTCTGGAGTTTTTCCATCTTCATGTTGATGACTTCCATTTCTTTGCCTGAAACATTATGCTTTCGAACCTTATGCTGGTAGGTTGTACCCAAGGTATCCTCCATATGCTCCACTTTCGCAGAGATGCTCTGAAAATGAACTTTTTCCTCAGTATGGGAAGAGTACATAAGATTGTAAAGACGGGTTAACATGTTCTTGAGTTCCAGATTCTTGCTGTGAATCAGCCTATTTTGTAGCTCAAGCTTCTGTAGTATGTCCAAGAACTTAGCTTCAAACTTGGAGATGCTTCGAGTTCCGATCAGCCCCTGCAAGGTCCCAACTTCGTCATGTTTATAGCAATGACCACACCCTGACTTAATCTCATCTTCTGCAAAATCACCCCTCATCTCCTCTGAGGGCCAACTGGTTGCTTCCACAATCAGGGCCTCTCCTCACCGAGAAACACCTTCCACATTTCTGGTTCCCTGTGTCCCTTCTCTGGAAGCGACCATCTCCATGAAGACAGATACCTCTTCCTCTGTGAGGACGCCCAGCTCCAAGACGTTCCATGCTTCTACCTTCTCTGAAATTCCACACGCCACAACGCGTCCCACACCAATCAAGCACCACAGCAAGCACACCCCACAGCGATACCTTGCAAGCAAAGTCACCCGAAGCGCCAAAATGAGAGGATGGAGGGCTCCCTCGACCGAGATAAATGCTAATTCCCATCTCGCATGCTGGATAAGTGGCGAGCTGGCCAATTTCATTAAATTCAAGCGTGTCTGGGCAGGAATTGAGGGGAGGAAGATCCATCAGAATGTTTAAACCGAATTTCCAATACTTCAATAAGATGAACCCACTATTGTAATGTGCCCAAAGATCAAAGAAGAAAGCTCTAAGGGAAATGTAAATCAGGAATTTATAGGATTGGTTCCAGGCCATTAGGTCCATATTTGAGCTAGGGAAACCAGGCTTCTTCCAAGGTCTCGTTATTTCAACTGAGGATCCCATAAGAAACACTAACCCCAATATTAGCCATTTCGTCAGCTCGACCATTTATCTCATGCAGTATGTGCATAAACGTAATTCTGTTGAAAGTATTCAAATAACTAAGAGGGGGGGTGAATCAGTTATTTCTATGCTTAAACAATTTTACATTCTTTTTCCCTTTTAACTTTGATGAAGTGTGACAATCAATATGATATGACATGTTCTATGCACATTCCTTTATAGCAGGTATATTGTTATAACAGAATTAAATATAAGGCATATAAACAATGTTCAATCACATAAATATGCAGAGGCACTGATTTTCCTGAGGAAACCCATAAAGGGAAAAAAATGTTGATGTATATGTAACTTCGGAATGTATTTCATATATATTTATTGTACCCTTATAAGAGATGTGTTATTCCTCTGTAAGGAAGTGTCGTCATGTGTATTGACAAGTGTCGCATGTCAAATCCCGAAATTTCTGAAAAATTTAAAATTTTTATTATAACAATAAATGTTAGTTAATAGCATTCCTGGTTCTGTTTAATTTCAGTAATTAAACATAATCTTGTTTTAAAAGATTCTGTCTTACTACAATTGTGATTTGTGTGTTTTTAAAGTTGACTGTTTTTGTTTCCAAATGCAAAGGGAGAGCTATCCATAGCTGACTGGCTTACTTAGCTTACGAGATAAAGCATAAATTGTCTTCTGTTCGCAGGTACACCGGTAAAGTAAGGATCACTGTACTTTAATCTTGGTAAGCATCAAGCTCCTTTCCCTTGTACTGTAAATCTTAAAGAAGATCTATTTACTAATGCTGGTTGTAGTGCAAGACAGTAAAGTTATTCTCATGAAATTACATTTGAAATAAGATTGATAGTCTGCCTCGACATGATATTTCTTATTCGGGATAGTGTCATCAGGTTTTGCGATGAAGTACAAAGTTTCAGTTATAACTATTGTGTTATGAACATGACTCTATGTTAATGCTGTAACTATCACTGGAACAATTGTTTGTATCATATTTAATGTCTGCATAAAGCGACGTTAGCGTCATGTGATATATCGTCAACTAATACCGGTGATTACTGTTGTGTTCACGTGTTATTAGCATGAGTTGGAAATGTGACGCCTTTAGCGTTGTTCCATTATATTCATCTATATTTCAAAGTCCAATGACTACGTAGTATTATTGTTTAGCTTACATCATCTAACTGTGCCTTGTTTTTACACTACGTTCATTGTCTGGACCTGTAGATGAGTTTATGTTTAGACATCATGATAATAAATATTGTTAATTTCATTGTTGATTATTTAACAATAGTATCGGGAGAAAATATGTTACTATGGCTTATTTAATCATGGTGTATCCAATCATATGATTATGGAAATAATTCCATGTTAAAATAATGTGGAGTTCTCATTTGAAGATTTGACTACTTCATTGTTTAAATGAATGATTGTAGGTAAAATATGATGCGCCCTTGACATTATCGATGGTTTGGTTTTAATATATATATACCCTACGGTGATTGTGTAACAATCATAGTGTTTTCCCTATCCATGCAAATGATTTTTAATTCGGTGAACAATGATTCGAAAAGCAACTGAACTATATGAACTCGACCCATATTACGTTGATAAATTTCATTGCTACGTGGTTGACTCTCCTCCATGCGTTGGTTGATATATAAGCTAACAATGAAACCCTACCTGGTCATTGTCTTTGCCTTCGGGCTCGAGTTGTAAGGGAGAAACCCTCCATGTCTGAATTTGAAGTTTGGCACAGTATAAGGTTATTTGCTTAGGTACTGGTCACGTTGTTTATTTCTCTTGTAGTATAGAGGTCTTTGGGCTCTGTTATTGGTGTCAGCTACTGTTCCATTGATTTCTTGGTCTCGTTGTCATTCTATGTTTGAGTCCCAACTACTTACAGTCTTCCACTGTCGCTGGTGTGAGTATGAGGCAGGGTTTCGTTACTTGTTTATATCCAAGAGGTGGTTGTGTAATGGTTTTTTGAAGAGTACTCCCCGACTGGTCCATTCACTGCTTAAGGGTTGTATTTGAAATGCTGCCTGTCGCGGCTGTCAAAAGAAAGGTTATGAAAGTTTCCCTTGCTCATCCAACTGACGAATGTGATGGGGTTTCGCTTACTTGTTCAACTTGTGGCTACCAGGATATCAACGGTTGCATTCCTCCAATGGCTCAGGTAAGCTAATACCCATATTTTCACAGTTTTGATTTTGCAAAAGATTGTATTTGATTTACATTAGTACTTACAACTCTTGGCATTTCGATAATGTGCAGGACCTGCTGTTCTGAAGATGCACAGGGTTTCATCTCCAGTGCTGGCTCCTCCGGTAAGCCTGGTTATCCACGGCTGTCTCTCCCTTTGTGGTTTTTGTTGTGCTAGGGTTACGTCTGGAAGAGACCTCCTGTATCATGGGGTTGCTATTGTTCTTGTGACATGGATACCGTCACCTGTATAGATTGTTTTGTTTATAATATAAGGATTTGATACCCGATATGTTTATGAAGAACCATCCACGGCTCAGACTGTATGAGGCCAGGGGTTTGTTATTGTCATTGTGTTTGCTATGCGTAGGGTTTACCCACGCTGTATAAATTAATAGTTACTGTGATGTTAGGCCTGTCATGTGGCCGTGTATCATTCTGTGTTTTGATAAATGAATAGAGTGTTTTAAAATATATAAGGACTGTTTGCGTTCTCAGATACTTGCAAGTATGATAACTCTGCTGTAGGTGAATCCATGTATCTGTATCTCTGCATTTTTCTTGGATGTTGAATGTTTAATAAAAGAATGTTGATGTTTTCGACCATAACTGTAATAGTTAATTAATATAAGATTAACCCTAACGAGTTGGGGGTTCTGTTCCTGGTTTAAAACATATATATGGAAAGATTTGAGTTTGGTGGTGATTGGAACGAGTTGTGAAAAATGTTGATGTTTTGTTTTAAATATAGAATATAACTATGGATAGGAAAATATATACATATAGACTATGTATAAAACCTATTGTAGGTTCGACCTGTTATTGAATGCATTTCTATTCTCTTGTTTCCACCTGTCGTCTTTAATGTTGTATGGCTACGGCCGTGTTAGGTTTACTAACCACTCCCCAGAAGAAATACTGAAAAGAAATAAGTCTTAATACAATAAAATAACTGTGAGGGTTTGTAATAGTCAACGATAGCTAAGCTCGTTGATGGATTCTCTGCGTTTTACAATGTTTGAATACAGATAGGACAATCCTACGACAGAGCTGTGTATTTCAAGTAATACAAGCTCGATAATGAATAGTGATTATATGCTTATGATTTGGATAATGAAACAATAAAGTCTCTATGTATTAAGACTTGGCTTCGAGCCAGTCAAGATGTTTGTCTGGTTTTATAACAACTCAGTTAATCTGTATTGTGACAACATGGCTATAAATATTAAAGTATTAGGTTTAAAAGACAAAACAAAATACAGTTTATGTATTTGCATTTTGACTATGATTTTTATTTAATAAGATTGTATGGGAAATTTTTAAACAATGAAAACATTGTTACAACTACATCTTTCAGATAATCGATAACTGTAAATGATATTCTGAGTATAAATAAATGAAATGATATAAATTTGTTCTCCTTAGCTCGATACAGAGACTAGCCTATATCTATAGTTGACAGAAATATAAAACAGATATATATATAGGTATATTTCTCTAATAGAAACTATTCCTGTACATTTCTCTATTAGGAAATATTTCATAGTAAATCTGAGATTTATCTATGTGTCTGTTCTTATGATTGTTTTAATAAGTGTATTTCTGAAATGACTACTATTTAACATTCTGTCTATTATTTAACTATAAATAAAAATAAAATAAATAACTATGATATTTGATTACTGTAATAGTAACAAATATATTCTGCATAGAATAATTACTCTATTTAAGTGATAATAGGAAAAATTCTAAGACATATGAGTTCTGCAAATTTTACCAAAAGACCATACAGAAAAACTGATTTACTGAAAACAAATACTGTTCAAAACACAGTTGCGATAGTCCATTCTACATTTAATTTATTTAAACAAATAACAGGAAGAGTGGCAGAACCTGTATCTATGGTAGACAATAACAGCAATGGGAGGCTGTTCCTCCCTACCAATTCCTGGAGAGTGCCCAGACAGCACTTCTCAGGACCCCCGAGCTTGCTCTGGTGTAACTGGATGGAACTAAGTACAGCCAACAATTCCCTCAGCCAAAACAGCTACACTGGAACCAAGTTACTGCAACTTCCTGACTCAAAACACTTCCTTACTGTTTTTCCCACTTCCTCAATGGGACTCCTGAATAGCATTCACCTGAATGTATTCTCCCTCTAGAACAAATGCTGAACCCCCAGCTCAGTTCATTGAGTAATATTTAAAAGATTGCCTAGGTCTTAGTTGGGTTAACTGTCATTAATGAGCCACCTGCTCAGATTCCACTTTCTTGGGGAATCATGACCCCAAAATATAGGGAAGTTGCCACCTGCAACTTAGGAAGTGTTTGAGGATGCTGCCACTTGTCTTTTGTCCTTCCACCTAATTCCATCCACCAGTTAGACCAGTAACCTCTTTTAACAGCTCTCCCATGCTGTTGTCTCCATAATTTATTTATTAATAATAATTATTCAGAATTTACATTCCATTTCTGGAGACTCTGCTGAGTCATCCATTCCTACTTAGCATTAAATTTAACATAATGTCTCAGGAATTTTAATAAAATAATTACATTATTTTAATAAATTTGGGGTATGTGACATCGCAAGTGTGTGTACTTGGCGAAGGGTTATTAGACCACCATGTGTGGGGTCGGCTCTGAAATATATATTATATGGTTGATGTACCTAGCTAGACAAGTCGGCCCCATAAGGTCACTGGGAAAACAAACTAGTATAAATAGAGATCGGGAGATCTCTATTTTGATCACTTGGAAACTCACACTTCTCTCACTCAGAAAGTGGCGGCACTAGTGAGGAGGAGGATCATCTGCTACTAGGAGACTATCTCAGTGTATTTGGTTGTACTTTGGTTGAGCCATTGCTCTCTCTATCTCTGAGGAAGTTGTGGGGTTTTTCATCTTAGGGTTTTCCCCATGAAAACTCTGTGTCTCTTGTCTCTCATGCTTTTGATTCTTGTGATGCTTGTGATGCTTATTATTATTGTTATGCATTGATATACCGTACATGTTATTCTCTCAGTAACGATCCTAGAGTATTGTGAATTAATGCTCAAAATTTAACATGGTATCAAAGCTAACCTGAGAAGACGACATTTTGCAGTGACAGAAACTTGAGTTACTTGTTTATTGGTTTTCTCTCCACCGATTTTGGAAAAGCAGTGTAGTAGATTGACTCTACTCATCAAGGAGAATCTATATGTCCAATCAAAATTCAATTCTGAGCATTTTTCAGATTTGGCCCTAACAATTAGGGTTTCCACAAAAATAGGAATTTCTGAAATCTGAAGACATAGCTGGAAGCTCCTTGCACAAATCGAAGTTTAGAGCTTTGGATCGAGATTTTTGGCTTGGTAGATCTCCGGGAAACTCAAACCCTAATTCAGGGCTCTCCCCAGTGAACCTGGGAGGACAAAAAGGAAAATCTGAAGGGTAAAGCTTTGCTGATCTCAAATTCTGAATACACGAGGTTGATCATCTCATCAAGGCGCATCTTTCTATCCTTTCAGAAAGTTGAAATTCACATTTTGAATTTTTAGGGTTTTTCCGACAAACCCTAATCCAGGTCCAAATCCAGTTTTCAGCATTTCAAGTGGTAAGACCTTAATCTTTTCTATTTCCATTTGAAGTACTCTTTAAGATGTCTCACCACACCAAGCTTGAGGATAAGCTTGAAGGTGCTGATAACTTCCGAGCTTGGAAGTATAGGATTGGGTTAATCCTGGAAGAGAATGAGTTAGACTCATACATAAAAGAAGACATCCCTATCCCAGAGGATGAAGAGGCTAAGATATTGCATAAGAAGAACTTGGTCAAGGCAAAGAGAATCATTGCTGATTATATCAAGGATCATCTTATCCCACATGTGTCATCTCTAAAGACACCCAAAGAAATGTTTGATTCTCTGACCAAGTTATTTGAAGGGGAGAACATAAATCGGAAGATGACCCTGCGGAACCAATTGAAAGGAGTAAAGTTTCAGAATGGAGAAACCATTCAATCTCATTTTTCTAGGGTCTCCCAGATTAAGGAACAACTGGAAGCGGTAGATGAAATGGTGGAGAATGGTGAAGTTGTCATGACCACTCTAAATGGCCTACCCAGGTCATGGGATTCCTTTATTCAAGGAATTTGTGCAAGAAAGAAGTTGATCTCCTTCAACAGATTGCGGGAAGAATGTTCTCAAGAAGAAGCAAGGCTTGTGGCCCGAGAAGAAAAGATGGGAAGTGAAGATAAATCTCTCACAGTACACACCAAGAAAGGAAGGTCAAAGAGAGAGCACTCCCAAGCCAAGAAATCTTCACACTATCATCAACATAAAGATAAGAAAGATCTCAGATATTTCACATGTAATGAGAAACGTCATTTTGCTTCAGAATGTCCCAAGAACAAAAGGAACAACAACATCAAGAAGAAGAAGGGCAGTAGGAAAAGATATCATGCTCATGTTGCTAAAGATGATGAACCACCCAAGAAGAAGGCTAGGGAAGAAAGTGATTATAGTGATGATGACTCATCAAGTGAAGAAGAGTATGTTCTAATCTCTGCTCTCACAGGTACTATCTCCCATGGTTGTAATGATTGGTTAATTGACAGTGGGGCTTCCAAACACATGACTGGGTTTAAGGAATCTTTTGTAAACCTATCTGAACATGAATCACCCCATAAGGTGAAACTTGGGGATGATTATCAATACCCAATCAAAGGAAGTGGTGAAGCCTCCTACAACCTAGATTCTGGAAAATCTTTGAAGATGAAAGAAGTCTTTTATGTACCTCGGCTCAAGAAGAACTTACTCTCCATATCTGCATTGGATGCAAAAGGTATGAGGGTTGCATTTGTGGATGGCCAAGTCCTAATGTGGCCAAAGGGAAAGAACATAGATGACGCAGTAGTGATTGGAGAGCAAGAGGGAGGTTTGTATAAATTGAAAGGTCAACCTGAACATGCCATGGTACATGACTCAATGGAGCCAAGTGAACTTTGGCATAGAAGACTTGCTCATATGCATTTTAGGGCACTTCTGATTGCAAGCAAGGCAGTAGAGGGTCTTCCTAAAATCAAGACCAAGCATGAAGGTGTTTGCAAAAGATGTGCAAAAGGAAAGAACATTAAGAAGGCATTCCCAAGCAGTGAAAGCTCGAAGGCTTACAGAATATACTTTCCAGGGTTCAAGAAGATTGATGTCAGCAAGGATGTAACATTTGATGAAAACTCAGCATTCATCAAATCAAGGAAGGCACATATCGAAGTTTATGAAGAACCTAAGGAAACTAGATTTCAAGACACTACCATGACTGAAGCAATTCCAGAAGTTGTTCGTGAGTTTGAAGATCCGCAAGAACCTATAGATCCACCCCATGAGGATAACTCTCACAAGAGGAAACCAGCATGGACTAGAGAGCTCATTCAAGATGCAGAAAGATTTGGCATTCCAGAAGAAGAACACAGAGCAAAGAAGAGAACCAAATCACATACTAGCTATGTTGCTTTACTCTGTGACATTATAAACAAAGAACCTTCCATTTATGAAGAAGCAGCGGAAAAGAAAGAATGGAAGGATGCCATGGTTGAGGAATACTAATCAATAATGAAGAATGATGTTTGGGATGTTGTCCCAAGACCTAAAGAGAAGTCTGTTGTGACTTCTAAATGGATCTACAAAATCAAGCATGCTGCAGATGGCAGTGTAGAGAAATACAAGGCAAGATTCGTAGCTCGTGGCTTCTCTCAGAAAGAGGGAATAGATTATGAAGAAACTTTTGCACCTGTAGCCAGGTATACTTCCATCAGAGCAATACTTTCCCTGGCTGCAGCAATGAAATGGAAAATACACCAGATGGATGTCAAGACTGCTTTCTTGAATGGTGTAGTTGAAGAGGAAGTATATGTGGAGCAGCCACTCGGTTTTGAAATACATGATAGGGAGTCATATGTGTGCAGATTGAAGAAAGCCTTGTATGGATTGAAGCAAGCTCCCAGAACTTGGTATGGTAGGATGGATAGTTTCCTATCTAGTTTGGGCTTTACCAAGAGTAAAGCGGATTCCAACCTTTGCTACAAGGTTGAGGAAGGGAATCATGTGATTCTACCTCTATATGTGGATGACTTATTTGCAATAGAAGATGATAGATTGATTGCAGATACTAAGAGGAAGCTTGCTGCTGAGTTCGATATGAAAGATTTGGGAATGATGCATTATATCCTAGGTATGGAGGTGTGGCAGAATGCAGGTGGGATCTTCCTTGGTCAAGGGAAGTACAAAATAGATATCCTAAAGAGATTCGGGATGATGGATTGCAAGGCCATGGCCACACCTATGGCATCGAACCTGAAGCTTCTATGTCATGCTTCATTTGAGCCAGTTGATATCTCTATGTATCGTCCAATGATTGGGTCCTTGATGTACCTGATGAACATGAGAACAGATATTTGCTTTGCGGTGAACACATTGAGCCAGTTCCTGATGAATCCGAGGAGTGTTCACCTGGTTGCTGTAAAGCATGTTCTGAGGTACCTAAAGGGTATAGTGGATTATGGGCTCAAGTATGAAGTGAATCAAAAGTTTAACCTGCAGGTTTATGTTGATTCAGATTGGGTTGGCAGTGCTGCAGATACGAAGAGCACATCTAGATGCTGCTTCAGTATGGGATCAGGTGTGATCTCTTGGTTTAGTAGGAAGCAGTCCTGTGTAGCACTGAGTACAGTTGAGGCAGAGTATGTTGCAGCCTGTTCAGCTAGTTGTGAGGCAGTATGGCTACGGAAGCTACTGTCTAAGTTATTTGATCTCCCATTGGATGCTACTGGTACCTTCTGTGATAACCAGAGTTGTGTGAAGTTGTCTGAGAACCTAGTGTTTCATGACAGGTCGAAACACATAGAGATCAAATATCACTATATCAGGGATATGGTGCATACAGGAGCTGTGAAGCTCCTGTATGTTGCGACGGACGAGCAGATTGCAGATGTACTGACGAAGCCACTAGCCAGAGTGAAGTTTGAATACTTCAGGGAGAGGCTTGGTGTTCTTCAGATCGACGACACTTTTAGGAAGAAGTGATGGACACATTTGCTGAAGCCATTCCAAGCATGTTGGAAGGAGGATCCTTCACATGGCTGTGGATGTAAGTGCTGGATTATGAGCATCAGGATGATGTTCTAGTTTCTGCTTTGTATGATCAGTTGGATCATTTACATGTATATGTATGTACGCATCATGTTGGATGCTGGATATGATCAGTTGGATCATTTGTATGTATTTTGTATATGCAGCATGTTGGATGCTTGGACCATGTATCTATATATGTATCAGGTGGATACATTGTATGATCAGGTAGATCATGTATGTTGATATGTATCATGTATTTGTATTTGTATCAGGTGGATACACTGTATGATCAAGTGGATCATGTATGATGATATGTATCAGGTAGATACTTGGTATGCATCAGGTGGATGCATTGTATGATCAGGATGATCATTCTCCCTCCAATTTTGTTCTCCTCAATTATTTTTTATAGATGTTGAAGCTATATGCCTCGGTCTCTTTAACTTCCAGATATTCCAATTCTAAAACTAAAACTGTCTCTTTAACTCCCAATTCGAAAATTGAACTGTCTCTTTGAATTCTAGAATTTACACGTTGTAAATTAATAAATAAATAAAATGTTTGTGAGGCGCAGCTTGTCTGAGTCGCGGTTGTCTGAGTCATGGCCATCTGAGTCTCGGCCATCTGAGTCATGGTTGTCTGATTCATGACCATATGAGTCTCAGCCATCTGAGTCACGGCCATCTGAGTTGCAGACGTCTGAGTCACGGCCGTCTGAGTCTCATCCATCTGAGTCATAGCTTGTCTGAGTCATAGCTATTTGAGTTGTAGCCATCTGAGTCACGGTCGTCTGAGTCGCAACCGTCTGAGTCACGGCCGTCTGAGCCTCAGCCGTCTGAGTCACAGCTTGTCTGAGCCGCATCTGTTTGAGTTTCAGCCATCTAAGTCGTAGCTTGTCTAACAACATTCTTTTCTCGTATTTCAAAATCAGTCACAGCGTTAGTAAAGTGAAGTTGCTATGGTCCAAGTCACCTTCCTTGTCTGCTTTCCAACCATCAATGACAACTGAATCATAGTGCCAACAAACTCCCCCTTTGGCATTGATGGAAACCTAAAATTTATGATGCTTCTTTTCATCTGCAACTACCTGAACTTCTCCCCCTTTGACATCAATGTCAAAGATACATTTTACAGAAACAGCTCCTCCTATCAAGAAGAATCCAAAAAAAATGGGCATGAGGAACTACACAGAACTTATAGTATAATCATATCTACAATTCACACATACTCCCCCTTTCAAGTTGAACTCAATAATCTGGTCATGAGGAAAAGTCAATCTGAAATCATCATAAGCACATATCTGATATTCATTAAACCCAGACTCCCCCTATCATGGTGAGGAGATCAGTTGGAATTGGGTAGGACACCCAAATTGTAACGAAGATATTCAAACTGTGCCTTGGACAATGATTTAGTAAAGATATCAGTTGTTTGTTGTGTAGAGGGAATAAAATTCAATTAAACCACTCTATTTGTGACTTGCTCCCTCAAAAAGTGATACTTAATTGGTATTTGCTTAGTCTTGGAATGAAGCATAGGGTTTTTAGGCACACTGATAGCACTTGTGTTATCACAGTGAATAGGGATAGGTTTAGAATACTTTACATCCAAATCAGCAAGAATTTGTATCATCCATAATACCTGTGTACAGCATGTTGCAGCAGCTATGTATTCAGCCTCAGTAGTAGATAGAGAGATAGAACCTTGCTTTTTACTCATCCATGCTACTAATGAATCGCCTAAGAAAAATGCACCTCCACTAGTGCTCTTTCTTTCATCCAAACAGTTTGCCCAATCAGCATCTGAATATGCAATCAACTGAAAGTTTTGATTCCTAGGATACCAGATACCATAAGTCATTGTGCCTTTCAAGTATTTGAAAATTCTCTTCACAGCTACCAAGTGACTTTGTTTGGGAGCAGACTGAAATCTTCCTACCATTCCAACAGCATGCATGATATCAGGAAGAGTTTTTGTAATATATAGAAGACTTCCTATCATTGACCTGTATGTTCTTTGATCAACATCTGGTGAGATATCATCTTTAATAAGCTTGCATCCAACAATCATAGGGGTACTAACAGGTGAAGAATCCTCCATTTGAAACTTTTTCAACATCTCCTTCAGATACTTCTCTTGAGAGAGAAATAGACCTTCATAATTCTGATTGATTTGAAGACCAAGAAAGTATGATAATTCTCCAATCATTGACATTTCAAACTCAGATTGCATGGCCTTAGCAAACCACTGGACAGAAGATGCATTAGTACATCCAAAGATAATGTTATCAACATAAACTAGAACAATTAATAAATCATCACCTTCAGTTTTGATGTACAGATTGCTATCAGCAGTGCCCTTCTTGAATCCTTTTTCTTGTAAATATTTATCCAATCTGTAGTACCAAGCTCTTGGTGCTTGTTTCAATCCATATAGTGCCTTCTTCAGTTTGCAGACATAATCATGATTGTCTGTCAGTGAAAAACCTTCAGGTTGCTCCATATACACTTCTTCTTCTAGATCTCCATTTAGAAAAGCTGATTTAACATCCATCTGATAAACTTTGAAATTTTTGTGACAGGCATAAGCAAGAAACATTCTTATAGCTTCCATTCTTGCGACAGGTGCAAAAGTCTCATCAAAATCTTGTCCCTCAACTTGTGCATACCCCTTACAAACCAATCTAGCTTTATTACTCACAATTTTTCCTTTTTCATTCATCTTATTCTTAAATACCCATTTGGTACCTATCACATTCTTATCTACTGGTCTAGGAACAAGTTCCCAAGTATTATTCTTTTCAATCTGATCAAGCTCTTCATTCATGGCTTTTATCCAATCTTCATCTTCACTAGCTTCATAAAAATTCTTGGGTTCTATTATAGATAAAAAATCAATGTGAGACTATTCTGTATCTTTGAGTAATTGTCTTCTTGTATGCACACCTTCATTCTTGTCACCAATGATCTGACTTTCGGGATGATTTTTCCGAATAATTCTTGAGGAGGTTTTACTGATTGCTATTGTGAGTCTGCATCTTCATTCTCTGATTCAGATTCTTCCTTTTCTAATTCTTGGACCTATTCTTCTTCATCTTCGGCTCCATCCTCTGTACATGATTCATCACTGTTTATCTGAGTGTCTTTTACATGACTCCCTTCATATACTTTAATATCAATGCAATCAACCATTTTATGCAACCTCTTATTATAGCATCTGTATCCTTTGTTGTTTGTAGCATAACCTAAGAAAACACCTTCATCAGCCCTGTCATCATATTTACCAAGATGCTCATCATTTTTCTTGATATAACACTTACTCCCAAAGACTTTGAAATGCTTGATTGTAGCAGGTCTCCCAAACCATAATTCATAAGGATTTTTATCGCTATTTGGCCTTAAGTGAGCTTTGTTAAATATATGAACAACTGCATGAATTGCCTCTACCCAAAAAACTTTAGAAATATTATTTTCTTTCATCATTGATCTTGCCATCTGCTAAACTGATCTATTCTATCTCTCAACCACTCCATTTTGTTGTGGAGTCCCTGGAATTGTATACTCTCTTTTGATACCCTGTTCATCACAAAATTCCTTGAAATGCCTTGAACGGAACTCTCCTCCTCTATCGGACCTTACTGCCTTTAGTATTCTTCCTATTTGATTCTCATTCAGAGCTTTAAATACTTTAAATTTTTCAAATGCTTCAAATTTTTCTTTCAGAAACGCAACCCAAGTAAGTCTAGAATAATCATCAATAACTAGCATAAAATATTTTTCTTTTCCTGCACCTTCCTTCCTTGATGGTCCACACAAATCCATATGCACTAACGAAAGAGGTTTATCTGAAGAAGGGAAACTCTTGGATTTGAACTGTGTTCAAGACAATTTTCCCATTTGACAAGGTTTACATACAACATCATCTGGGTTTGACATCTTTTGAAAGTATTTCACTACTCCATTGTTTCTAAGCTTGATTATATGATCAAAATTTAAATGTCCAAGTCTTCTATGCCATAGCCAACTCTCATCATACTTGCTTAGATGACATTCCTCCTTTTCTTCTTTGAAGACATAAACATTGTTTTCTGTTCTTATACCTTTGGCAACCAATTGTCCTGAAGAAACAAATTTAATTTTTCATTCCTTAGAATTGAAAACAAATTCACATCCTTTGTCACATACCTGACTGACACTAAGAAGATTGTGCTTCAAGCCATCTACAAATAGAACATCTTGAGCTTTCCCTTTGCCATTACTCAGACTTACCATTCCTTTGCCTCTGATTTTTCCTGAAGCATCATTCCCAAAAGTTACATTTCCTGATTTGTGTTCTTTTAGAGACAGAAACTTAGATTTATCCCCAGTCATGTGTTTGGAGCAACCACTGTCAATATACCATGGGTCCTTCTATCTTTGAGATGAAAGCACTAAATCACACTGATTGCTTTCTTTCTTCTTCCACACTTTTCTTTCAGCTGAATGATTCACTCTTGAATTTGTTTTGTAGTTCTTCAAATAACATTATGAAGCCTTGTGTCCATAATTATGACAGATATAACATTCATGTTCATTGTAGAGAAGATCAAAAGGATTGACATTTCTATTATGAATTCCTCTTCTGATTGCTGATGGAGTACAGTGGTTATGATTATTCATTGATTGTTTCATTCCATGCTGCAGCATTTGATTATTGCTAAATATTCTTTGTTGAGTGTTTCTAAGATTGAAAACACAGGTTGCAACTTTGTGACCAAAGTTAGAACAACAATAACAATAACCATTCAAGAAATTTTGATACCTGAATCTTGGTTGTCCTCTTGAAATTGATTGCCTTATCATTCTGTGTTGGACATCTTCTTCTTCATGCTTTCTTGACTGCAGAATATTCCTTTTTGTTCCTGTAGCTCTATCCTTTTTATCATTCATTAGATTGTCATTACTGTTGGTGTTATTTGCTTTAGCTTTGATGGAGGTTGCAGACTTTGTGAATTCTGATTGCTTGTTGCTTTGAAAGTTGATCACCTTAGTTATTTCTTTGTTCTCTGAGTGACTGTTGCTTGAACCTTGTTCATACCCTAGACCAGATTTAATCAACGGAGATCTTTGCTTACTTAAGATATTATTCAACTCTTCTGAGGCTTTAATGCTTGAAAAATTCTGATGATGCAAAGTTTGGAATTTCTCTAATTATTTCTTAACAGTCACCACTTCTTCTAACTTTTCACATCTTTCTCTACTTTCAGCCAGCTATTGTTTAAGAATGTCTTCTATTTTCTTTGCCTCTTCTAGTTCTATTTTTACCAAAATACAGTTTATACTAGATTCTTTGTCATTCTTTTCATACTATATCAGTAACTGTTTTTGTTTCCTCTTCTTTTGTCCGAGTCTATCAATTTCTTCCAATGCACTAATTAACTCACCTTCCATATCAACTACAACATCTTCATCATTCATGCCACTCTGTAAAATCAATATCAAGATCTTCTATGGCCATAAGCATAAACTCATTCTCCTTATTTTCACTGGAAGATTCACTATCTGTAGCATCTGAAGAGTCAACATCATTTGCACACAAGCCTTTCTTCATGTAATTGTTATCTTTATTATATCTCTTATATGTGTGTTTCTCTTTATCAACAGGATTCTGATCTCTTTTCTTATAAGGACATTTAGATGCAAAGTGTCCCACCTTACCACAATTGAAACATTTAAAGGGAAACTTGCCTTTATATTTCCCTGATCCAATTTTCAGTCTTCTTACAAATTTTGCTTCAATCTCATCCATTTCAAAATCAGTATTCTTGTCTACTTTGAAAGAGGCTTCTCTAGTGGTATTTTTATCTTTGTTGATCCTCATTTCATAGGCAGTTAGAGTTCCTAGGAGTTGATCAATACCCATATTTTTAAGATCATTTAACTCTTCTATTGCTGAAACTTTGGGGTTAAATTTATCAGGCAAAGATCTTAAAATTTTTTGAACTAAGGATGCTTCTTCAATTGTTTCACTGAGGCCCTTCATAGCATTCACAAGCTCTTCAACCCTTAGGAAATATTTACTAACCGTCTCATCCTCATTCATCTTTAGTTGTTCAAATTTCAGCCTGTATGTTTGCAGTTTGGCATCTTTTACTTTCTCATTCCCTTCATAGCTATTAATAAGTTTATCCCACATATCTTTAGCAGATTCAAGATGCATCATTTTCACAAACTCAGATTCAGCAAGACCACTTAATATTGCATTCATTCCCTTAGCATTAAAACTGAATTCCATCTTGTCATCTTTGGAAGCACGAACCACAGGTTTGGTATATCCAGTTTCTACAACTTCCCAAATATCAGCACCTATGGACATTAAATATGTTCTCATTCTAACTTTCCAAAAGGCAAAATTTGTTCCATCAAACATAGGAGCATTATTGGTTGAACCTTCATGGCTTGTCATGTTTAAGCTTTCGGATCTACCTTAGACTAAAGGAACACTGCTCTGATACCAATTGTTGAAAGTATTCAAATAACTGAGAGGGGGGGGTGAATCAGTTATTTCTGTGCTTAAATAATTTTACATTCTTTTTCCCTTTTAAATTTGATGAAGCGTGACAATCAATATGATATGAGATGTTCTATGCACATTCCTTTATAGTAGGTATATTGTTATAACATAATTAACTATAAGGCATATAAACAATGTTCAATCACATAAATATGCAGAGGCACTGATTTGCCTGAGGAAACCCATAAAGGGAAAAAACCTCTTCTTAGGATGAAAGGAAAGCTCCAACTTCTCTTTACATTATATTTTATCTGAGCTACAACCCAGATGAGGCTGCTACCTATGTTTCTTCAGCACCAACTGAATGGAAGCTACAACTCCCAGATGTACAAGAACCAACTTGCAAAGAAGACTTTACAGTCTTCCCTTGCTCCTCCCTACCACCCTATGTAAGAAAAATTTCAGTCAATTATATCACACTGGTTCAAATATATCAGTACATACCCTTTTCATTTTTGTTTTGTGCTTCTATAGCTTGGATTTCTAGGCATTCTATTCTTCATTAAATCGAGCCACATTTTTCTTTTAAATTGTTAACTTTGAATCATAGCTTCATCCTCTTCAGCTAGCAACCATTCCTCTTCGTCCTCTCCATTCTCCCTCCAATTTTGTTCTCCTCAATTTTTTTTTATAGATGTCGAAGTTATATGCCTCGATCTCTTTAACTTCCAAATATTCCAATTCTAAAACTGAAACGGTATCTTTAACTCCCAATTCGAAAATTGAACTATCTATTTGACTTCCATAATTTACACGCTGTAAATTAATAAATAAAAAAATGTTTGTGAGTCGCGGTTGTATGAGTCGTGGCCATCTAAGTCTCAGCCATCTGAGTCGCGGCTGTTTGAGTCATGGTCGTCTAAGTCTCATCCATCTGAGTCACGACCATCTGAGTCGCAAATGTCTGAGTCACAGCCGTCTGAGTCTCAGCCATCTGAGTCATAGCTTGTCTGAGTCGCAGCTGTTTGAGTTGCAGCAGTTTGAGTCACGGCTGTTTGAGTCACAGCCTTCTGATTCACGGTCGTCTGATTCTCAACCATCTGAGTCACAGCTTGTCTGAGTCGTATCTATTTGAGTTGCAGCCATCTGAGTCACAGCTTGTCTAACAAAATTCTTTTCTTGTATTTCAAAATCAGTCGCAGCTTTAGTAAACTGAAGTTGGTATGGTCTGAGTCACCTACCTTGTCTGCTTTCCAACCATCAATGACAATTGAATCACAGTGCCAACAATTTCCTGAAACTCTTTACTGATGCAGAGAAGGAGATTATGCATTTTTGAGATGGGTGCTTTCCTATTTCCAACAATATTTCTTGCTTCTTTTATAATTATAAGGGAGTATCCTAATACCAAGAGCTTTGTGATGCCCAATTTGATAGAAATTTCCATCCCTTTGATGAGGCCAAGCCATTCAGCCCCATTATTTTTTTTTCTTCCACTGCTCCAGGCGAACTCCTTCTACTTGTTCCCCATGGTGTCAAGAATTTCTCCCCCCGCACCTGCCAACCCTGGGTTTCCCTTCAAAGCACCATAAAAAAAAAGAATGCTTCTTTCATGTTGAGTTATCCAGTCCTGAAAGTCGTCTTTGCTAATCCTTAGCTTCCAAGACAATGATCTTGGTTTTTTGGGAGGTTTTATCCAAAATAGATTGGGGGGAGGGAGAAAGAAATCCTCCATCCAATTATTTTCTTCAACAGTGAGAGGCTTCTAGATAATACTGGGCATACCTTGAGAGGATATAGCTTCAATCCAAAGGGACTTGGCAGCAGTGCAGGTCCGACAAGGACAAGGAGAAATCCCTTCAAATATCTCTTTGTTCCTTGTGGTCCATACCTTCCAGCAGATAAACCTGGGAAGGGATTTCCAAGCTCTTAAGAAATCATTCTTTCTACGAAAAGAGCCCTGATAGTAATCCCTCCATCTTTGAAATAAGTCAATCCATTCAGTTGGCATCACTATGCTGACATTAAGGGAATTGATGGCGTAGTTCCAAAATTCCAACGTGAACCTGCATTCCAAGAATAGGTGATCCATAGTTTCCTTAGCCTCTTTACATAATACATAGCGAAGAGCACCCTTTATTCCACGTTTTCTCAAGTTTTCGGCTCTTAGCGTTTTTCTATGAGCAAGAATCCAAAAGAATACGTTCACCTTAGGGAGTCCATATTTGCAACAAACCCTAGTCCATTGTTTATCTCTGTTTTCTCCAATCCTACTGATGAGGACATGATGGTAGCCATCCTTTACTGAGTAGGACTCCGATCTTCCCTAGCCCTGCTTGTCTTTGGGATTACGGCTAATGGGGCATTGCTCCTGCAGTAGGGAGAGAAGCACTTTATAGTCCAATATCAGTTGATCAGGTAAGTCTAACTCCTTCCAACCAATCCATCTAACATTAGCAGACCACCTTGAAATGTCATACAAGGACTACATGTTGTTGTTTTCAAGCCAGTCTTGAAGGTTTTTTAACTCATGGTGGAAGTCGGCAGGAGAGGTCCTCCCCAGATTATCATACCAAATCTTGATTCTTTTTCCATTTCCAGCGATCCAGTGAACCTTTTCCTCAATGATGAAAACCTCCCTTTTACACAAGTCCCATATCGGGGAGCCTTTCATGCTCATATTAATATTTTTGATACATCGAGTTCTGGTACCCTTCATATATTTTTTCTGCAAGGCTTTCTTCCACTAGGCATCCTTATCTGAAATAAGCCTCCACAAGATTTTTGCTCTGAGAGCCAAATTCATAATGCTTGTATCCTTTACACCAGCTTCGCCACTAGCCTTAGGCCTGCATACAGTATTCCAATTAATTAAGTGATAATTCCTGTTGTTGGTTGCCTTACCACCTTGCCAAAGAAAATTACGAATTTCTCTTTCTATTTCCTGAATGATGAATCTGGGAGCAAGAGAGATGGAGCATGTATAAATCGGGTAGGCAGAGAGAATAGAATTAATCAAAGTGAGTTTTCTCGCAGGGTTTAGCCATTGAAAACACCAAGCATAGATTTTCTTTTTAATCTCATCAATCAGAACTTTCCAGTCCTCCTTTCTTTTCTTCCCTTTGAAGATTGGGATTCCAAGATAGCTGAAGGAGTTCCATACTGTAATTCCTTCGAAGCCTAATATTCTTGAAATTCTTTCCATGATCATTGGTGAGCAGTTCCAACCAAACATCTTAGATTTACGCTCACTAATTTTTCCATCAAAAGCATTAAGAAAGGTGTTTAGAACTTTTTTGAATCTCTCTGCAATGATGGTAGATGCTACTCCCATCATGATGGTGTCGTCCGCAAATTATGCATTTTTTGAAGCACAAACACCTCTGGAAATTTTAATTCCTTTAAGTTCCCCAGAACTCTGAAGTCGTTGAAGTCTTCTGCTCAGGGGTTCAGACACTAATATGTAAAGGAAAGGGGAGATTTGGAATCCCTGATGGATTCCACGAGAGATTTGGAAGAAGTTGGTTGGTCTACCGTTAACTAGAGGTGCAATCCAAGGGCTGATGATGCAGGCCTTGATCCATCTGACGAACCCATGAGAGAACCCAAATTTTGTCATAATTTCGAACAAGAAAAAGTGATTAACCCTGTCAAATGCATTTTCCATATCAAGCTTAATCACCATGCCTTACTTCTTTTGCTCCATGCTGGAGTGAATGGCTTCCTTAACTATGATTATATCGTCGAGAATTTTCCTCCCTACAAGAAAGCCTCCTTGCGTCTCGGAGATGAGCTAGCCCATGACTTTCTTCATTCTAGTTTCCAGGATTGTTGTCAAAATATTATAGGACGTATTGCAGAGCGAGATTGGTCTGAACCGATCAATCGAGAGAGGCTTCTTATCATTAGGAATTAAGGTCAGGAAAGAGGAGTTTGTGGCTCCACCGATCTTATCTTTTCTTCGTGTCCAATTCAGCATTCTCTTTAAGTCCTCTTTAATGATGCCCCAGGAAGCTCTATAAAATTTTATAGTAAACCCATCCGGACCTGGAGCCTTATCCGCATTCAGTTTCCAGATTGCATCAATAATCTCAGATTCCAAGATAGGTTTGTATAACTCTTTGTTTTCCCCATCAGAGATTAGAGTAGGGATTTCAGATAGAAGATCTGCTTGGGCTAAGGGATCTGTTTGTTTTTTATCCAAGTAAAGCTCGTGGAAGTGATGGAAGATGTGAGCTTTTATTTCTTCATAATTAAGGATCCTTTTCCCATCTTCATCCCTGAGATCTTTTATCATATTACGACTTACTCTTGATTTAGTCTCCTTTTGAAAATAACTAGTATTGTTGTCTCCCCCTTTCAACCATAATTGCCTGGATATTATTCTCCAAGTCTCCTCCTCCTTTCTGGCCGCTTTCAAAATCTTGTTGCTGAGATCCTGCTCTTGACAAATGTGGACTGGGTTTATTACAACCATTTCCTTTTTGGATTGCATAGTTTCCAGATCACATTGGAGTTGCTTTTTAATGTGACCCGGTCCCTTAAACTCCCTTTTTGCCCAGCTCTTCAACTCGTAACTGACGTTTCTTAACTTGCTCTCCCAAACGTAACTCAGAGAGCCATAGAAAGGGTAGCTCCAGGCTTTGGCAATTAGAATCATAGCTTGTTCCTTATGCAGCCAAGTGGGATTGAAGCGGAAGGGAATTGGGCCCAAGTTGTCAAGAATCGAGAGGGAGAGGGAAATCAGCTTGTGATCAGAGATGGCAGAAGGGATTGCAAAGGAGGTAGGGATAATATTTAATTGCAAGAAGGAGGAGTTGATGATAAACCTATCCATCCTTGCGAAAATGTGACCAGCTCCCACATGGTGGTTTCTCCAAGTGAAGTTTCCATTCTTGAGAGGGGGGTCAAACAAGTCGAGGTCAGCTATCAAGTCCTCGATATTCTCCCCAAAAGGATCTCTAACTTTTGATCCTCCCCTCTTTTCCGACTGGGCTATGGTAGTGTTAAAATCCCCAACGAGGATTATCCCTTTGTCCACTATGAAATCCTTGAGGGAGGAGAGAGTATCCCAAAAAAACTGCTTGTCCTTATAGTGTGTAGGTCCATAGACATTGTAAACAAAAAAGGTAAGGCTATCCTCCTTGCTACTAACCTCACTTAAAATCCAATATTGACTATCTTTTACAACTTTGGAAGAATACTTACTTAAGAAGAAGGATGCTATACCTCCAGAGGCTCCCCTGGAGCTTAATGCACTCCCATGGCAGTTTGACCAGAAGAGATCTGAGAGTGCCAAGACCTCCACATCGCTCATTTTTGTCTCTTGGATCATTAGGATGTCTGTTTTTTTTTATTTGACCATTTCCTTCAAGGCTCTAATGTTGTTAGGTCCCCCAAGACCCCTACAATTCCAAGAGACGAGCTTCATTACTTCTTTCCCAATTGTGATCCTGCTCGAGCCCGACTGTCATATTTTCTTTTTGTGTTCTGTAGCTGCTGCATTTCCTTTATGCTTGTCTGCCTCCCAAGATAGATCTCTCTTTCTGCCTCTTGCTCGCGATGGTAACGCAGGGATTTTCTTCCTCTTTTGTTTAGGGGAGGTCCATGTTCAAAGTAGTCTTGGGATCCTTTTGATGTAGATTCAAGAGTAGCATAAGGTGGGACAACCTTTCTTTGCCTTACCATGTCCGCCCAGGAGCTGTCATGAGGGGGAGAGCGATCACAATCCGTAGTTTCTCTAGAAATTTCGAGAGGGGGGATGTCAATATTATCATTCCTAGTTGCTATCATCACATCATCATCATCAGTCCTTCCAGTTTCAGTGATCTCCCCTTCTTCCACTGTTAAGGCATCGAACTGATTACTCGCAGGCAGTGATGATACGATTTTGTCTTTATCGATCTGGCTGACAACAGGATTGGGCGAATCCTTCTAAGCTATTTCATTGCTTTCTGCTTGTTGTTTCCTTTTTGGCTCTAAGTTTGGAATTGGGGCTCTCCTTCCTTTTTGGCTCTAAGTTTGGAATTGGGGCTCTCCTTCCTTTTTTTGCTTGCTGCCATTCCTCTTCTTGTATTTTCTCCTGAGACTCCTTGGCATTTTTAGGGCATTTTTTAACAAAGTGGCCATATTCATGTCATTTTTTGCATTCAAAGGGAAACTGTTCATAATCGACCTTCTGGGCATATTCCCATCCATCCATACAAAGACTTACAACCTCCGGAAGGCCTTTCTCTAGGTCCACTTCCACACAGATCCTTGCACATGAGAAAAGCGGGCCTTTCGGCTCGGCTTTATCTTTATACTTCCCCAAGGAGTTCCCTATTTCCTGTAAAGAATCGTCATTCCAACAATGCAAAGGTAGATGGGGTAACCTAACCCATACAAGGACAGCAGAGGCGCATCTTTTTCTGGGTCAAATGATAAGCTCCAACAGTTAAGATAGAGACCTCGAGGGCCCATGAAATACGGACCACTGTGAAAAATGATATCTCTGTCCTCTTTAGCTTCGAAGAGGAAAGGAAAGAAGCCCTTTCCACAAAAACAATGCTGGATTCCACCAGAGATCAAAGGCATCAAATTCTTCTTAATCCAAGTTTCCATGGTTTTTGGCAACGACCAAATACCGATGAAATGGCCAATCATCCCTCTCTCACTCAGTGCAATGGCTTTCAACCTGGAAGCTGCCGACTTGATCTAGATTTTATGAGCCTATGATAGCTTGACAAACCCATATCAAGAGACAGGGACAGCAGTGGACGATGGGGATGCAGCGACCAAGGCTCAAAACGCATCCTCCACGATCCGTTGGCAAGCTTCAGGGTTGGGATCTGGAGGATCCATCCCGCACCGCAGGGCAATGAATAGGAAACCCTGGCAGGGTGCGCGCGGGGGATAGTGCAGGCTTAGAGTAAGAGTTGCAATGGCTTAGTGGGTGATCTAATTAATTGAGACAAAGATAAATGTTTTATTTTCATACCCTTAAAATCATGCATAAAAATACTTAAATATTGATCCCATTACTTAGAGGCATCAAATCACCTTTTTAGAAGAGGCATAATCAATTACCTCATCATATCTAGACATTTTCCTACAAATATCTCAATTACCTTTATCTCTTTAGTCTTGAATACCAATACAACATCTAGTTTCGCCACATTTAGTCATATCAAACTTCACTTCCATGCATGTTTTAAATTCAATGGATGCCTATAAATGCTTGCAAAAAATAATGGCATCATCTACATGAAATACTAATATTAACAAACTCTTACCCAAAAACTTGATGTAAAAACATGAATCAAAAAGTGATTTTTTGCAAACCTTGTCTTTTCAAGTAGTCATCAAACATGTGGTACAAAGTACTAGAGGATTTATTCATCATTTCCTAGTTTCGCATATGCTTATAAACATCACAAATATATTTACTCCTCAAACTCTCCATTGAAGAAAGTTTCCTTTACATCAAGTTGATGCACAAGTATATCTCAATCATAATTGTAAGTACAAATAACACCTTATTTGATGACATTTGTACCACCAGTGAAAACATTTTGACAATTGACTTCTAAATCACAATTATACCCACCCAACATGCTTCATACCAATTAATTGAACCATCATGCTCATACTTCATCTTGAAAACACATTTTCAACCAATTACTTTCCTTTGGGGAAGTTATTTATGAATTCCCAAGTCTGATTTTTTAACATTAATTCAAGATTTTCATCCATGGCATTCTTCCATTTTCTTATAGTAGCTCTCTCAAGTGCTTATTATACTATACATTGACATTCTCTAATTTCTATGCACCAACGTGCTTAATTTGATGATTCCAAAACATTGCATAGCCAATTTTTTTCCAATAACCTCTAACTAGGCCACTTCTTGCACACTTGCACATAATTAATACACATTACCTACCCTCACCACTCTTTTAATCACCTTCCCATCACAATATTCAATCTTATGACCAACTACATCACATTTCATAGACAAACAAACATATATATCTCAACTCACAACTAACAAGTCCTTAGTCACTATAGGAACTTTCATGATATCGTGAATCTCTTTGGAAGAACCATATGACATTTCTACCTAGATAGTTCCCTTTTCAATAACTTCATACCATTGTCCACCTCCAAAAAAGAAATTATTCTTGCAAGGACCAACTCATATCTCACAAAACAAATCCAATTGAAACTCATATGTTGAGTGGAACTTGGTTCCAAATACAAACACCTAGAAGAACGTCTTATATCCATTTCCATTGACATTGTCAAAAATAATTTGATATAGAGAGATATGAGCCAAATTGGTCTTTACCTTCTTACCTATTATAAATTTAAAAAAAAATCTTTTAATGTTACCTTCTTCATGATAGTGAAAAATTTTATCTCCTCCTTGCCTTTGGAATCTTAATTTGATTCATCTATTTTTTGTTATTTTCATTTCACCTTCTTCCTTACTTTACTATTTCTATTCATTGAGAAGAATGTCAAAGAAGAAAGTGCATATGTAATCTATCCAACAATATCCTTCACTTGGCTCTTCCTTAATAAGTAGAGAATATGCTTCCTTGTAGGTCAATTTATATCTATACCCTAAAGCTAGCACAATCCCTTCATACAAAACAAACATGCTTGCAACAAGGATAATCATGACATTCTCATCAAATATTGGTGCGCCACATGTGTATAAATCATTCATAAAGTACCTAAATATGAACACATAATATACTAAGGTTTCTAATTCATGCATCTTCAATTCAAGGATTTCTTCCCCAAATGATGTATTGTGTCTATTCCCTCCATATTAAACACGTTAGTAAATGAATCCCATGTTGTTTCCATTGGATCTACCATTATGAAAATGGGAGAAATTTCGTTGAAAAATGGTAGATAAAAATACAATCTTGATACTTCTTATCCTTAATCTCCCACTCTCTAAGTTCATTTCAATACAAGGAAAACACCTTATACAAGAGGTATTTGTGGAACCTCTCCAAAAAATGTATCTTTTATCCATTTATAGTGGATGTTTCTAGCACATGTAGGTGGATGTAGGTTTTATTAATCGTGCACTTAAATGGGACATAATGCACTAGTGCACCATATTCTAATATGCAATGGTGCATTATAAATTATAAAGCACTGAATACAAAATACCTCTATATTGAAAGAAAAAATGTTTTTTTTTTTTTTTTAATTTTAACGCATGTTTTTTTTAATGTGTTTAATATGACAAAATGGATCGAGGCATAATGATAAGAAATACACTGAGTCATGTCAATATTTCATGTATAATGACACATTTTTATTGTAAAAATATATACAGATATAAGCAGTGCATTAGATACATAGAAATACAGAGGTTCACTACTAGAAATAGAGAATCGATGTAGTGTATTCTCACCACTAAAACAATGCGTTATTATTGATATAAAGCATCGGTGATCCATAATAAATGGAGCATCGAGGATGGATAAAATAGTTAATTATATAATATTTTAATTTTAATATTATTTAAAACTTAGTCCATGTTAAATAGACAAACACATCGATGCTCATTATAATATTTTGACCCCAATATGTTCATAGATGGAATAAAAAAATTAATTTGGTATTTTTTAAAATCTCCACAAACTCCTCAGTGCGGTAACATTGAGCAAACGTACTACTGCATTGTAATTAATAGTGCATGCTTGAATTCCACAATATGCCAATCAATGTTTCTCTTATGGGAAACATGGGCACTAATGTAGCATACTATAAAGCACACCAGAATAGGGTAAAATAAAATTTAAAAAAATAATCATAATTCCATTTTTCTGAGAAGAGAGAGAATCATTTAAAGATATTATGATATGACCATACCAATTTTAGTGTTGCTTACCAATCACATTCCTATCCCTTTGAATCGTAAGTTGATTGGATAGGTTTTCCAATTGTGCAAGAAATATGGAAAACTTGAATTCTTGTATACATGACAACCATGATTGATGAGCTGACAAGACACCCAGTAAAGTGTTTCTTACATATTTATTTAAAATTGTAGCATGCCAAAATTTCATATTTGTCAATAATTTGCATGTTTTTCAATTCTTTTTATAATTCCATGCAATGCGTTTGAGCGATTCGACTCGCAACGAAGATGTTGCTTTTTTTTTTTTTTTACAAATATCACTTTTAATGTTGCACTCTAGGGTGAAATATCCATCCAATAAATGGTTTGGTAATATATATGCATCGTTAATGTCAAGAAAATATTTCAGTTGTACTTTACTAGTGTGTTTTTCATAAATAAAAGCATCCTTAGCAGTTCTTCTAATGTATTTCAAGAATTTCACTGTAAATGAAGTTAGAAAATTTCAACAATGGATAACTAGTGCGCTTAAAAAAAATTAGAAGCACTAGAAATGGTGCCCATGTGTGTTGAAATTCCACTGATAAAGTGGGGTTAATAACTTTGAATTTAACTAACCAATGTGTTGGTTATTATAAATAAGCATCATACAATAAGTCCAGTTGTGGCTGAACTTCGCTCCAAGAAACCACGTTAAACCCTCCTTTCATTTTTCAACCTGTGTGTTGTTTACAGAGGGGTGGGATCGTGTTGATTCTACCTGCTATGGCTCCTGGAGGGGACCCCAAGGCCTTCCCTCCCCTGCCCGAGCTAGTTGTGTTCAATAAACTGGTGGCTGCTTGTGGTAAATGCCCACCGAGTGAGCAACAGCAAAAAATTTTCAAACGCTTGGAAAGCATCCCCACAGTTGAGCTACCGACTGAAGATCCATGCAGGTCAGCACTGAACCTTGCAGAAAGAGGGCTCATAGGGAAGTTCACCGGCCTCTGGCCTTCACCCAAAGCAGTTGATAACTAGGTGCAACGAAACTAGAGATCATTGGTTCAAGATGGCATCAGCAAACATTTAGTGGGTAAGGGCCTCTTTGTTTTTGTCTTTCACAATGTAGAGGAAAAGAATCTTAATTTTAGGAATGGAACTTATTTTATGGGCCCTTAGGGGTTGTATTTGAATAAATGGACAACGGACTTTGATCTGACGCAATATGTGCCCTCGGCAGTCCCAGTCTGGGTTCTCCTGCCTCGCTTACCTCTACACTGTTGGAATCCCAAATATTTAGAATCCATAGGCAATAAACTCGGGAAATACATTGATCGTGCAGAGAGGAAGGACCAGTATAACTACGCCAGAATTTGTGTGGAGGTGGATTGGAGGTAGGGCTTCTTGAAGCAGTAAAACTCACGGTGGTTGATTGGTCTTACATCCAAGAGTTAGACTATGAGCAACTTCCATTTAAATGTCGATATTTCCATGGGTATGGGCATTTTTCTAGGCACTACAAAAAAAAGGGAGAGGAGGAGGTCAAGAAAGATAAGGGAAATCAATGGATCTCGGCTCAGAAACCAATCACAGCAAAACAAATTAACAGATCAAAAGGCAAAGGAATGTCTATGGGGAATGAATTCCCCTCCTCTGGTCAGCTCCAAGGTTAAGGGAGTTCAGTCCCATCAAGGATAGAGACATCTAATAATCCGTTTGAAAATCTCAGTATTCTAGAAGAACCTTTAGTCTCTGCTGTTGAAGAGGTTGAACAGCATCCCACTACAACGGTTGAAGACAAAATTCTGGAAGAAACTACCCCTCTACAGGATGGATCCCCTATTGGAGCTTCTAGCCCTCTCTCCTATGCTGAAATGACAAGAAAGAAGTCTCCGGATATTTCAGGATCCTCGGAAGATGAGACCTTTGAGAAGCCATCAAAAAGAGTTGGGAGAAAATCTCATCGGGAGACAAGGGCAGAAGAAGTGGAGAGGCAAAAAATGAAAGGTAGTCAACCAATGATCGAGATGTCCATAGGCAGAAATACTAGAAATAGACCTCCCAAGGGAGGATCTGCCCCCTCACTTGCCAGCAAATAATGTGTCCAATCTCTTGGAATTGTAGAGGCTTGGAGAATCCCTTAAAAGCCGAAGCTGTTAAAAATCTATTGAAATCAGATTCTCCTAAGATCCTCATGCTCCAAGAGACTAAAATAGAAGGGGAAGCCCTTCTTATGATCAATCATTCAAATTGGAAAAAAAACACCGGGAGAGAAGTAAGTGCAAGGGGCTCCTCCGGAGGACTTTCTACTATGTGGGAGGATGATAAATTTCATCTCGAAAGATCTTATGAGATGCAACAATGGATTTACACTGAACTCAGACACACTTTAAGCAATATGACCTTCACTCTTGTCAACCTATATGTCCCTGTCCATTACGCTGAAAAGAAAGGGTGCCGGCAAACTCTGTTAGAATTTCTAGAGATACGATCTCCTAAGAATTTAATTCTTGCTGGTGATTTCAACCTTTTGTTTGAACCTAAGGAAAAGCGAGGAGGAAACACCAATCGAGACCAGTTTCTTCCTTTTGTCGAAGATCTTATTCAGCAGTGGGATTTAATAGACTTCAAACCAAAAAAAGGGCTTTATACCTGGACTAACAATCATGTTGGGGATTATCATATTTCATCCCGGTTGGATAGATTTTTAATTTAGAGTTCCTTTCTAATAGATAATAAGATCATCTCTACTAAAATTCTGCAAAAACTGACTTCTGATCATAGGCCTATATTACAGCAATTTGAGGAAGCAGAAAGATTGGGGCTGATCCCCTTCCGGTTTAATCCACTCTGGGATGAAAGAGAAGGGTTTGAGGACACTGTTATAAATTCCTGGTGCACTCCTGTCAATGGGTCACCCAACTATGTATGGGAGCAGAAAGTTAAGGCAACTAAGGTGGCTTTGAAAACTTGGATAAAAAATCCCTCTGCCTCACACACTAGCTATAGAAATCAGTCCACCAATCAATTGATACATTTGCAATTAGATATGGAGTCTAAAGATATTACTCACTCAGAAATTCAAAAGGAACCAGCTGCCCAGCTCACTACTTTTCTATCTTAGAGGCATGAGGAAGAGCAATGGATGCTTAAATCAAGAAGCCTTTGGCTAAAGTCGGGAGACAGAAATACTCCATTCTTTCATAAACAATTTAAAGCTCGCCTCTCTCGAAATCACATGGATGAAACCACTTATTCCGATAGGACTGTCCGCAATGAAACTGCCCAATTAAAAGAGGCTGCAACTTCCCATTTTCAGCAGCTCTTTACTGAAGAAGGATTGGATACTGAGGAGGAATTCTCAGATTTTCTCACACACATCCCGAGACTGGTAGGTGTTGGTTTAAGATACTGTTCTAGAGGTTTCCAATGTAGACCCAGGTTCTTTCACGTTTTCAAGGAACCAACAAAACCCCTTTTCACTGGCCCTTTCGGCAACAACCTGCGAATAGGCTGAGGTCTCACCCGAGGTGTAGCTATGGGGGCACTGCGGAATCAGGTTTCCACAACAATGTCACGATTTTTTTGGATGGAACTACTACAGGGCTCGTGTTGTAGACTAAAGACTATGCAACGATAGACTGCGTTGCGGTCCTCGCGTCTACAATCCAAGAAGCTTGTGCGACCAGCGCATCCAAGCACTGCGCGGTTCAGGCAAGACACAACTAGCAGGACAGAGCAATTGACCTATACGCTTCCTGCATAGACTTGACTCATATTGACAACTTCACTTACTGTTTATCCCTTCGTCTATTTCCTTGTATTATTAACCTTATAACCAACGTAAACAGATGAACACGCAATGTTGCACACTTCTGGTGCTGCGCATCAAGAGAATTACACAACTCGAACTCTACCCACGTATGTGATTATTCAACAAACTAATACCTTCACAGACTTAGAATACTGCGCATTCAACATTTATCCATACATGTAATACTTAACATATTATTCCCATCTTTCTCCTATGGAAAATACATATAAAAGCATTAACATAATAACTGATAAATGAGAATCCAGACATCCATGGTAAGCAAATAAGCAAATGCAAATGCATAATCAATCACACTACATAGGATTTAACGTGGTTCACACCCAGGATGGAGGCTATGTCCACAAGAACTATTTTTATATTAGTCTTTGGGAAGGGTACAACAGTTCTTTGTCTGCGCACTCAGCTGCAGACTCTCCTTTCTCTCTATAAACTTTTGCGCACTCAGCTTGCAGATCCTTTACAAAATTGTATCTCCACGGAGATCTATTCAGTCTATAACAATGAAGAGTAATCAATATGACAATACAAAAATGAGAGATTCAACAACCCTTTCCCTTACAAAATATGCCTTATTTATAGATCACGCCCATGGGTCGTGTCTTTACAATCAATATGCCAAAACTCTAAGGTTCCCCAAACGGGTGTGGATGCCCGCCACACTGCCTGTCACCATCGATAGCTTGCTCCACTCGCTATGGCCGCCTTACTGGAGCACTCGTGGCTCTAACTCCCTTCTGACAGCCGCAGTCATCAACAAAACGGTTACAACTGCATCGTGGCCTGTCACTTTCCACTCCTTTAACCTTCCTGTCACCGTCGACTTAGTGGCCTGGCTTCTCAACTGCTTGCCGCCACTCTCTTAGATAGGTCGCTTTCCACTATCATCCGCTCTGTCCCTTAATTAAAATAGGTCGCTTCCTCTTCCGACCTTTACTCATATTCTTTACCAAAATTAGTCGTTGTGATGTTACTGCGCAACAGCATATTTGTGCAAAACTTAAACATATACCCTGTGTTGCACGCTCCACAAAACTGTTCCTTCTTCGCACTCATCCTGAACTGCGCAATTCCAAAACTGCCCTTTATCCAAACTTATACCCACTTGGGCCCTGCCCAACAGGGCCCTAACACTTACCTGTGGATTATCCCCGATCCACTTCCGCTAGCCGCTTCCTCCTATGTATCTTCGGTGCTTTTTAGCTTAGCGATGAAACTGCTCAAAGTGATGGCGATGTCATCAACCATTTCCTTTTCCTTTGTTTCAAAAGTCTTAATGGTTTCCAGATGTGCCTATGAAACCTTCTCTTGGACTTGTTCTCTAAGCGTTCCCTCCGCTATTTTTAGTTCGATGAACTTCTCATCAAACCGTTGAACTAGGTTCAGCCCTTCTTCCTCTATGCTCTCCAGCTGCGCAGAAGTGATAGCTTCCTTTTCCCTTAGTGCCTTGAGATGTTTCTAGAGTTCCTTTACTTCATTAAACTTAGGTAACTTCTGTTGCGTGGGCAGAGTTTTCATCTCTGTGGTTGTAGCATCAATCTCTTATTGTGTCTGCTGCACTTCCTCTTTGATCTTCTGAAGTTCCAGGTCTTCATTCAATCCTATGACAATTGCGTTTACTTGCTCAAGTAAACCTTGGCATCTTGCTACTTTGGACTAGATGCTTCCCAATGTGGCCTCAACCTCCTCTTGTGTGGTTGAGTGCTGATCTGATGCTGGAGTTGACTGCCTGGCTTCCAGGTCGGCGATCTTTCCCTTATAGGAAACTTCCATTTCCATCATTTCGGTCATGAGGGACTCTACCTTGGCCCCAATATTTCTTATGGTATCTTCAACATTTTCTTCCTCTGCGCATTCTTCAATCTTCGTGCATACCACTAAGACGGTCTCTTTGAGCTTGTGGTCCCTCTCTCGGACTTCAGATAATTATTGTTCTTCTGCTCGGATTCCTTCCTGAGCTCTTCAATATTTTCTTTCACCTAGACGCTCTGGTCATATGAGGCAATGCCTCTTTCTTGTATTTCCTCCAAAATTTGTAGATGTATCTCATTCAGGTCCTCCAATGCCAATGACCCAATGTTGAGTTCAAAATGTCCCGAGTCTTTCGTTGCTTCGCGCACCTTATCGTTTGGGAAGATAAAGTGTACCGGTTCTATATGTGCAACCATGGGGTAGGGGTTTACTATATGAGGTGGCTGCTTCTGCGCACTCATTCCTCCTATCTTCCCTTCGGAATCTGATGACTGATGACCTAAGCTCAACTGGGTGACCATAGTCTGCACCGTTTCCATTGTCTGAATGAGGCGGAGTTGCATCTGCTCTTCCTTAGCCTCTTTTTATGCTCGGGTTTCCTCCCTTACATCCTGGACTTTTGTGGTGATTGCCTCGCAATCGTTTGGATGTAGCTGCGGACCAAATTCGGGCCCTCTTCTTCTGTTGGCCTTTCACCCAGGCAAGTGTTTCAGTCGCCTTTCTTTTGTCTCCTACCTGGTCTTCCATTTGGGTCTGCTCAGGATCATTTTCCTCCTCAATAGGTGTAGGTCTGATTTCTTCCTTGTCTTGGATTTTTCCTTCATCCTTGTCGTCATCTGTGTCTTCTTCTGTGTCATTGTCTTTGCCTTCTAGCTTGTCTTCCTCTTTCTGCTGCTACTCATAGTCGAATTCAACATCGATTCGCTGCTCTTTTTTCCAATCGGGCTCCCATCACTCCATCATTTGTTCGATTTTCTGAGCATCTGGTTGATGGAACCCGGGATACCATAGCTCTATATCCATGTCTATTGGGGGATGAATGTACGATCTATTCCTTTTGGCCAAGAATCTCATTATCCCTCTATATTTATCTGTGAGTGGTTGCGAGATGCATGGCGTCCGCCGAATCGCATCACATATCTGCACATAGTAGGTATAGAACACTTCACTGCTTGCTCACTACCTCGAGGGTTTTGAGCTAGCCCATAAGTTGGTGTAGCGTGCTCTGCTACATTTCCCCTCGAGAACTAGAATACCCTGATAACCAGTGGGCTCTTTCCAGCCGACGAGAGCAATCAATACTAGCAACTAGCTAAAATGAAATGGGGATCCATTGTCCTGAGCTTCTTCAACGTCTGCTAAGAACTCATTAAGCAGGTACTGCGCCCAGTTATAGGAGGTTCCCTTTAAGGATTTATCTGTGAGCCAAACTACTGCGGCCGATACCTCTAGCGATCTGCATTTGCGCAGCACCTTTCCTGCAAGAAGTTGGACTATGAACTTAGTGGCTTCGTCATTGATTTCACTGGTAGCAAAACCCCATTTTTTCCTGGTTACCTTGAATTCTTCAGCTATTTTGGGTGCAAGATCCTTTCCTTGTGCCTTCCCTACCATCACTGTTGATGGGTCGTCACCTCTCTTGTTTAGGAGAGTGATTTGGTGTATGAGGTCAATATTAATATCAGCGTGGTTGTCCAGCCATAGGTAATTGTCATGTACGCAAGATAGCAGAACGCGCACTACTGTCGTGAGCTCTGTACTCCTATCAAAATGTGGGATGCGCAGCAAGTGCAGCAACTTGGATGGTTCTATGGCTTTTATCCAATCCTGAACATACAGACATTCAATTCCAGTCTGCGCATCAAGCTGTCGACGCATGTATCGATCAGGTTGGAATTGAGGAAAAAATTTCAGCTTCGACTGTGCTCCCTCTAGCAAGTCGTGGTCCTCAAATTTGCAATCCCTTACTCTTCCCAGATAATCCTCTGCAATTTTCACATGTTTAGACATGGGCGGGATAGGAATTTTGTAAACAGCATTCTTCTACAACTGGACAGGTGGTGCATCATCTTTCCGTGGTGGAATGTAGTCGTGTGCCAAGCAGATGGGTTTCTCCACGAATGTAGCTAGTTTCTGTATCTTAATTGGCTTCGTACCTCCCTGGTTTGTTGCTAGTTTTTTTCCTTTTTTTGCAGCCTTCCTCGCAGAGCTTCGAGATGAAGCTCTCGTTTCGGCTGTAGGTTTCGTTGCTGGAGCTGTCATGACTCCCTGAAAAACCTGACTGGATGAATACTTTCAACACTTCATCACTGGAAAGTGGTTCATACATGCACCTACAAGCTGCTCGGCTCTCTAGTTGTGGAAACTCTGAAATCACACACAGACGAGCAAAGTTCCCAGTAAAAACTTATAACTGCTTTCCTGAGCGCTATTTATAGGCCCTGGTAGTCTCAAACGTGGCGGGCTCTCGTTAGTGAATTGGTTAATGGTTCCTACGTCAGCCAGATCTCATGTGAGATTCCAGTCACTTCAACCAATCATCATCCCTAGAGCAATGATGTTTCCTTAATTGCAAAAAGGTGGCGGCATGGCCAAGCTGTCAAGTCAGTTAAGTTAGCGTTCAATTGCCAGCTTGTCAGTCGGATCTTGGCTAGATTACGGTCACTTCTTCCTTTATGATTCCCCAAACCATCATATCCGCTATTTAATGCTTAACTTTATCGGTGGTGTCATCATGGCTAACGGCCCACTCACCAGCCGACAGTTGCCCGGTTAACATTTTCCATCATGATGTGCTGGCGGTTCTGATTTACACGTGTGCCTTTTTAGTTTCAATTGTGCAACTGCAGCTCCATGTATACCTCTTGTTGCAGCCACTTGGTCTCCACAGTTGGTCTGTTTAACTTGATCTGCACACTCGATCTACTGAACTGGGATTGTCCAGCTATATGTTCTGCTTCAACTGTGTGGTTCATCTCTCCCTTTTTTTTCTTTTTTTTTTCCTTTTTCTTTTTTTGGCGCAACGGCACATCTTAACAGTGTTGAGTGGTATATACATTTCCTCATCATACATCGCATACAGACTCTTTCTCATCCTCTAGTGCCCGATTTCAATTGTATGTGGCACTTAGAGATTTCCTTTCTTTCTGATCATCAAGGGTTCTGCGAAGGAGGACTATCCCGATAGGGTTTAAATATGCTTTCGTTGATTAAACCAAGCAAGTTATCTCCTGCTAGTGTGACTAACTGGACTGCACCACCATTAGTTACATGTAAAATAGTATATGGACCAAGCCAATGCATCTTAAACTTTCCAGGAAATTTCATGAACTTGCTATCATACAGGAGGACTAGATCACCTAACTGAAAGGTATTGTTTTTTATATGGCGATCATTCCATGCTTTTTCTCTTTCCTTCTGCACTTGTTGGTGAAATCCTACGATGAAGCAATCCTCCTCCAGACCAACCAAGTGTAGAATCCTTTCTTCTAGTGCATCGTGATCTGCGATGCCTGTAAAAGTAGTTATTCTCAAGCTGGGAACAATGTACTCCATTGTAATTATTGCTTCCTATCCATATGCTATCCTAAAAGGTGTGTGGCCAGTCAACTTCTTGCATGTGGTCCTGTATGCCCATAACACGGCTGGAATGCGCAGGTCTTAGTCATCCCGATTCACATTGCACACCTTAGTTAGCGCATTCTCCATTACCTTATTAAATGCTTCAACAGTTCTATTTTCTTGCGGATGATATGGCGTACTTCGTTGATGATGGCCTTCATAGCCCTATGGCATCTCGTCTCTTCATGATGGCCTTCATGCCCACTGACAGACATCATAGCTCTAATAATGCTCCTTCGCATCTTTTTGAATCGTAAGCCACCATAGCCCTACCTGCAGTATCTTCTGTGCGGTGGATCTTCCTGCGTAGTGACCTCCTGCCGCTCTTGAATGTGCATATGCCAGTGTAAATGGCTTCTCGTGCTCTAACACACACCTGCGTAGTACTTCATCCGGTCCCTATTTGTATAACTGACCTACGATTATGGTGAAGTCGTCTGCTCTTACTACCAGCTGCTTCTTCTGCTACATAGTGAACTCTATGGGTTCTAACCCAGTAGTCAAAAATTCTATGATATCTTTGTAATATTCATCAGCTATCTGGATGGCGAACAACTGCGCATCAGGAAGATTGTATTCAAGGTTCGTTGGCTCTTCTCCTGACTCAATCCTTGACAGATGATCAGGTCCTAAGTTCAATCTTCCAGGTTTAACTATTATCTCAAAGTCATACTCCTGAAAGAGTAATAACCATCTACAGATTTGCCCCCCTAACACTGGATTATTGACCAGGTATTTCAAAGTAGAATGGTCAGTGAACATAGAGAAGTGCACACCAAGCAAGTAGTGCCTGAACTTCTGCAGTGCATAGACCATAGCTAGGTCTTCTCTACAGTGGTGGTATAATGCTTCTCTGCAGATGAAAGTTTCCTACTTGAAAATGCAATGGGATGGTAAATACCTCCCTCTCCTGGTTGTGCTAAGACAACTCCCAACGCTATACATGAAGCATCGAAATGGACATGAAACGGCTTTTCCCAGTCTAGAAAAACTAGGATCGGTGCAGTTACCATTTTTTCTTTCAAGGTGTCAAACCTTTGTTCACACTCTGTGTTCCAAATGAACGACGCATCCTTCTTCAGCAGCTTCTCCATTGCTACGGTTATCTGCACATACCCCTTTATAAATTTCCTGTAGTAACCGGTATGCCCTAATGTAGTGCGTAACTGTTGGACTGAATTTGGTGTCGACAAGTTTACAATGATTGCGATCTTCGCAGGATCAACCATCAAGCCTCGTTTGCACATAATGTGTCTCAATAAAATTCCATAAGGTACACAAAAAATACAATTCTTCAAGTTTAACGATATTTGATGTTGTCTACACTTTTCTAGCATCAATATGAGGTTTGCGCAATGGTTTTTCATCAACCCGAATACTGTCCAATCATTGAAATAAGCTTCTAAAAACTTATGCATGAAATCCTTGAATGTTGCAACCATGAATCTGGAAAAGATGGCGGGCGCGTTATTCAGACCAAATGGCATTACGGTGTACTGAAACAACCCCCATTCACTAGAAAAAGTGGTCTTGTGTCTATCCGCGGGATCAATTCTTATCTGATGATATCCCGAAAAACCATCAGTAAAGGAATAGGCCTCATTTCCTCCAACATTATCAAGTACCTCATCAGTGAAAGGAGTAGGAAATGGTTCGTGCATTGAAGCATCATTCAACTTTCTGAGATCCACACAAATCCTGATCTCACCTTTTGTCTTCTTATCTTGGACAACCATAGGGCTTATCCACTCGAACTCTTCGACTGGCTCGATGATCCCTGCATCGAGCATTTTATCAAGTTCTGCCTTAACTCGTTCTTTGTATCGCGGGTTCAGTCTATAGGGCCTCTGCTTAACAGGATTTGCACCTGGTTTAAGAGGTATCTTCATAACTCCTAAGTCTCCCAAGATGCCCTTGATCTCTGTAAACTTTGTCGGGAATAACTCCTGGTATTCATGTAATATATCGGCAATCTCCGCAACAGTCTTATCATCCCAGTAGTCTCCAATAGACGCGAACTTTGGCTCTTCACTGGTGCCGATGTTCACTTTCCTTATTTTCACAGGTCCACTCATATCTGGGATTTCCAGTGGATGTTGTTCTACCTCGTATGCACCTTCCGACTCAGGTATCTTAATGTTGCACGGATCCTCCTCATCACTTCCTTCTTTTTCTTCAGCTTCCTCAGCAAGGTTATAACATTCCATGGCATGTTCTTCTTGTTTGGTCCATTCCTGCTGTAAGCTTGCAGGTATACTGTTAGTTCCAAATAATTCCTCTAGTGTCATGTTCTTATGTGGACATTCTGTTCTGAATATTCTTTCCTTAATAATCTGCAGCGCATCATTTATCGTAGGACTCTCGTCTTCAAAACTGAAACTCTTCTGAAAGTTCGCAGTCATAGTAGGCCAATCTGTAGTTTCCCTGCGCAACTCCATGTCTAAGTACCACTTCTTTGGAATGTGTTCCTCCAGCGTGTGCACAAATAGATGCACCCATTCTGTCTTTGGTCTCTCCTCCCATGCTTGTGAACAGACATCAATATGTTGTCTTAGATCTATCTGTCCATTATATTTTTCAAATGGTAGGGTAACCTTGTCAGCAAACCTGATCTGCATCTTAATTCTGCATTGATCCCATGTGGTCAATGTCTGCTTATGCGCAGCCCACCATCTGGCAGGTGTCTCACTCAGTGCCATATCTAGTGTTGGTAAGCGATGTTCATCTGCAATTGCTATAGTATAGTCTTTGATAAAGGAATAAACATTAGATAAACCATCATAAGTGGGGATTGGGCTTACCTCCTTTCCAATCCAGGGCAGTGACTTTGTAATCTACGCGCATCTCCTTGCAGATACTTTGTGCATACGACTTTGCCACTTTTCTAATCCTGCGTCAAAGTCTGAGATGCAAGAGTTGTCGCATCTCCAGCTGAGTGTTCCATCTGCAGTAGGATTAATGTAATCCTCCTGGTTCGCAGTCATTTTGTACAGTTGGTCCAAATCTTGAGCCCTAGATTCTTCCTGAATCGGCTCGCTGTATCTATCTCCATCTAAAGGGTCCAATGGTGCGATAACCCTGAGATTCTTTCCTTCGAAGATCATCTTCTTTGTTTTCAAGTTTATGATAGCGAGGTTATCCATAGCCCAGTCAATTCCTAACAATGCGGGAAAAGGCTGACTATCATCCACGATCTCGATAACCTCAAAATCTGCGTGAGTTTGCACTCCATCAATGTCAACAACCACATTGGCTAACCGTCCAAAAGGTATGACTTTCTCCTGGTTGGCCATTCTCAACTGGATAGGTGACCACAGCAGCTTCGGTCTGCCCATTTGTTTCCATGTTTGTTTGGTTAAGACATTTACTTCTGATCCCAGATCAAGAATGATCTCATCCATTTCATAATCTCCTATTTGTGCACTGAGTCTCATTTATCTTCATGTTCTCTTATGTTTCTGGATATGGTGAACTGTGCTATCGGTAGTTTCACTTTCGCTGCGCTGTTCATACTGATCTAACAACTTCTGCAATTCTGTTATAGCGTTTGGGCTCTTCAACAACATCATGGATCTCCTGAGGAACTACGCAACAGAGGTTCCTGTCTCTACTGCGGCACTCGTTCTGTCATAAGTAGATGGCATATCTTCCATATGCGGTATTTCACTGCACAACAGGATTCTTGGTGACTCAGGTGTTGATTTTGTGAAGATATCCCGTGCTTCCTCAAAGACTTCTCTATTTTTCTTTAAGTCAAAAGCAGGTGTTTTCCCTGCAAATTTTACTATCCATATTGTTTCAAGAGGAGTCAGCTTAGTGTTAAAGTCTCCTGAATTCAAAGTTTCTGCTCCTCCATCTCTCCCTGTCATAGTGCCACTTCGCGTCACTACATTAATACTTGGATCTGCAGGCCTCCTCTCTGCTATGATCAACTGAATATTTGTGTTCGGCTCCTTTGGCCGTTTTCTTTTCTGCATTTCTACATCTAACACTAGACAGTATTCAATAACATGATCAAATGATTTACAATAACTACACATAGTGCATGGGTTGGTACAGTCTCTAGATACATGGCCTACTTGGCCACAGTTATAACAGATTACTTGACCTCGGCCTCGTCCTTGCGCTGGCCCGTTATTCCTTCCTCTCCCACGGTATCCTTCGTGGCCTCTGTACGCTCCTTGATCATTCTGTACATTATTTTGTTTATGCGGAGTCTCTTCTTGGAATATGTACATTCCTCCATACATATGCTCAATAGCTTTCTTTCTTTCTAGCATGAGCTCATATGCACGGCAATTAGATTCATCATGGCCCACTGACTTACAGAAATTACAATATAATTTTTTAGGTGTTCTTACGTATTTATGTATCATGTGGCAGTCTTCTGGTCGGTGTCCTCTGGTCCTGCAAATTTCACACCATGGCCTTGGGTTTAGATTTAATGGGTTTGGTCCACCCATGTTAAGGAAATCTTGGAATAAAGGGCAATGATCCTTAGTGTGTCCTCCTCCCTTACAACCTGTACACCAGACTTCCTGTCTTTCTTGCTTTCCTTTCTTAATATCCTGCAATTGTAGTGTCAGGGTAGCCAACTGGTTCTAAATCTGAGACATCCCAGTGCTACTTTCTCCAATCGTTGAAGCTTCTATCTTCATTGCGATCTCCAAGGATTCCACTTGCGAAGCCACTTTATGTTGCATCAAAGGTTGTCTGATATGGAGCAACAGCGCATCTATAAACCATTCCTTTTGTTGTTGCGGTGCTATAACGAAGCTTACTTGGTCCAACAGAGTCTTAAATTTCTGATCAAACTTCCAAACTGTTTCATTAGTTTTATGCTTAATCTCTTTTAATTATGTTATACACTGCGACTCTAACTTCAGCTTCTTAAATTCTGCTAAGAGCGTAGCCTTGATTTCCATTAGTGTTCTATTATGTCCCTACGAATATTTCATGAACCAATGCAAGGCTCTGTCTCTGAAAGTGGTAACGAGCTATGCTTGCTTCATAGCGTCATCCTGTACTTGCTTTACACTCCACACGGCTTCACATAGAAATCAGTGTTGACCAGGGTCTTCTAGACCCGTTCCTTTGAATATCGGTAGTTTGATATCATCATCCATCCTCCTTCTAGGTGACATAGTTCTCTGAGTGGTGCTAGGGATAAGACTCTGAGTAATTATCTGAGGTTAGACGTTCTGAAGTGGGGCATCTTGAGATGGGGTAGGCTGGGTCGGGATAGGCTGGGAACCCGCTCCTGCGATGTGACCAGTACTGATGTTCTACGGTGCGGGTTGCGCGGTGCTCGCAACCGACGGGTTTTGGACTGACGGATTCTGAGATAAGGGGGTTGCGGTATGTGCAACCGGCTGGTTCTATGGCATAATAGGATGATACGTGGCTGACAGAGGTGTAGTTTGATTATCAAGCTCACATGGTATCTGGGTATCTACGCGGAGTCCATGTGGTCTAGGATTTGTCTCAGCAATGAACTTGTATCTTTTCCCACTTCTCAGGTTATGGGTTTCTTCGTAAGACCCATTATATGTACTATCTACCATGACATATTTTAAACAAAAATCCACTGCATTCTAAAAACACCTTTCTCTGCCAAAAGCATTTTAATGTATAGACTGAGGTTGTTCAAATACTTACCTTTGATTCCCTTGAAAAACTCTCTTTCGGCTACGCTGTAGGACTTAAGCATGTCCAGAGCGAACTGCGTTACAAAACTTTGTAATGTACTGTCGACCCAGAATTTGACTTCTCATAAGAATGGACTATCTAGTGCTTTGAGCCTTTCAATCAACTCCAGTGTCCACTCGGTCGGTACGTCTCGTGGGGTACAGTTTCTGTGTTCTACGAGCCTTGATAACCACTCGTGGAGCTCGTTCCCAAAAGACACCCAGAAAACTTCATGAATGTCTTCCCACAGGTATTTATTCAACCACTAAATGTCATAGAGATGTGGCTGTCTGTTTTCTTTCCTTGCGAAGTCTCTCTCTGTCTTGTCACACCAAGCCCAGATTTCTTTCTTATTTGGATACCAAAAGTCGAAACCCAGCTCAACTTCTTCTACTTCACACATCCTGACTTCATCTCATCACGGATTCTTAGCATGGCAACGAAACCATTTGTTGGTTTAAGATATTGTTCTAGAGGTTTCTAATGTAGACCCAGGTTCTTTCGCATTTTCAAGGAACCAACAAAACCCCTTTTCACCGGCCCTTTCGGAAACAACCTGCGAATAGGCTAAGGTCTCACCCGAGGTGTAGCTATGGGGACGCTGCGGAATCAGGTTTCCATAGCAATGTGATGAGTTGTTTGGATGGAACTACTGCGCAGTGCGTTGTGGGACTCGTGCTGTGGACTAAAGACTACGCGATGATAGATTGCGTCGTGGTCCTCATGTCTACAAGCCAAGATGCTTATGTGACCAGCGCATCCAAGGACTGCGTGGTTCAGGCAAGATGCAACTAGTAGGACAGAGCAATTGACCTATATGCTTCCTGCATAGACTTGACTCATATTGACAACTTCACTTACTGTTTATCCCTTCGTCTATTTCCTTGTATTATTAACCTTATAACCAACGTAAACAGATGAACACGCAATGTTGCACACTTCTGGTGCTGCGCATCAAGAGAATTACACAACTCGAACTCTACCCACGTATGTGATTATTCAACAAACTAATACCTTCACAGACTTAGAATACTGCGCATTCAACATTTATCCATACATGTAATACTTAACATATTATTCCCATCTTTCTCCTATGGAAAATACATATAAAAGCATTAACATAATAAATGATAAATGAGAATCCAGACATCCATGGTAAGCAAATAAGCAAATGCAAATGCATAATCAATCACACTACATAGGATTTAACGTGGTTCACACCCAGGATGGAGGCTATGTCCACAAGAACTATTTTTATATTAGTCTTTGGGAAGGGTACAACAGTTCTTTGTCTGCGCACTCAGCTGCAGACTCTCCTTTCTCTCTATAAACTTTTGCGCACTCAGCTTGCAGATCCTTTACAAAATTGTATCTCCACGGAGATCTATTCAGTCAATAACAATGAAGAGTAATCAATATGACAATACAAAAATGAGAGATTCAACAACCCTTTCCCTTACAAAATATGCCTTATTTATAGATCGCGCCCATGGGTTGTGTCTTTACAATCAATATGCCAAAACCCTAAGGTTCCCCAAACTGGTGCGAATGCCCGCCACTCTTCCTGTCACCGTCAACAGCTTGCTCCACTCACTTTGGATGCCTTACTTGACCCCTTGTGGCTCTAATGCCCTTCTGACAGTTGCAGTCACCAGCAAAACGGTTACAACTGCATCATGGCATGTCACTTTCCACTCCTTTAACCTGCCTGTCGTCATCGACTTAGTGGCATGGCTTCTCAACTGGTTGCCGCCACTCTCTTAGACGGGTCACTTTCCACTATCGTCCTCTCTATCCCTTACTCAAAATAGGTCGCTTCCTCATCCGACCTTTACTCATATTCTTTACCAAAATTAACCGCTGCGATGTTACTGCGCAATAGCATATCTTCAGAAAACTTAAACATATACCCTGCACTACGCGCTCCACAAAATTGTTCCTTCTTCGCACTCAACCTAAACTGTGCAATTTCAAAACTGCCCTTTATCCTAACTTATACCCACTTGGGCCCTGCCCAACAGTAGGGGAGGAAGATAATGCAAGCCTTTTGAAGCCCTTCACTAAAACTAAAATCAGCAATGTCCTCTGGGCAATGGAGCCGGACAAAGCCCCAGGGCCCGATGGTTTTTCCATACATTTTTATAGAATATGCTGGGACATAATCAAGGTGGATTTATTTCGAATGATCAAGGGCTTCCTCTAAAAATCCAAGGTTGGAGGTAGCATAAACTCTACATTCCTAGCTTTAATTCCCAAGGATTCAAACCCTGGGACCTTTGATCGATTTAGGCCTATCTCGTTGTGTAATGCTTCTTATAAAATTCTATCCAAGCTCATGGCTAATAGAATCAATCCATTGCTGGGTAATCTCATCTCTCCCAGTCAAGGTGGATTTGTGAAAGGAAGGCATATTATGGATAATGTGATTCTTGTGCAGGAAGCCATCCATTCTAGCCATCAACGCAATGAACAAGGGATGATTATAAAGCTTGATATGGCTAATGCCTTCGACTGGGTAAGGCATTCCTTTTTGTTTCAAGTTCTTATTTCATTTGGCTTTAGCACTGACTTTGTAAGGTTGATCAAAGCTTGTATAGGTAAGCCTTGGATTGCTCCTCTAGTAAATGGAAGGCTGACCAATTACTTTCAAGGCTCTCGGGGTATAAAGCAGGGCTGCCCCTTGTCCCCATTCTTGTATATTTTGATGGTAGCCTCTCTTAGTCGAAATTTGACTGCAGAGAAAGTAGCAGGGACATTTCCTGGCATTCGATTGATGAAAGACCTTGAACCTAATAACCATGCCTTATTCGCAGATGATTCTCTCCTTTTGGGAGGCGCCTTTGTTAAAATTGCAAGGGTTTTCAATAAAGTTATACAAAGCTTATGCAGAGTCTCTGGAGCTCTTGCCAATAAGAGAAAAAGTGTTGTGTATGGCTGGAAGGTACATCAAACTACCATTCAACAAATTTCCCACTTCTTAGGCTATACGGGCTTTGTAACATAGGAAACATTTAAGTATCTTGGCCTGCCTTTAACTCTAGGCATCACTAAGGATTCTCATTGGCTCGAAGTCATCAGTAAAATCAAGTCAAAAATGGTAGCCTGTGGTGGATAGTGGCTCACCACCGCTGGAAAGTTAACTCTTATCAAATCGGTTATCTCCTCTTTGCCTATTTATCAGGCATCATTTCTCTTGGCCCCAAAGATGATTACTGAGAATGTTTCAAAGCTAATTAGAACCTCTATGTGGCAAGGAAGTAAGGGGAATAAAAAAAAATCATTTGGTGATTTGGGATATCGTGAAAAGACCATTCTCAGAAGGTGGTCTGCAGGTCATAGATCCTGGGTTAGCTAATTTGGCTCTAGGAGGAAAGATACTGTGGAAGATTTTCTCAAATCCAAGTCAGTCAGTTAGCTAAGTGCTAATTAAAAAATATTTGAACGAGTTATCAGTGAACAGCATGGAAGAAGGAATTTCAGGCAAAGGCACCATGCTCTGGAAACTGTGTAGTCGTGGATGGGAGTTCTTCAAAGAAAATCTCTATCGTATTCCTAGAAATGGGAGAAATATCTGGTTGTGGGAGGATAAAATAATGGGTGCCAACCTCTCAGGCACATAGTCGAAATCCATGAATTATGTGACTAGCTCTCTCAGCGTGGCATTCTTAAACTGGTTGACATTTCTACATGGGACCAGGCTGGAAATTGGCACGAATGGAATTTACCTAGGCCGCCGGATAGGATGCAAACCCAGCTGAGCATTATGCTCGCTACCCTCGTTGGTTTAGCGTCGGTGCATAACCGATCAAGGGATAAATGGGGCTGGGGACTGACGGGAGTCTACACTGCAACTTAGGTATTCCCTGCCCTTCAATCGCAGCATCCCCAGACTCAACTAGCCGCTCTGTGGAAGCACGTTTGGGACTCTTTCGGCATCCCAAAGATAAAAAAAATTCAGTTGGGTCCTCATGCACATAAGACTCTTAACAGGTGAGAATTTAGCAAAGCATGGAATTATCGGGCCACACAGATGCCCTCTCTGTCTTTCGACTCAAGAAGCAATAGATCATGTGTTCATCAATTTCCCATTCACGCAGGAGGTGTGGAAGCAGGCTTTACAGGGTCTCAACGTTCAAATTCCATCTCAGAGCACTATTGTCATCTTATTTTCCACTTAGACAGAGCGTTATCCTCAAGCGATTAAGAGAAAATCATTATGGTCCAAAATCTGGTATGCAATCCAAAAATACATTTGCTTGGAAGTGTGGTTAGCTAGGAATGATGGCATCTTCCAAAACTTTTTGTGCACCCCCTCAGTTGTGGTTTCTAAAGCCAAAGCGCTACTTTTGGAAACGATGCAAAATCGTCCCTTTAAAAAAGATCACTTGCTTCTTCCTGCAGAGAATAGCTGGATTGGAGCCCCAATGCTACAAACTAGGAATAAGAATTCTTCTCGTTCTATCAGCAATCCAGAGTGGCAACTTCGGTGCAATGAATCTGAATTCCAATAGTGGTGGAAGAATCAAGGTGAAGTCACATTTTTTTTCGATGGAGCAGCTAAAGGAAACCCAAGGACAGCAGGAGCTGGAGGGGTAATCTACGCCCCTGACAGTCATTTTAATGGCAGCTTCAGCTGGGGTCTAGGGAAGAGTACTAATAATCAAGCAGAAATATTAATATTGCTCAAATATTGTCACATAGCACATGGGAATGGAGAGAAAGACATTCAATTTTTTTGGAAATCGGAAATCTTAATAAAAATCTTAAACACGGAATATCACTTCAATAATGCGGTGCTCAACAAGACCTTGCAAAGGGTCTGGAAATTGCTGCAAAACTTCAACTCTACCTCCTATTTCCATGTTCTCCGGAGTCTAAACAAGGAAGCTAATGCTAGGGCCAGTGTGGGCTTCCTTTTAGCTCCAGCAGAATTGATAAAAAATGATGAAGCTTCTCAATGGTCTCTCATCCTGTAAGATGGCAGCTACTTGTTTCTTGTAAGAGTAGGATAAAGGGCACTGCTGACTTTTGATCTATATGGATTTTGTAAGATGGGTTGATTAGGTGTTAGCCCAACCATGTTTTTTCTAACAAAATCTAACCGTTTTTGTTATAAAAAAAAAATAATCATCATATACAATGTTGACTAGAAATAAAAAAAATCACCGAGAAAATTTTAAAAATTAAAAGAACACACCAAAGTGCGATCAACTTTGGAGTTAATAAACTGGTGCATTTTTTATTCACAATAGACATTGTGAACTATGCGTATTGTAACAAAAAATGCGCCATAAAAAATTAAAAAATTAAAAAGATACCATTCAGTGCACTTTGTAACACATTGAAGCACAATGTGGAATACTATTATAAATCTATGATCATTTAAACCTTTAAAGTTGAAAAAACTTGTAATGGTGTGTCATTATATTATCTATGCACAGTAAAAAATGTAAAAAAACGTGTCACTATAGACCAATTCTCAATATACCAAAGCACCGGAAACAGTGTGTATGAAAATTGAAACCACACCAGCTAAACATAGAAACCCCGACCAAGCAATTAGGTATTCTATGCATTTAATATTAGTTGAGCACCAATGGTAGTGCATTATGATATCATAACCAAATTGTTCATAATTTTCAACTATTGAATATCCTAGCAAGTCGATGCTCTTCTAATTTTTCAGAAGTGCCATGTTGGTGCATATGTTTTGATAGTGGCACATCGATGTTATCGTGCTCTTATTAGGGGAGCACTGATGATCACCACAAACATACACCCTACATTAATGGTGTGGAGTAATTAGTTATATTGCATCGTTGATGGTGCACTTGGTTTACTAAATCACCACAAATGGTGCATTCGATTTTTTAATGTGATCTAGTAATGTTAGACCGTTTTTTTGAAAAATAAATAATTTCAATTATTAATAAATAAAAATGGTTGTTAAATAGAATGTTTATGTTATTTGTGTGTGTGTGTGCGTGCTTGCACATGCCAAATTAATTTTGTATGTGAATAGAGATAGTAGAGATGATATCGACAACAATAGTAGCAATGAGTCGACCCATACAATTATGTATAGGAGATGTGGGAGGCCTGATAGAGGGAGAAGGATTTTCACCCTAAACCTATTACAACAAAAACATGTTTCTTCTTGAGGAATGTTGTCCTCCTCATATTTTATGAAGAGGGTTACATCCCTTAGGAGGGACTCGCACTTATTTGTTTAGTTAATATGTCGTTGGGATCACATGAGATAGAAATTTAGGGTCATTCTTGATATGTGGTATCATCCCACAGAGGAGGAAATATATTATATTAATGGTTTGTTTTGAAGAAGGGAGGATTTTCTCCATTTCCCTAGTCTCTAGCATGACATTGTTGGAGAGATCCAATTGTCATATGTTCAACTATATGACAGTGCAGACACAATTTCTTGACATGACTTCTAGGTTACTAGTGGCCAGTGGTGTATTGCTTCATTCGATGCAAAAGAGGTTAGAAAAGTATCTCTTATGGTCATGAAAATGGCCCACTACACCTAATATGGGAAACACATTAGTTTCCCTTTCTTGCGTTATGTATATTCATTTGCGCATAGACCCATATTGGTTAGGTATTCTTCCATTTTTTTGTGACAGTTTTGTTTATCTCTGGATCAATATCATTTTGTGTTTGATGGGAGGATGGGATTCATTTTTGGATTAGAGTCATTTTTTTTAATATATTTTTGGTGATTGGACCATCATTCAATCTCTACCCTCCTATGTCGAAAATCGAAGCATGTATGTGTATGTGTGAGCAGACGAGGCCAAGGAGGGGCCAGTAAAAGAACCCTACTAGGTGTAGCTAGGGTTTTACCCCTAGCTTGTGCAAATGAGCACCTACTAAGGAGAAGGGACTCCTTAGTAGCAGTTTAGTAAATGTAAATTAAAATGCTAAAACAGAAATGTAAATTACTCTAAAACATGTGCATGAAACATAAACAACAAGATGTAAATAATGGTTTTTGTATTAATTTTACCTCCAAAGTGAAGGTTGGTGAAGCTCTTGCAATGTCCAAGAGGGTTGCTCCAAGCTCCAATGTGCTCCTTCTCTTTCTCCAATGGTGGGAATGGGCCAAAAGGGGCTCTCAAGGTGAAAGTAGCTCAAGGGGTGAGCTAGGGTTTCGAGAGAGATTTTGGCAGAGTAAGGGTATACTTGATTTATGGATGTGGAATAAGGGGTCTCCATCACCTATTTATAGTTTTTTGGTGGTGGAGTGCTGGCCCATGGTTTTGGGAACCATATGGTTTAGGGCAGCTGTATAGGGTTTTTTCCTCCATTTTCTCATTATTTTATATTTTTTATTCCCTTTTTAAAGGGTTTTTGCTTTTTTTAGAGGAATTTTGGATATTTTTGGAGGAAAAAGGGGGTTTTTTAGCCTTTTGAGGCTTTTTTGATGGTTTTGTGGCCTTTTGGAGGCATTTTTGGCCTTTTGGAGGCTTTTTAGTGGGATTTTCAGGGTTTTTAAGGGAAATATGGTAGGAAAATGGACAAATGAGTCATGTAATAGGGTAGATGAGGTAGTGAGCACTTTTTGGGTGTTAACAGATTGCCCTCTGATGTGTGAGGGCAGGAGCTCATCGTATGGCCGATGGACATCATAAGTCATATATGGTTTTCCTGGGGTATGGAGAAGAGAAGAAACAAACTGAAGCCCGGAACAACGATCCCGAACAAACTGCAAGAACTAAAAGTACATAACCTCAATAATGGATGAGGAATCATCTGATCATATGGACGAGGCGGGCATTCCCATGCTCGTATCAGGATATAACATAACAACAACAATGGGGTCCAAAATATGGGGACCTGAAAGATATATGACTTCAAATACTGACTGAGGAATAATCTCAATATATGGACGAGGCAGGCATACCCATGCTCGTATAAAAATACATAAAAATAACTGTAAGGCCTGACAAAGGGGGACCTGTAAGATACATAGAGAACCACTGTGTACATCATAAGAGTCCAGAGGGGACACAAATGTGGGACATACTGCTGGGCTGACCGTGTCTAAGCTGAAGAACTGATACACTGGAATGACAACAGTGCTACTGAATGTGGTACCAAAGGAACTGATGAGCTACTGGATCAGAGTGAAAAGGGGTACCCTCGCAATGGTACACTGAACTGGAACTGATCTGGGATGAAACTGGGTACTCAAGGAAGCATAGAACTGGATGGCTTCCGAATACAATCGCCAACGCAGCCCGGACATCCACGGGAACATATAACTGGGCGTTCCGAAGTGACTCACCAATGTGCTAGAGTCGAGGGAAATCCGGGGTCTTCGACAAATAATGGAAGGGATATAAATCCTGCGCGATTCTCAACGATGCGATCAAGGTACTGAAGTCGAGCATGTGAGAAACAACTGTTCGGAGAGGCAATGATGAATCCTCCCAAAATGGTCCCGTAGGCACTCACCACAGATGGTGATGGGTCAAGGGCGCAGGGGCCTCTGAGTCTATCCTATGGAATAGAGGGGTTGTCGTCAACAGAGGGAGACTTGCAACTATCAAGGCAATGATGTTTCCTTGACAGGAGCGTGAGGCGAAGAACCGAAATGTGATAGTACTGATGGCAGGACTGACAAACTGGGGGGATAACTGGGCAAGTAGAGTGGGTGGACTCAAACTTCCTTTGTTCAGAGTATGATGATGGGGATGATCGGGCAGCATATGAAACTGACTGATGGGAAAGGGATCATAGCTGTAGTGGATCTGGGAGGGGGACCAGGATGAGGGAGACTCGAGCTGGGGTAAAATGGCAGGAGACTGCAGAATACTCTGAACAAAGGCGACCTGATTGGGGGTGCTGCCGAGATGATCGATCATAGTGCCAGGAGGCACGGGAGGGGGACTTCTTCATGGTTTAAGGAACTAGAAGAAGTGTGTGTAAAATGATACTGTCGTGTGGATTTATACGAGCCCAGGACAGTTCATGCTCGTGGTTGCTTTCAATTTTAAGGAGTCTGAAAGCGATAAGGAGACTCTGAAGTAATGGAATGGTACTGTCGTGTGGATTTATACGAGCCCGGGACAGTTCATGCTCGTGGTTGCTTTCAATTTTAGAGAGTCTGAAAGCAAATAAGAAGACTCCAGGGGATTGCTTTTTCGTATATTTAGTCTCCAAGGCCCAAAGAAGCATAAAAGGATGCAATGAAGAACTCTTCTAGCCGGTGTGACTAGAGTATTCCTTTTCGTAATTAGTCCACCAGGTCCGGAAAAGGGTTAAACTTATACCAGGTAGACACCCTTTCAGGTACTTTAACGAGCATGAAAGGAAGCAAGATTGCTCGGCGATATTTTCATTGTTTTAGGAGTCAGAAAAGAGCTTAACGGAAACTCCCTAAGTGCCTTTTTCATAAAGGACTTGTCCGGCCCGAAAAAGGGATAAAATTATACCGAACAAAAGGAATGGCCAAGCAAGGAGGAAGTGTTCAATCAAGGAACAGTAATGATGACCAAGAACGAGGGTAGGGGGGGAACACTGGTGGGCCTCCTTGCAAGGTGAATGAAATGGTGGAAAAAATAATGAAATATTTGTAGTATGACAGGAGTGGAGGGCTCATGTAAAAATGGGGAACAATCCGATGGCGGCCAATGTGGCACGCAAACCGAGTGGCAGCAAGGGTGTCGGGACACAATGTGGAAATTGTACCAAGTGAGAGCGAGAAATGATCTCAAGCATCATCACGAGCTCGGAAAAATGAATCCGGGGTGATATAAAAAGTGTCAAAAATGGATAACGGCCGATTTGGCACGCAAACCGAGGTGACGGGGGCGTTTTGGGAAAAATACCCGAAAAATATGGGGGTGAGAGTGAGAAATGATCTCAAGCATCATCACCGGCTCAGAAAAATGAATCCGATGATATAAAATATGTGAAAAAACAGAAAACGGCCGATGTGGCACGCAAACCGAGGCAACTAGTGGCGTCTGACAAATGGGAAAAAAATGATGGGGAAAAAATAATGCAACGAGGTGACCATCATGATGGTCTCGTTGTGCTGATTCCAGTGGTGAAAATGGTTCGAAAAACGGACTCCGTATGGGGTCAGAATGGCCAAAACAAGAAAAAGTCAACTGATTATAAATAGTGAGTGGGCCCAACATGACAAGTGTCATTTGTACTATTTGACTTTGACTAGTGATCAGAGTGGACCAGAGCTGAGGTGTCATTTCTGGACGATCCGACCGGCCGATTTCAGATCCGGGAGACACAGGTATTCCGTCAAACTCATACCTGCATGTTTTTTAGGGTCGGGGGTTGGGTAGTGGGTCCCAAGGTTATTTGTACGGTCCATGTGGGGTGGGACCGCGGGTTAGGGGGATGAAACCGCAGTTGGCGACCGCGAGTTTCGGGGGTGAACCACGCGGTTTGGTACCGCGTTTTTCTTGGCTGGATACGCGGTCTGGTACCGCGTGTTCCAAGGAGGAACACGCGGTGCCAAACCGCGAGGTTAGGTCGAACAGACGCGGTTAAGGACCGCGAGTGTAGGCCTGACAGCCGCGGTCGGAAACCACGGCAAGAAGCCCTAAATCCATAGTTTTGGGCCGAGCTATGAGGGTCTTACGGGGGAAGGGGAAGGACTTATTGATTTGACCTGAGTCTGATGAATCTACTTTGTGTGATTGACAGGATGCCGCAGTTCTGTGGAGAGAGCGGGAAATTCTGGATGAGATCATGACCGTTGTCCGAGGGGATCGCCATGTGCGATCGGTGCTTGGACTGTGCGGACTACTAAAGTTTGCACAGATACCCATGATACGGTCGGAAGCGTTGCTGCTGAACCGACTGATTAGTTTCTGGGAGCCGGACATACAGGCTTTCCGAGTACAGGGTGAGAGGGTGGACCTCACCCTGACCGATGTATACTTCCTGACGGGGTTGCCCTGCTGGGTAGGGTGGCAGACACGCAGCCGCGGGTATCTGCGGACATAGATATGGAGGACATGCTGGATAGGTACTGTGGTCCAGAGGTGAGGGTGCATAGGAATGCACTTCTGGTGAGAGACTTACAGGAGCCAGCAGTACAGGCCATGGCAACATGCGTGGTTCGAGTATTGGGGTCCCAGTCACCTGAGAAGGTGTCGGAGATCCAGATGCAGATGGTAGAGAGCATACTGGATGGGGTGTACTATGCGTGGGGCTAGATGTACCTGACCTGCGTTCAGCGGCAGCTGACAGCAACGAAGGAATCTGGAAAGGGGTTTTGCTATGGTTCTTTCTTATGTGCGTTCTTTATGGAGAGGGTGCCCACACTGTGGCCGTGGGTGCCGATCAGAGCAGGAGGTTTGAGGGAGCCGCGGATGGTGCGGTGGGGCGAGATGATGCATCGCCGTGGTGGCGGTGACGTGGGTAGGTATTTTATGCAGGAGTTGTACCTGCAGTGGCTCCAGATACCATTGACACTGGACGACTTCCCGTATAGGGACATGGACTACACCGGAGACCTAGAGGCACCACGAGCACCAAGACAGGCATGGGGACCCGATGGTACGTATGTTTTTGCTTGTATGTTATGGATGTCAACTTTTACATATATGATAGTAGATTGATATACTGACATATGGGTGATCTGCAGATGTGGGCCCGAGGCTGCCACCAGGTCATGTGGCACGGAGGGGGATTGTGGTCGTTCCAGCTCTGCCTGGGCAAGGAGAGGTCCATCGCCGCGATGCGGAGGGGACACTGGAGTCCGTACGGGCACTACTAGACCGTTTGTTGGTGGGGGTGACCGACGAGGGATGGTGGGACGTCGATCCGGACGTGGTTCAGGATTGCATGAGGGCACCCTGAGAGTTCAGATCCATTGCGATCCGGGGTGGCGATCTTGGTGGACCGGGCACGGGCACAGGAGCCCGTAGGGGATGAGGACTTGCTGGAGGAGGAGCGAGGGGAGGACTCAGAGGCAGCAGATGCAGGCAGTGATGCAGGGTTACGACTCTCATAAGGGAGTGCAGGGGACTCCCCCCTAGTTTTGTAGCTACGGCATGTATTTTATGAGGCTTTAGGGATGTATAGCCATTTTTTGTATAGCTGAGTACAGGGGTACTCAGGACATGTATAGCACTGAACATGTATTTTTTGATATATATATATATGCACGTGGATGCACCTTTTTGTGATGTTGTTGTTTAGTTGTATGCACGTGGATGCGCTTTATGATGTGTGATATGTTGGTATTGCACGTGGATGCAAGTAGTATAGGATGTTGGGCACGTGGAGGCCCCTTGTGTATGGTATGTGATGCAACATGATGTATGTATGATTAGGCACATGGATGCCCCTATGGATATACATGTGGTTGTATGGTTTATGTACATGGATGCAAATGTTGATGCAATCTTTTTTGGGTTTTTATATATATTTTTATGATATGTTATGGGATGATGATGCATGAGGTAGGTGTTACATGGTCTGATTGATGTGCCAATCTACGATGTTGTTGGCCATCTGATCTGCGACACTATTTTGAGCTCTTGGGACATGGGTGAATGTTATGGATTCAAACTGTCGGCTGAGTTGTTTTACGCGCAGGAATTTTCTAAAAGGCAGGGATCACGCACCTGATAGCAGTTGTTGAGCTGGGAGACAAGTAGTTGGGAGTCAAGGAACACATGAAGGTGGCATATGCCCGTCTGGAGGGCAGCAGTAACCGGTCACAGCATCATACTCCGCCTGGTTATTGGTAGCAACGCCTATACATATTTCGTCAAGGTGGATCATCTCATGTGAGGGGGAATATAAGACCCATGCTGCAGAAGCCAGGTTGGGAGACCAGCGGCTTGCGGCGTCAGCGAAGCCAGTGTAACAAGGTGGAAGATGGTCCATCTGTGTGCATGCAAAAATGATGAATGTGAGACGATGGTAAAAAAGGTGAAAAACAAAAAAAAAGAGCAAACTGTACAATGCGGACCAATGAGGCCGCGGTTTCATTTATGGGTAAAAGCGCTTAAGATACAACCCATTACGGGGGTTGCGCAACGGGTGACCTTCGGAGTCGGCTAAGATGTATGCCCCCTTGCCGAGGCAGGTCTGCACGATGTAAAGGCCTTGCCACATGGATTCAAACTTCCCTTTACCGGTTTTTGTCGTGGGCTTGGTCATAGGCGAGGACAAGGTCCCCTTCGTGGAAAGTTCGAGGGTGAACATGTTTGTCATAACCGGCTTTGGAGCGGTTCTTGGCAGCTTCGATGTTCTGGAGAGTGGCACGACGGTCTTCATCAGCTTGTTCGAGTGTCAGCAAACGCTGCTCGAGGGGGGAAGTGTCGGGGAGAAGATCAACGACGATATGTAAGGCAGGAATCTGACACTCGATGGGGAGGACAGACTCTACACCGTGAACTAAATGAAACGAGGTAAAACCAGTGGCAGTCTTAGTGGAGGTACGGTAATCCCATAAGGCAGGGAATAGCATGTGGTGCCAATTGGACTTATGCCGGTCAACAGTGCGTTGGAGGATGGTTTTTAGGATTTTGTTGATGGCCTCTACTTGACCATTCCCTTGGGGGTAGTAAGCAGAGGAAAATTGGTGTTCAAATTTGAGGAGGGTAGATAACTCTCACCAGACGGCATCTTCGAAGTGTGAACCATGGTCTGAGACCAACTGTTTAGGGACCCCAAATCGAGTGATAACATGGTTGAAGAAGAAACGGGAAGCACTGTCAGCGGTACAATTGAAGGTAGGCATGGCTTCCACCCATTTGGTGAAGTAATCAACAGCGACAATGATATACTTGTGGCCGTTGGCAGATGGGGGTCTACACTCCATGAAGTCGATGGACCACTTACAAAAGGGACCAACGGTGATGACTAGGTGTAACGGAGCAGGAGGTGTCCGGGCCTTGGGGGCAAAAAGTTGGCAGTTATGGAAATGCTTGACCGCAGTGATGCAGTCGGTGAAAAGTGTGGGCCAAAAGTATCCGGCTGCGGACGACCTTTTGGGCAGTGGCCATCCCGGAGAAATGGCCTCCGCAGGCACCGCTATGACAGTCATTAAGGGCATGTTCAGCTTCCTCGTGTGTAAGGCAACGACTAAGAATTGTGTCAACCCCTCGCTGGTAAAGGACATCGCCTAAGAGGAGATATCGAGAGGCCTGGTGACGGATGCGACGGCGTTCATTACGGGTGACTTTGGGTCTGAACTTCTGCGGTGCGTAGGTATAACAAAATATCACCGTACCATGGGTCCTCAGACGAGATAGTGAACAAGTGATTGTCGGGTAACTCATCGGAGATTTGCGGGGACGGGAGAAGGGGAAGGGAATCGGTGATGAGCTGAGCAAGTGCGAGGGCTTTGGTGCTCTTAGGGGTTTTGAATGTAAGGTCATATTCCTGGAGGATAATGACCCATTTAGCAACACGACCTTGCAGTATTCGTTGATTTAGGAGATAGACCATGGGGTTGGAGTCGGCGA